>QANY01011494.1:301746-386541 GCA_003255025.1 Datisca glomerata
CCCCCCCCCCCCCCCACCACCAAAAAAAAACCACAACCACCCATAAGAAAAGAGAGAAAGGAAGAAGAGATGCAGAAAATTTCCTTACATTTCGTCTGCCATTCAGTTTTCCTAATCTTGAGCTGACATTAACGATGCGACCACCAGCAGTAGAAGGTTTCACCAAGGGGATCATAGCTTGAATCATATTTTTTGTGCCAAAGTAATTGGTTGCAACAACCTTCTGGGAAAATTCTATGGAGTTATCAGACCCAAGATTAAAATTGACCCCTGCATTATTTATCTGCAAAGAAGTATTTATTTGCAAAAGTTAAGCAACGGATGGTAATTAGGAGAAAAGTTTTCATCTAATTCCACCAGACCTACTGGTATTCTTTCGAATTTGTTAAATATTTTTCGAACATTTTTCTTTCAGCCCAAAATCCAGACAGTAACTTTTAAACATTTACACTATGACAAAAAAGAAGTGCCCTTTGTTTTGTTGAGTTCAAAAGAAGTATTCGAGCAACTTATGATGCGAACAAAAAATAGAAATGTAGTATAATAGAAACAGAATCAAAATATTCAGAGATATATGAATTCTGATATCAACTTGCCAGTATATTTAAACCACCATAAGTTTGTTGAATCCACTCAGCAAACTGCTTGATAGACAAATGGTCTAAGACATCCAGTTGATGAAAGACAACATTGAGACCGCCTTCTTGTAAGACCTTGGCTGCTTCAAGGCCAACACTGCAATCTCTTGATGTCAGAATAACTGTCAACCCATGCATTGCAAATTGCCTTGAAATCTCAAATCCAATTCCTCTATTACCACCAGTTACCACAGCAATTGTTTCCGTGGACCACCACCTGGAATACTTCCAGGGAGACATCCGTTAGCATGCCTTATTTGTTATCTAGAGAATACTACTAGTAATAGATAGAAACAAACAAGAAGAATATGCAAAAGTATATACAGCGTATAGATAATAATAACTGTTAGTGATAGTTATATGAAAACTACCATAGCAATAGTCATGCAAAAAATAAATATGGGCTAAAGACATTTAATGGAGACGCCATAGCGACAAAAGAAGCGCTTCATCAAGAAGAAAGAGGTCATCGTGAAGAAGACGCACAAGGCACAATGTACTCAATAACATTATAATTACAACCACAGAGAAATAGCAGTTGAATTCCATTGAAAATGCTCGCCGGTAATTATCTTGCAGTTAAGTTTTCTTATTAATTGGAATCCATAATTTCAGTTCTCCTATAAAATTTTGTTTTGAGGAGGAGATCATCTTTCGGAATTTTGCGAAGTGTATTACTAATGACTACGAAAAATTGCAGTTTGTCTAAATTTCTGACTCCATATTCAAATAACGAATGAATGCAAGTGTGACCTCTGATGATCGGAATAAGGAATGGTCCTGAGAAGGGAAATCTCTTGGAGTCGCTTCTCCCTTCGTTCCTTGGCTCGTTCCTTTCGCCCCATATTCCTATTTCTCCGAAAAAACCCAAAAAAATGATGGATTCCACATGTTAGATGCAATACATCATCTTCTTCCGCTGTTAATTCTATTTTCACGTAAAATCTGATAATTTATATCAGATTCTATGTAATTAATTAAAAATCTATAAATAAAGATAATGTATAATTTTAATGAAAGAACAATTTTCAACATTCATTAATCTTGTAAACTTTTTCTTTATAATGAAATACTATCAAAATCTCACCGTAGTTTTTCTTTCATTTAAGGGTTTTCCACATAAATCGTGGTGTCATTATTCTCTCTCTCTAAATTATTCTGTTGATTTTCATATTATGATGTAAGAAATTCACGACCAATTCTCAAAGAGAGTGGATTTTTCCTTTATAGTGAGTTTTGTTAATTTTGAGAGAGAATGTAGAGAGAGAAAGATAGAACGTAGAGTGTAGAGAGGTAGAGAGAGAACGTTGAGAAAAAAAGAGAATGTCAAGAAAGATACACAACCCACGTGTGCCAATCGTGTAGTCTACATGATGGTTACGTGATGTCTGTATACCCATTGTACCCTACAAGATGGCTACACGATGCTCGTGTACCCATTATGTAGTCTACACGATACTCGTGTACTCATCGTGTAGTCTACACTACACGATGCCCGTGTACCTATCATGTAGTCTACATGATAACTACACGACGTCCTTGTATTCATCGCGTATGCTACACATGTAATATATTTAATTTTAACAAAACACATTAAAATTAACAAAACTCATTTTGTTGTGTGTAGTTCTGGAGAAAATGGGTTTCTAGGAGAAAGAGAGATGAATATAGAAAATGAAGAGATAGAGTGTAGGCCAGTGTGTAACAAGGACGTTGGGAAAAAAAGAGAAAAAATGAAGGGAATGTGAACAAGGGGTTAGAATAAGCAAAAATTAGGTTAAGAGTATAATTTTATAAAATGTTTTATCAAAAAATATAGTTTAACAAAAACCTCAATCAAATACCTACCTATTGGGAAATTTTGCATTATAGACAAGATTAAGAGGGGTGTTTTAAGCAATAATAAGTTTTCTAGATCTATAGATAAATAGCAAGTTTCCTAAATTGTCAATCATTTTAGACAAAAATACCATTCGTCCATATAAAGTAGCAAGCTTATTAATTCAGGTAAATCAACTGAGTATAATTGATATACCCAGTTGATATACTCTATAATTAAGGAAACAATAGATTATTATGAAATCAACCTAAATATACCATAAAATCTGAAAATTTTAAAAAACCCACAAATCACGCCTCTCCTAAACAGCGAGATTTTAAATATCTCAACCATTGTAATGAATAGATTACTGATATACTTAGAAACTAATATCTATAATTAATTGATACCAAATAGAAATTAAATCTTTCATAAAACTTAAATTTTTAAAAACTAAATAATCTCGTCCCTCCCTCAACCACTCGGTAAACCAATCTCAACCTCCTTTATTAAATGAAACTAATTCAAATTTTGAAATCCACCAATGATATTTCAGAAAAAAAAATTAAAAAGTAAAAACCTAAACTACAATTAAGGTAACTACCCTAACTATGGTAAAAAATCTGTCAATCAAACACAATAAAAAACTAAAGAATAAAACAAAATCAAGAAAAAACTTCTATAGTTGCAAACCATTCTCGAAAACTCTCCATCCCGAGATCGCCATTGTGTCGGCAAACCCCCATTGAGAAAACATTATTTACCTTTGCCGTCAATGGAGTTTTTCTCTCATTAATGGAATTATCCCTCATCAATGAAGTTATTCCTCGTCAATGGAGCTACCTTTTGTCGTCAATGGTTCTGTTTTAGGTGGGTGTCAATGGAGGTTTGTCGACGTCAATGACAGTCAATCGGTGATGAATGTTATCAACCGGTGATGAATGATTTTGATTCAAAATAAGGATGAATGTGGAGTATTTTGGTTGTTTGATAAGTGCAATAATCAATTCTGAAATGAATGAGAGTAGTTTTTGAAACAAAACTAAAAATCCAGAGTAGGTTATGGAAAATATTTTCCATAACCGAAAACACCATAAAAAGTAGGCTTTAAAAATTAAACATCAATATCTAATTAAATCTGATTTTAAAATAAAATATATTAATTCCATTAATAACCTAAATTCTGGAATATATTAACCAAAATAAAAGATAATGCAATCTTATTAATTATCATGACCCCACGAAATCAAACACAATAATCTACACGTGAGGGACAAAAATGTCGAGCAAAATTCATCAACAAAATTACTGACATGGCGACTAAAAAACTGCTATTTACCTAAATAATTGAAAACATTGATATACCTTAACTCATGTTTCAAAACTTGTATATGGTGCAATTACTTCTACCTATTTCTTTAACTATCAAAGAAAAGAAATCATTCGTGGCCCAATCAATCATCTTTCACATAATAGGCCTAGGGCTGGCTGGCTATTGGCTAAGGAAGTAGGAGCAAATGGATTCTAAAACACACAGCCCAACTTTTTGGGTCCCTCAAAATACCGGAATTGGATCCTCTTTCGTGTAATTCTTGATTCTCCATTATAATTAGTTATTAGTTCAGAGTGAATAGCTTTTTTTTACGAAATATGAAAATGCATCTTAAGTTGTTGTAAGATAAAGCAACGGTTGATCGCTATCCGACCAGCTGGGATCAATCAAAGTCTCATTGCAATGTTTTCGCCTTACAAGTCTAACATGCTGCGTTGAATGAACTAAACCTATTGACTTTTTTTCTTTGAATTTTCTTTGAAGTCCTGTATAAGGAATCTTTAAGGGATAAGGATGTTGAGCAAGTTCCTTGAGGATGTGGAGTACCTTAGTCTGTGTGGGGCCCCAAGGTGGAGGATTCTTTTTGAGAAGTTTGGACAGATTGCTTGTGTAGGTGGCTACATGAGAGATGAAATCTCTGAGATAATTAATAATGCCAAGGAACTGTTGGATTTGTTTGACCGTTAAATCAGTATTGGGGAATTTGAGTAATTCCACGGCAATATGGAGCCATACTTTTTCAGACAGTGGTAACCTATTATGAGAGAAGGTCAGTAAGGAGACACTCTAAAAAATGAGTGAATCCACAAATCTTGAACATGTTCTCCTTTCCTCCTCTTTCTCTCCCAAAGATCTTCCTCCTTCTGTTAGACGAACCCTAGCCAAACAAGATTGATAACCTTATCGAAATCAATCATCTTCCCGAAGATGTCAAAATTCAGGAGATGGAGTTACCTCTTCTCAGTCCATACAACCTTTATCATCGGTCAAATCGAGTACTTCACAGTATCAGGACTCTAATATCTACCCATAGGCCTCATGTTAAAGAGATTTTTCAAACCACAAAATTAGATCACTGTGGTCTCCAAGCCACCACAGCAGAACAATATGTCACTCTTGAGATCCCTCAAGAGTTGCTTAATGGTTGGCAGACACAAGGCTATACTCACCTCCATGTTGGTGCTATTTGTCTTACCTTGACTCTCCATGGTAGAAAAGGAATTGCAGTGACTGCTCAAATTGCTCTCCCGGACACTACCTTCACGTCCTACAGTAATGCTTTTATTGGTTTGATTCTAACCAATCTCAGCAATGGAATTGTCATTCTCACCATCGCTACAGATTTTAATATTAAACTTTCAGACCTAACTCTTTCTCAGAGATTGAAAGTTCAACTCCAGATTGTTGGAGCAGAACAGAATTTCAGGGCCATCATGGCCACCCTGCATCATCAGATCATTTATCGCCTCCAAAAGCCACTCCTTTTACCTCCATTTCCCCAACTCCACTCAAGACGTTCTTTTTATTGTATCTGATAGAGCTGATGATACCTCTATCATCCAGATCCCTCGGCACATCTCTAAAGATGAACTCACACAACTGATGCTTATCGAATAGATCAACAATTATGAACGCCAGTTTCATGCTATCCATCATGATGTCCATACTTTTGCCCCTCCTCAAGTGCACCGTCTCCAGGGACTATAGAAACCATTTTTGCCAGACCTGGCACAGCAGAGTCCTCCTCCTCAAGACCTTTATTTTTCGGAAGCATCTTAACCATCACTCCTGGTCACACGCCCTCACGGAGTTGCCCTCCCATAGCTTGGATAAATTATTCAGCTCAACCCTGTTATGTTTCACATGTGAATGGTAACTTTATATGGGATGTTGCCTCAGACAACTGCAACCTCGATTGCGACTGTGATGAGCTTGTTTGGGACGAAGCAGATTCTAATGATGAGTTAGGGTATCAAAGGGTTTCTGTAACCCGCAAGAAGCCCACCAAATCTTTTTGTCGCCAACAGGCTTCCCATTATCACTCCGACGATTATGATCACGGCTCTTCTCGCACTTTGACCCACTGGGTCCGGCCACAGCCCTCAATTCCTTCTCAGCAACTTTCGTTATATGAGCTGCTCAAAGAAACTGGCCATACAGACATTCTTCCAAAACTGCATCCAAATTTGGTTCTTCTAGTCCAATCTGCCCCTCGTCCTATTCCATGCCTTGCCATGATGGAATCCTATGATCAGGATTTTCCACCTTTGACTAGACGAACCAATCCAGCTACAAAAAGTATACCCGACCATTCTCCATCCCTACTGAGGTCACTCTATAGGAGAACCTAGGTCTCTCTCTGCGGCTGAAGAAATGCTTAATTAGCAATCTGAAAATGCTGTGTGCCAAAATTGGGCTCTCAGGAAGATTGATTCCAAATCAGATCGGCTAAATCTTTAGTCAGACACCCTATCCACTCAGGTACGGTAGATCTCAGATCAAATTCAGTAGCTTCAAGAAGTGTTATCTTCTAATTTATGCACGTGGATGTTGAATTAAAGCACCTAGTCAAAAAAGGATACATGAGCACCGAGTTCAGAAAAAAGGAGCAAGAACTCTCCCAGATTCAACAAGATCTCTAGACAATAGAGATAGATATGACAAAGGAGAAATATCAAACTTTCTATGATCCATATCCTTCCTATCCCACGAGTAGACAAGTTCCTAGGTATCTTTCCTCTCCCATGCCTTATCCCAAGGCCTCAGATTATAATAATCTTTTCAAGATGTCTTATCCCATTTTAAGACAACTCAGACAATCTCGGCCAAAATCATCAGCTCTCCCAGACCAGCCTACCCCTCATTCTTCAAGGCCTCCAAGTGTTCCTCTCAATCCAACTTCTCTGGCTTCACCCTCATATACTAAACATCCTGACCTTCCACCACAGTCCAGCTCTCCACCGAAATAGAAACATAAAGCCTTCATTGATCCTGATCCAATAATCCATTCCTTACAATCTTTTCATATTCTCTCTAGCTCAGTCTCTGGAACTGATACCTCCAGCACTGCGGATAGCTCTAGTCTTGCTTCATACGAATGCCAAGTTGATATCTCCATGATTTCTATGGTTCAACTCGGTGATACGGAAGAAGAACCCTCTATGGATGACTTCCTCCTCCAATGCATACCCAAGAACCAAGAGCAGAGTATAAACCGACGACCGGCCCCTGGTTTACTTTTGATGATCTTCCTCCAAACAAATGGTGTGATCGTCTTCATGAATTTGGAGCTTGGATTGATTTACAACTCTTTAAACAAGACTTGGCTCTCGAAGATGTTCTCTCTGAGTTTTTATCTCATTTAATAGGGACTTTGAGAGAATGGTTTCAAAGTCTGAGTCCTTATCAAAGGTTGACCACATCTCGTAGCCCTGATGCGGGCATGCTTTTGGGTATGTTACACAAATAATTCATTGGAGACTTCCAACTCATTAACAAACGTAGCCGCCAAGACTTGTTTGAAATGAAATGTTGTTTTTTAGAGTGCCGTGATTTACAAAAACATTTTCAACGGATGTCAGATAAGTATTACATGGTGAATGGAGCTAACGATGTCAACCTCAGACATACATTCATTGCCTCTCTCCCTGAAGAATTGCAACCAGAACTTCATAGGACCATTAATCCACTTCGCCGTGATATGATTGACATTTCTCTCGGTGAAATCTATCAACTTGTCTTGGCCACCCCCGATAAACTATGTGAACAACAAAATTTTTTCAAGGGAATGCTTAAAGGGGAATCAAAGCTCCAATCCGCATGTACAAAGCCATATCTCTAGATAAAATGCAAGGCCCAAAAAGATTGTTCGTGTTCCAAGGAATGAAAAAAGGAAACGACATCTTGCTCCCACCGTTTTCCATCCCGCCGGAAGAGCTCCCGTCGTCAATCTAGTAACAAGCCTTTTCTCCGGTATTTTAAGAAATGACATCATTCCTTCCGAAAGTCTGATAAATGCTACATATGTGGTTAGAAAGGGCATGTTGCAAAAAGTTAACCCAATAAAACCAAAAGAGATATTCAGATGCTCCAAAATCTACAGACAGTCCTCCTCCTTCGGGATGATGAAGATATTGAATCTGCTATAGAAAAATAGGCTAGCCGTAATGAGGAAACTCAATATGTGTTACCATACTCCGCAGGTAAAAACTTAATATGTGTTGCCATACTCCGCAGACGAGGCCAGTTTCTCCTCTGATTCCGAAGCCTCCTCTAATTCTGATTCTAACACATCATCCAAAGCTACCCCAATCCTTTGTCTGGGTTCTCTTAGGGTTTTAAAGAACGCTCTAAAAGAAAAAGTTGTGTCCACCAAACCCCACATTGGAATCAAGCTTTTTGCTGACATATTTTCCAAAGTTGTTCCCGCCATTGAGTTTTTAGATACGGGCTCTTGCAGAGCAGTCATGAAACTCTGTCTATAACCTCCAAAAGATTGGGTCTCTTATAACCAATATTTCTCCACTGCTAATGGAAGTTTATTCAAAATTGAGTGGATTACGAAGAAACCTATCGATCTTCAATTCTTCCCAAACTGCATTCTATGGATTAAGGTGTTGGGTAGTGATCTTCCTGGAAATGATATTTTGATTCGCTTTGATGCTTTCTCCCGCACAACGAAACTCCATATTTTATCCACCGAAATCCAATACAAAAGTTTTTTCCATGCTTATACCCCTGTTGCTAGTCTCTTGGAACTCCAACAAGTTCCTCCTGCCTATGCCCATCTTCATGACCAGATCCTTCCCTACTTTGCTAGTAGCCATGAATAGTTTCCCCATGCTTTCCCCCTCTGGAAAAATCCAGCATTCTTTATCTGGCTTCCTTTCAAACGAAATGAAGACTTCAATCCCACCAAGACCACTCATCCAAGCTTGAATCCAGATGATCTCAAATTGGCCCGCGAAGAATGTGCAGCTCTTCTTCGGCAAGGGCTCATTGAACCCACTAAATTTGATTAGGCGCGTCAGGCTTTTTATGTCGAAGAGACTTGTGATTGACTATAATCCTCTTAACCTCTTTCTTCAAGATGATAAATTTCCTTGTCCCAAGCCCAGTACTCTGTCCATCCATCTGAAACAAGCCAAGATCTTCTCAAAATTTGACCTTAAAGCTGATTTTTGACAATTAGGCATTCACCCCGAGGACCGCCATAAGACTGCTTTCTGTATACCCAATGCCCAGTACCAATGGACCGTCATGCCTTTTGGCCTTAAAGTTGCTCCCTCACTTTTTCAAAATTCCATGACCCAAATGTTTGAGCCCATTTTGCCTAGTACTCTAGTTTTTATCGATGATATTCTTCTCTTCTTAGAAGATTCACATTCTCATCAACTCATGTTATCTCATTTTATTGATCTTATCCAACATTATAGGATTATGCTCTCAGCCAAGAAGGCTGAAATTGGTGCTACCCGTATTGAATTTAAGGGCATGATATTTGAAGATGGCAACTTCCAACCAGGTCCTCATATTGCTATGTAATTACTCAAATTCCCCAATACCGATTTAACGGTCAAACAAATCCAACAGTTCCTTGGCGTTATTAATTATCTCAGAGATTTCATCCCTCACCTAGCCACCTACACAAGCCATCTGTCCAAACTTCTAAAAAAGAATCCTCCACCTTGGGGCCCCGCATAGAATAAGACGCTCCACGTCCTCAAGAAACTTGCTCAAGATCCTTATCCCTTAAAGATTCCTGACACAGGACTTCGTATTCTACAGACAGATGCTAGTGATGAACATTGGGAGACCATCATTGAGGAAGCCAATGGAAAACGTTTTTATTGTGGACATGCTATTGGACAATTTAAAGACTCTAAAAAACATTACCATGCTACCTATAAGGAAATCCTAGCGGTCAAAAAGTGGATTGAAAAAATCAGTTTTTTTCTCAGCCCGTATGAATTTACTATCGAAATGGGTAACACATCTTTCCAAAGATGTTTGATCTAAAAGGAAAAATTCTTCCTGATAAAGAACATCTCAGATAGAAAGACTAGTTCTCTCGCTATAAATTCACAGTTCGTCGTCTCAAATAACATTATTAGAATACCATTGCTGATTATCTCTCTCGATCTCAGAAAGACATCAAATCTCTTACAGTCGTTCCTTCTCCTCACACACTCTTTATTCTTACCATTTCTGATATTCTTGGCTCAAGTCCCACAATGCCCTTCAGCATGTTTGCTACCATTTTCCCTCTAGGACCTAAACCTGATTGTCCTAATACTGTCAACAATCTTGCCACAAAACTCTATTTTATTGGCTTCATCTTTTACTCGTAAAAACTCAGATTCATCCTTATCCAGAACATTTTGATATGGCCATCCCTTATACCACCGTTCCTCTTATCAAAGGTGCTATTCAAGAGGAACTCCTCTGGTATCTCTGGGCTTTTTTCGCTCTCCATTATTGTGCTATCGGGTTTCTTGTGTATCCCATTTACCATTATATATGTGATTCTGCCAATACCCATACCCACCTTATTACACTTTTTCAACTATTTGGCCCTCTGCCATATTGGAGAAGCCAGCTCAACAAGTTGCTCACAGAGCATAATCTATGGACCGCTCCTCACAAACAGAAACAAACATTCTTATGTTTCTTTACTCTCCACAGAAAGCAAGCTCAGTTTGTTGATGGAACTTTGTATATGCAAAACCATGTTACTTTTTGGAACTCCTCTGCTGCTTGGCCCAAATATGAAAGCCGGCTCATGAAAAAGTTAGGCCAGACATTAACTAGGCTTAATGAGCAAGCCACATATGATGTATATAATAGCTTTCCTCTTGGGTCATTCCCTTCTAGTCCTCAACTCTCATATAGAGCTTCCCCCTCTACTTTACATGAGTTCCAACGCTCATTCATCCTCAGTGGTTTGTCTTCTCCTCACCCTCAGGACCTATATCCATTTGAGTCTCAAGATCCCTACCAGCTGGACACATAATTCTATCTTGAATGCCCTTCCACATACCTTGGCGAGCTTCATGTACCACCATCGGAGCCAGTCCTCTTGTCCTCGCCTCCTACAGATGCCAACTAAGACCTTAATGACTACATCTCCGCCTATTTCCAGGACCCACCATATGATGAAAAATATGCCAACCTTAGATCCGATCACGAGCCCATCTCCAAAGGCAACTGGTAGTGCTGCCATATATGTCTCCCACTCGTCTTTGTCTTTTGCACGTGTCTTGTTGTAATAATTAAAGTAGGACTGTAGTTTTGACTGTAGCTATCTGTCTTTTTGTAATAATTGTAGTTGCTTTGTAAAAGTGGGCTTTTTAGGACTGTAGTTTCCTATTTGTTTACTTTAG
This sequence comes from Datisca glomerata, assembly GCA_003255025.1. Lineage (NCBI taxonomy): Eukaryota > Viridiplantae > Streptophyta > Magnoliopsida > Cucurbitales > Datiscaceae > Datisca > Datisca glomerata. The sequence continues at coordinate 312,919 of QANY01011494.1, forward strand.
CTTATTTGTCTGTATTCTCCCTCTAGCTCTATATAAGGAGGGCTTCTCTTCCTTTGTAAGGTAGAAGTTTTCAGAATTAAAACAAACGAGTGTTTTTCTCTCATGGCTTTCTAGTTTCCCCTTCTTTCTCCTTGCAACCCTGGTCTTGTCATAGTTTACTTCTGTCTGCCGAGATTCAAGTATGCTCTACACTTACCCTTATTCGAGGGATCATGTGTATCAGAAAGAATCAGACTGTGATCTCAGGAAGGATAACCCGTTGTGATTCTCTGAGTTTTTTAGTTTTGATGAATGCATTCATAAATCCTAAAGTGACTCCCTAAGATGATGTTGGTTGAGCCTTACCTAGATATTGCATTTAGTCATCATACTGATCAACTGAGAAAAATTATAGCTGATTTCCCGACTTATCGATCTAAAGAGTAATTACACGATATTATATTAGTAAATTCATGTCTGTTTGGTTTGTCGTTTCTATGATCATCTATAAGAATAAGATTAGTAATATTGTTATGATGGAGAATCATAATGGGAATACATATTTACTATATTTGATAATTATGGATATTAGAAATTTACTGTCAATGATTCTACTACATGTTCCTTTGAATGTCGTTTGATGAACATAAGAGAAAAATGAACGTGAAGATATTAGCTTGACATCAGTGTGATACCTAACATAATATACTTTGACGCTTAAGTCAGTGAAGTGAAGGAAAGGAAATGAAAAATGAATGTTTTCAATGTCATACCTCTTTAAGAATTTGTTTGTCTTTATATAGATAATTCAACATTCATGTCTGAATACGAAAATTCAATTTATTAATTACGAAAAATGGAGAGTCTTTCATTAAATGCGGAATATGAAAAGATCATCAGTTTCATTTTTAATGAAAACTTCATATCTCTTCCTCCTATTTGTGATTTATTTTTGTCTTGAGACACTACCGTGTGTCATTCGGTATTATTATTTCTCAGTCATATTGACTATGTCTAAGATCGGGATTCGGCCTTTCGGTCTTTGTGGATTCGGCCTTATTCTGTCTTGTATGAGATTCAGTCAGAATGTAAGGTTCAACCATATTTCGGCTTGGCGAGATTCGGCCAAATTGTGAAGTTCTGCCAAAATATGAACTTCGGCCAAAATATGAACTTCGGCCAAAATATGAGATTCGGTCATATTTTGGTTTTATGTCCTTTTGAACTTGTAATAAATTGTTTGAGAAATCCATAATACAATTATTGGAGCCTCTACAATAATGCATTGAAATATTGTACTAGATTAATGAAAATATAAGATTATTGTGTTTAGCTCGTAATTTTTTTTAATCATGAGATGTATGATATTATAGTTTTATGTTTAAAAATTCTAAGAAAACTTAATATTCACAAAAAAAATATTTATAAAAATTTAATTTGCAAAAAAAGTTTAGAAGAAAAATGAGATTTATAAAATCTCATTAATATCTATATCTATACTCTATATTAAAATTAAAAGAGGCTTAAAAGGAAAAAAAAATGATTTTTCTTTTTGTCTTTTAAAGTCTATTAAAATATAGCACAAATTAGGTATTTCACCTCCATTCTCATTTAATTCATTTGATAATATTTTATTTTTTATCCAATAATAATTTATTTATAGTAAGTAAAATAAAAGATTTTGATAATCTTATGTAATTAGAGATGTGAATATTCGTAGATTGATTTCAAAATATTTTATAACTAATATTTAATTATAAGTCAATGATGATTTGTTCGTTATAAACTATAAATGAAATATTATATAATATTTATGTTATCAGTAATACATAAAAAAATCATGTACATGAATTTATAGAAAACATTAATGTATTTTGAATACGAGAAACTGTCTCTTAATATGATATAATTATTTCTTAAAAATATGATAAATTAGTAAAATAAAACTATCTCCTACACCATTCAAATAGCTCTAAAATTTTAATATTATAAACAAGCTATTATTATTACTATCCATTTTTAATTTAAATATGATGATGTATTTATTTCAACGTTAATATTAATTTAAATTATATCTACGTTTTAAATTAGTTGAATACGTGTGAAGCACGTACATATTAATTAGTTTAGGTAAAACGAGTCCATTGATTTAAAAGAAAAAAACTCATTAAAATTTGGGTAAAAATCCCATCAACTTCACCTTAAAGAAAAGGGTCCAATGCATTAAAATTGGCTTTACAAAGTAGCTTTAGAATTATCAATTGTGAACAAATTCCACATTGAAAAATTTTCTTTGCAAACTCTCATATATATAACTAATTGGGAATCTCTATAAGTAAAAGAAATATTAAATTAGGAGATAAGAGAGATGGTAAAAGAGAAGGAGAAGGGTGAAGGAAGTGGAGGAATGTGTTATACCTCTTCTATTTAAGCGCTATCAGATGACTCTTGATAAGGGTAATCTAATTCCTTCAAGAATTGAATGCCATTTTAGATATCCTTCAACAAACACTAGAATCTTAAAAAATTTCCTTTCCATCTATCATTCCCTCTTAAACTTACCCAAATCTAAACGGCCTCCAATGTAGTAATTTAACTATACTTACTGAGCCAACCACATTGGCAATTAAATTAGAATGTGGAGGTAGATTGCTATTGTAGAGATTTCTACTCATGATCTTCTACTCTGATATGTCATCTTGGACTGTCACTAATCACAACAGTTTAAGTTTTTTTAACTGAAGGAAATTTATGTCTCAGTCAAACTTTAAGTAGAGAAAAGTATGGTGTCTTGAACTTTGTAGGCAGTGTAAGACTTAAAATGCCCATCACTATTCTTGCATAAGACATTAAAGTTGATTCTTAGGTTGTTTGGTATAAACTTTAGTTACACTACTGGAATCTTTAAATTATAGTAAAATGTGATTTAGAGAAAGTAGATTAGCATATGTTTGATTATATGTTAGAAGTATATGGTTACCTTCAAAAAAAATATTGAAGTGCTTTTGTCTGCATGTAATTTGGTTGTCGAAACAATTGTCTATTTTATAAAGAATTTTTTCGGGGAGGGAAAAAATTGTTACGAATGAGTAAATAAGACGATAAATGAGAGCGGGAGAGAGTAGAGAATAAGAATTCGAAAACTTTGTTTGCTTGTATTCGATTGATCTTTTGAGATTATACATGCTTATTTATACATGAAGATTATGAATAAATAATAATTAATCCTCATATTTCATAACAGACAATAAAGAATTGAAAAACGTCTTCCAAAAATATTCCCTTTGAAGATCCTCTCCGTAACCGTCTGGTTGATCCTACGATCCGTTTTCATTTGTTCTTTAATTGATTCACTACAAAAAATATGATATTTTACAATAGGCATAAAATCCTATGAAAAGTAATCTATAGGGTTCTCGCGACACTTGTGACAGCCTCAGAGCCCTTTATATTAAAAGTCTGCGTTTTTCATAAGACGCAATGCCTCTTATGAATAACCATGTGATATCTCACTTTTTACAAGATTTTTCGACTCTTGTAGAACGACATTTAATATGTTGAATATATTCAACAAATATTTTTAATCCTTGTAAATTAACATTCATAGGTATTTTTGTATTCGTAAAATGAGATACCATAAGATTCATTGCTATAGTCAATTATTCATGTTAAACAATTTCAAAACGATAATTTTAAGTAGCACAAAGAGCACTAATATAATAGTTGACAACATTAACATATATCAATTCGACAAAGTTTTATATTATTTATTTGATCAGCTTACAAATAAATCTAACTAACTTATCCTAGTACAAGCAACACTTGTTCCATCAAATAAAAAATATAAAGAGCAGAACTCTTATATGATTGCAGGAGCAAAAGAACATTTAACATAAGCATAAAACAACACCAAAAGCAATAAGCAGATAAGCACTTACTTGGCTTTGTTAAGTTGCTGGACAACTGATGCAACATAAGCAAAAACAATATATTATTTAAAACAGTATATTACTCAAATATTTAGTATCTACCTGTTGTTTTCCTTCAATTGTAATAATTCTGAAAGGATGTCATCACTCTAGGTCCTTGAGATATTCTACCCACAAAGAGCACAACTCTGAACCCCTATATTTTGCTTCTTCATCGTCATACCTTTCCCATTCATTGCTTTATGTCATCAAGCTCACCCATTATCTTGACACGAATCGAGCACAAATTTCTCTCAAGGCCTACAAAAAACTTATGAAACTATATCAGCCGAACCACAACAGCAAGATAACGGTGGTGGAACCCCCAGATGCCAAACATCCATTCATCGACAAATTTTTGTAGGACATTAAGATAAAAGAGACTTCAAAATTCAATACTAATTGGCGATAGGACATTACAACTTGCATTAATTTCTTGCAGACTAGGCGGATCTCTTGCTGAGTGTGGCAGAAAACATCATCACTTGCTTATCAGGTGGTGTCATCTTGAAAATCTCCTGCACGTCTCTCCACATCTCTGCAAAATTATATATGAAAAATGATGAGAAACGGTGAAGTATCAATTAGTCAAATAAGCTGGCTATAAAAAAGAAACAGTCATGAAGACAGGGATACCAATTACAAATTTGAAATCAGTGCACATATATTAAAAAATAGTAGTAAGAAAATATAAGAAAATCATACCATGTGACTCGAGCATTTTGTCACACTCATCCAAATTAAAGTGACGAACAATCTTCATAAAAAGTTCCTTATCTCTTGCAAGTGCCAGTATTCTCTCAGGTGTTCCAACAATAATATGTGGGCATTCATTTTTTAGAAGGGTAGAAACTTGACAAAACAAAGAAGCCATTGTGTTTGCATTTGCATCTTATCCTTTCCCACTTCCTCTCCTTCATACTCAAGCAAAAGCAAGAATAATGTTAGCCTATACGTGCAAAGAAAGGATAGTCTACCGATCTTTTTAATCAGTGTTGAATGAGATACTATAGGACTATCTCAGCTAGCTATTCATAAAGGCTTGAAGAAAAAGTCAGTAATGAATCCTATCTTTCTTCATTACTTTCTTCAGTTGTAAAAGGAGGAAGCTCATCTGATTGTATCAAAAGCATAAAGCAAGGCAGGGAAGCTCTTTGTGCAATCAAGGGAGGTTGCCAGTCAGGCAGCCAAGAAAGACGGGTCAAGATAACACAGCCATGAAAGACAGGTCAAGACAAAACATGCCAGTAGTCACAGATAAAAGGTTAGGTGGTTATGTACCTATACTTAGCAAAATAGTTCAATTAGTCACTCGGTTATACCAATACACTAGTTTTGACATCTCAACCTTAAATGAGTATTTTAATACACTGTGAATAAGGAAGTGTTAAAATTAGTATCATGAATAGGGCCAACACAAACCTCATCCTTAAGATTAGATGTCAACCAGAGGATTTGAATCCACAAATAAACTGCACAAGCAAACTATCTCCCAATCGACGGACTAGTAAAAATAAAGACTTTCTGATTGTAGTACTCCCCTATATACTATTTCCAAGACAACAGATAATAAAAAAGACATTTAATTAGTGAAAAATACAGACTGAAGCCAAAAGTAAAACTGCAAGAAAAGCTCATTTTGTCTAACTAACCAAAGCAAGTACTGAAGCTTTTGAATTTGAAAGATCAAGCCTCTGCACAACCCTGTTCGGAAATAAAAAAACATTCAAACCACAATTTCATACCTCGTTTAATATGCATTAAATAAATATCACACTATGAAAAGAATTTTAAGGCTCTAACACTTGTGCTTCAATCTCCTATATCATTACCAATAACTTAATTTCTCGAATTTCAACACTGATTTCTACAGCTAGAACAATATTATATCTCAACATTTACCTCAAAATTGAAGAACTATATCGATCTCCAACATCTAAATTATTACACCACTAGGCAGCTTCGAAAATCTTGGATTTTAAGGTTTCGTATATGCAACTGAAAAATACGTTATCCAAGAATCAATACTCAACTCAATTTCAGGCTGAAATTTTATTCTGCAACGCCCTTTTCCCTCTCTTAAGAAATTGAAAATGAAAGAAGGAACTATACCTCTAGCATACGAAACCAAGAGAACCGAAGACATGCAACTGACCAGACGAAACCAAAAGCCCCCACCTTTATCGACAAGTCTGATCATCCTCAATCGGGCTGAAACCAGAAACACCCATCTCTGCCAATCTCATCCCTAAACCAGACCCTATGTAAAGATTAAAAAGTGCAAAACCTTTACTTAACGATATCAAATTTCTTGCATACGGAGACACCCTAGGGTTTCTATTCTCTCCTCGCTGCCTTTCCCTATTGAGCTGTATTGATGGAGAGAGAGAGAGAGAGAGAGAGAGAGAGAGAGAGAGAGAGAGAGAGAGAGAGAGAGATGGCATCGGCACAAGTCCAGAGAAAGATCGAGAGAGATGGCGTCGGCACAGGTCGAGAGAGATGGAAATTGGTTTAGATCAGGTTTATAACATGGTATTTTTGTAAATAAAAAAAACATAGGTAATAAGATAGTGAAAATAATAGCTGGCTGAATTGAAAAGGTCAAAAGATTTTTCAGAGATTCAAAAATTATATTATGACAGATTATTTAAAAACTGTCACATTAGCTACAAATAAAAAAAAATTATGTTCACCTCTTATTTTTCTATGATAGATTTAAGAGATCTGTCATAAAAATTAACATACTACTGTCATTGTAATCTAATTTTGTAGTAGTGGTGTAACAAAATTCTAAAGGGCGAGTTTGTCAATACTATTATACTGTGAGATTGGAAGTAAGGTCTTAGCTTCCTTGCAGCAACTACAATAGTAAGTTTATATAAGGGATCCTGATAAGGCCTTTTAGATCTTGAGAAAAAGCTCCATGAAGATGAATCCAAAAAAGTGCACATTCGGTGTAGCAGTGGGAAAATTCTGTGCACTTCTTTGGATTCAGCTTCATGGAGATTTTTCTCAAGATCTAAAAGGCCTTATCAGGATCCCTTATATGATCTTCCTATTTACAACTTTTGACCCACATATCATCTATGTAAACCTCCATGGTTTTTCCAACTTACTTGTGAAATATTTTGTTCACGAGTTTCTAGTAAGTTGCACTTACATTTTTCAGTCTAGAATGCATTGGTATTATCTCGTGGCCTCGGCCTGACCATCCACCTTCTTATCCATTGCCATTCATCTGGCTGATTCTAGTGCTGCTACGGTGTAGATGTGAGCAACAACTTGATCTCTTTTTATCGTCATTTTTCCATCTTGAGATCCTTAGTTACTAGTAAAAGTTAGATGGAACAACTTTCATTTTGTGTAACCATGTTCTTCCCATGATTGCATTATAAGGGGATAAGTTGTCCAGGACCACAAATTCTATCAGATAGTTAAATGACTCGGTATTCACTAGGAGAGTAATGACTCATTTAAAGTAACTTACGGTCCCGTTGAAACCTTTCAATGTTTGCGATGGACCCAACAACTTTTGTTCTCCCATAGATATTTTCTCAAGGGTCGACCGATGTAAGATGTTGACAGCACTCCTATCATCGATCAGTACTCTCCTCAGTAAACAGTTTCCAACTTGTATCGTAATGACTAGAGCATCGTTGTGACGCTCGTTGTGCTCCAGATCCATCTCATAGTATATCAGCGACAGACTCGCGTTATCATTTGAAGAACTTCCTTTTTCCTTATGTCCTTTTAACATGGGCTTCTTGCAATACACCTTCCTCTCCTTCTTGGTGGTTCCCTCATGTTCAGTCAACGCAATTATTGTATCAACAATTCTGAGAGGGGTTTTTCCTTTATCTTGGATTGCCTTCTCCATTTCCCATTTTTATACATATTTCTACACATGTTGTTGGAGGTTCGCGTCCTTTATTAACTCCCAATATAGTCCCTGAGCTAAAAGTAGTCATTCGTGTAATGTTCGTAACTCTTATGAAAATAACAATACTTATCATTGTCCTTATAACTCGGTTCTCTTGTCAGCGAGGTTGGTCTTTTCAACAAGCCTTATTCCTGATCACTTCAAGAATTTGATTTACTGGAATATTGAGGGGCGTATAGACTTTGTCCCAGGGATGGATCCTGTCAGCATATCTTCCTCGATTCGTAGTCATGTCTCGTTTGCTTTCTCCTTTTACATCATATTTCTCTGGCATTTCTAATCTTTTCTTCTCAAACCTGGAGCTCTACTCTCTTTTCCATTGTTACTATATCCTTCACTCTGTCAGCTTCAACAAACTCTTATTCTCCTCTTCCAATGGTATATGCCGGTTGGAATGTTTCTATGATGGACAACGGTTTCAAGTTTGATAAATCCTCAACGAGAGTGAATTTGAATCCAACCCTCGTTTGAAAGCTAGTCTTGCCACTCGGTCATCACAGCTTTCCACATTGACCGCCTCACCTTTGAATCTATGAGTGTACTCCCGTAGGGATTCTCCTTTCTTGATAGAGATGGTCAAGAAGTATTTTGTATCTTCCATTACGGAACGGTATATGGAGTACTATTCCAATTAAGATGAAGGATATAACAATAAAGTTAGTAATTAAATGAGTGGGAAGTGAATGATACCATTTCAAAGCAGTCCCGTCCAGGCTGGTAGGTAACATTCTACACATCAGCTCGTCCTCGTGTTAATGCAACGCCATCACTTGCTTGAATCCTCGAGTTAGTCCATTGGATCAAATTTCCTTCACAGAACTTAAACTTGGGTGCCACGAATTTCTTGGGTACCGGGGCAACCAGACTCTCCAAACACAAGGGAGAATGGGTAAGTGACTCGAGGTCAGCTTTTCCCGTACTCCCCAGCTTCCTCATCTCCATCATCTTTTTCCCTAGCATTTCTTCGACAACCCTTTCCGTTATGATCTTAAGTGGATGGACCTCTCCCATTGTCTCCCTTGTGTGGTTTTGGGACTAGATCTCCACATCTTCTTACTGCATATTTATGTTGATCTCAGGGTTTTCCCGTCTAGCATCTTATCCATCTTGCTTTGAAGGGTTCTCCCGTTCCTCATTGTTAGTTCACTGACTAACCTCTATACTTGTTTGTGCTAACTACCACTGTAGTGCATTGATCTAATCCTGCACCATCTGCCATACACTAGGTAACATCTCAGCGTTCTATTGCTCCATCTCTTGTATTCCCGTCAAAATGCTTTGGAACATCTCAACTGGTGGAGTGGGTTGATCAACATGATCATTCTCGTCCCCAATTTTGTTTCCCTCATTGATGGCAGCATTCGATCCAGTTCTAGGCATTTTAGTTTTGGAAAGGTTCTATCGAGTTTTCTCTTAGCTCTCAACGAAAGCACCAACTGTGAAGAATTTTTTTGGTGAGGGAAAAATCTGTTACGAATGAGTAATAAAGACAATAAATGAGAGGTGGAGAGAGTAAAAGAATACGTACTTGAAAGCTTTGCTTGCTTGTATTCGATTGATTTTTTGAGGTTACACATCTTCCTATTTATACACAAAGATTATAATTAAATAATAATTCATCCTCTTATTTCATAGCAAACAATAAGGAATTGATAAATATTTTTAGGTAAAAATATCCCCTTTGAAGACCCCCTTCGTAACCGTCTGGTTGATCCTATGGTCTACATTTCATCTGTTCCTTAATTGATTTTCGGCCTGCATCTTGCCACATATGAGGTTGGATTTTGAAAACATGTTTTTTATGTTAAAGTTAAAAACAATTTGAATATTGCAAACAAAGAATAAAAAATGATTGAAAAAATTGGTAAAGTGAAAAGCATGGACAAAAGGAGAACGTAAAATATTCACGCAATCTCAGAATCTATTACATCTCATTTATGGAGGGTTACATAACTCAAATAGAGTTAATCTCACAGAATCTTAAGATTTTCATAATCTGGATAACTTCATAACAAATGTTCACTAACATTTTTTATTTTTGTAAGATGATTTTTTGATTCATGAAGAAAAATGACATGATGCAAAAGTTTAATGAGACAAGTCGATTTACATAAGCTGACCAGACAAGTCACTACATCTAACTCAACCAATCAACAATGAGTTTGGTCACCTCAGCCCCATTTACTAGCTCCTATGAGAGATTCCAATGTGCTTCAGTCTAAGTGTTTAACTAATGCATCGACTTTAAAGGTTGTTGTGAACTAACGGTCTGTCTAGGGACGATCCCGCCTCACCACTTCCTTTACAAGATGTAGCTTCACAAGCAACTCAATGACTCAAAGCGACACAATTTCTAAGTTTCTTCCACTGAAGAGAAGACCGCTAGGGCGGCTCTAAACCATTCATCGTTCCACGATCAAGTTTACACTGGGGTCCTTGGGAACATTTCAACGTAAATGACCCTCCCACTTTATAAATTTGAAAAGTAATTTTAAAAATTATAAACTTTTATAAAATTTAAATCATAATATAAAATTTATAACTTGTATATACTTTGCATTGTGTTTAAAATTATAACCCATTATAAATTTAAACTACAATAATGCATGTACATGTTACATAGAAATTTGATATTGACATATCTCTATTTCTATATGACATGTTATATGAGGATGTGAGATTAATAATAAATCATACATTCAAATTTAACATTTCTATGGCTTATTTCTAATTACAACCTATAAAAGAATAATAAAATATAATAATTTAAACGCTGGTCTTCATGACGTCTGTAATTATTTTATTATCATCTTCAAGCTTTGATCAAAACTCTTTTAATTAAGAAAAACTATTAAATAATCTCATTAAAATCAGTTTTAAATTAATTGAATTTGATTAGTCAAAAAATGAAATATTTAATGAATTATCAAACTTGGGTCAAACTCAATCAATTAATTAAGTTTTCATTTTTAAAAAATTAAAGTTGATAACTATCTTTTTAAAATTCAAAATTTAGAAGATAAAAGATAGGACACCACCGTCGGTGCCACTACCGACGGACGACACGACGGCGTGGCGGGGAACGTTGGATGGTGCAGCGGTGGACGGCGCAATGCGCGATGGAGCGGAGAATGTGGCGCATAGCATGGAGTGGATATCGGACCTCAGGGTTAGTGCAGCTTCTCAGTATTCATGTGATGATACAATCAGAACGTGTTCGGCATACATGAAATTAACGATACAACTCTGGCAAAAATAAATTACATAAAATCTTATACCATAATATCGGCATATATCAATTCTAAAATTGGAAAATAATACCTAGAGCCACTCGATCGGGATCCATTTATAAAATACATTCAAACATACTTTGAATCTACCGTACAAAAATTATATGCCAAAATCATTATATTCATCCATAGAACATTTAGATTCAGAATATGCATATTCAAAAATATAGGCTCTGATATCAATTGTTGGATCGGATTTTAGATTTTGAAGAAAAAATTAATGAATCATCACTAGTTCATGGGCGGAATAAAAAAAATTCAAGTAAATGTTAATCCAATTAAACATAAATCAATCATTGAACATGCATAATCATATAAACGTAACGCGAAAAGATAGAAACAATTTATATATTTTCAATTAATGGAGAAATTCTGATTTGGTGGGATTCAATTCTCTATCTCACGTTCTTCGTTCTTGAGATTCACAGAGCTATTAGTTGATCCTTACACCGACAACTACTCGTTAGAGTCAGAAGTAAATCTCTCAAGAATTTTCGTAAGAATTGAGTGTGGGCTCTCAAAATACGATTGAAAAAGAAAATAAAATTTTTCTCTTCCCCTTACTGTAAAAAATCGGCGGCGACCTTGTGTTCTAGGGAGAGAGAAATATTTTCTTTTCTAATTAGCACTTAGGGATAGGGTTGGTGATAGCGATAATGATGCAAAATATTATATGATAATGCCAAAAAATCCCTTCTCTCTGCACTGTAATGTGCGATTTTTACATCTCCTACAGGAGCCAAAATTGTGTCCAAATTTAACAGTCCAAATTGATGAATTAAATTGATCAATATTAATTAATTAAATTCTTTTATTTACTAATTATCTAATTATTAGAAAAGAAAAAAAATTTATTTGAACATTAATTTTACTCTTCACTAATTTAGTGATGACACTAATCTCATATGAGTTCGGGAAGTGTACATTAGCCCAAAACACGTTTTTCGTTCAACTATCGTTGTTTCTTATTCTTGTCCTTATAAGTTATTCTTGAGACTAAATGGACCTACATGAATAAAGCTATAGGATTCAAATATCCGGCTAATTTATCTCCATAAATTTCTGACCTATTTAATCTTGACATTGTACGACTCCACTATAGGTCTGATGCCGAATAAACTCTCGATTCATGCACAATATATTTTCTGTTGGTGCAAATATGCATTTAGATTTCACGGTCCACATAATATTTTATGATATTACCCTTCGTGAATATCAGTAACAAGAGTAGAATGTAAAATTACCATTTTACCCATCTAGTTATTATTTTCTTAACTATTTTATTGACTGTAAATTAGAAAGACATATCTGTGAAGTGTCTCATACATATCATCATGTATTATTCAATGACTCATGTCATCGACTACCAAGCCCGGTCTATTTATTCACACACCCATCAATAAAACATAAGTGATATTGTTGCTTTTGTAATCTTATCACGAATTTCATACATGTGAATCGCGCAACTCTAACATAGTTGAATCACGTCCCAACAGCTGAGGTATTCCAGCAATTCGAACTCACTCCTTTAACATATCAAGGATCGCAAGTAACTAAGTCAAGTTTCGTATTCAATTTAGGATTACGATAATTATGAAAATACTCTTAAAGTGTAATAATTATATTTAGAGCTAGATAAACGACTTTGCTCTAAACTAATTGGTTACTGGTCTATTCAACATGTTTTATAGCATGTCTAGTTTAACTGTTAGAGTCTCCACTATGATGCCTCAACACTGGCATCCTTTGGTTCAACCTAATAGTCATAATTAGATTCGATTGCCCAGTCGATCGTAAGATTACGAATAACATTCTGAACTATCTCAAAAGAGTTTGTCTGGAAGACCGCTCGATATTTACTTCTTACGTTGATGATAGTTTAGGACTTAAGTAAGTTATAACCACACTTTAATTAAAAGAGACTTTCATTTATTCATAAAATTCAGTAATATATAAATGTCAATAAATAATTGTTTACTCATAAATAGTTATTACACCATACTTTATGGATAAAATTTCAACAATCTCCCACTTGGGCTAAAGTAAGCGTGTATAATCTCGTATCCCCACGCCCTCTAGATGATTGTCAAAGACTTTACTACTTAAAGTCTTTGTCAATGGATCTACCTTGTTGTTGACCATCAATATGTGTGTTACATTACTCCAACTCTATGTGTTTGGATATTTTGTGGCTTCTCGATTCCTTCGAGCTTGCTACAGCCCTATTAGCAATGCAAGATTGCTTGATACTTCTCTATACCACTGCTCCACCATTCAGGAAGAACACCGATCCTGATGTGGACTTCCTGGAATCCTTGTCCGCTTAAAAATTAGAGTCAGTATAACCCGTCATATTCAGGTCAGTACTTGAATACACAAGCATGTAGTTCTTCGTTCTCCTAAGATACTTGAGGATATGCTTGACAACATTCCAATGCACGAGTCCAGAATTAGATTGGAAATGACTCACCACGCCTACGTCATAGCAAATATCTAACATAGTGTAAATCATTGCATAGATGGGACTTTCTATGGATGAGACATAGAGGAATCTTTCTCATGTCTTCCTCTTCTTGAGCACTCTTGGGAGACTGCTCCTTGGAGAGGCTAACTCTATTCCTAAAGGAAAGATATCCCTTCTTGGAGTCTTGCATACTGACGTGATCAATTACCTTATCAATATAATATGCTTAAGACAGTATCAATTATATGTTCTTCTAATCCCGAAATATATGAATACCTAGGACAAATGCAGCTTCTCCAAGATCCTTCCTATAAAATTAATTTGCAAGTCAAATCTTGACATTAGACAATTTTTCTAAATCATTCACAACGAGTAGAATATCATGCTGAGATCGGTTGGTTTTAAATGAATTAAAAATAAGTTTGAATCACGAATGGTCCGTGGGCTGAATATAATTTTTTTTCAATTAACTTATTTAATCAAATTAAATAACTTAAAATAAAATAACGTGCGATTATGCATATATGACATTAAACGAGAAGATAAGGTTAGAAATAATTTTTTCACCTATACTTTGTATCGGAGAATTTCTGAACTAACGGAATTTCTTCGAGCATTCTTCGTGTTCTTCAAGTATCGAGATCCAAATCATGCACTTGAACTCCAAGAATGATTTATGAATTTCATCCACCAACAACCACCTGTTAATTTAAAAAAATATCTCACAAAAATTTTGTGTAGGAATTTGAGTGTGGGCTCTCAAAACTATTGAAGAAAAAAAATAAAAAAAATTCTCCTTCAATATAATTTTCAGTGGAAACTAGGATGGAGTCGAAAACGTTTTTCTTTTTTTGCTTTATTAACAAGCAGTTGTATCTTATCTCAGATCTATCTGCAATCAAATTACTATCAGATGTTGATAAAATGTAAATTTTGATATTAACAAATATATCCATAAATTTTTAATTTCCAAAAATTCACCTAATATATTCATAATTGTCAAAAATTATAATATTCCCTGGAGTTTGTGTTGTGTCAAGATTCATCAATCCAATTGATAAATTAATTGATCATTATCAATTAATTAATTAATTAATTTTTTATTCACTAATTATCCAATAATTAGAAAATAATAAATTAATAATAAACTAATCGATACATATAATCACACTTAACTAATTAAGTGACATCACCAATCACATGTAGGAAATATCTCTTCGCACAAAAACACATTTTGATCCAATTTACTTCGTTTTGCTATTACTATTCTCATGAGCTATTTGTGAGACCGAATGGACCCACATGAATAAAATTAAGGATTCGTATACCAGCCAAATTTATCTTCATAAATCTCCAACCTATTTAATCCTGACATCGTACGACTCCACTATAGGTTCGATGCCGAATCAACTCTCGATTCATGAACGCAACATTTTTTGTTTGTGTAAATAAACCTTTTTATTTTCACGGTCCTCAAAATATTTTAACATAATACAAATCGTGAATATCAGTAACAATAGTAGAATATACAATTTTCATTTTACCCCTCTTGTTATTATTTTTTTAACTCATTTACTGACTGTGAATAATAAAGACATAATGGTGAATTGTCTCATACAATTCACAAGTCTTAATCAATGACTCAATTCATTGAATATCTGGCCAGATTAATTTATTCACACACCATCAATAAAACATAAAGTGATATTGTTACTTTTGCAATCAAACCACGAATTTTCATATTTGTGAATCATGTAACTCCAACTTAATTGAATTACAATCCCAACAGCCGAGGTATTGCCCGCCAATTCGAACTCACTCATTTGACATATCAAATATTGCAACTAACTAAGTCAAGCTACGTATTCACCTCAGAATTAAGATATTTATGAAAATACCATTAAGGTGTAACAATTAGATTTAGAGTTTGATAAACGGTTTTGGGCTCTAAACTAATTTGTTACTGGTCTATTCAACATGTTCATAACATGTCTAGCTTAACCGTTTGAGTATCCACTCTCATGCCTCAAGACTAGCATCCATTGGTTCAACCTAATAGTCATAATCAGATTTGATTATCCAGTCGATCCAAAGACTGCGAATATGGTTCTGAACTTTCTCAGAAGAGTTCGTCTGGAGACGCCTCTGTTTTCACTCTTCGTTTATTAATGAAAGTTTCAGGACTTGAATAAGTTATAAACACACTTTAATTTAAAATAAAACTTTCAATTTATTCACAAGAATTCAATAATACTATTGTCTGAGAAATAACTAAATACAAATAAATAGTTATTACATGCTACTTTATGGACATATTCCAACAATCTTCGACTTATACTAAAGTGGACGTGTACAATCTCTTATCCCCAAGGCCTCCAGACGGCCATAAAAACTTTTACAGCTTAAAGACTTCGTGAATGGATCTGCCAGGTTGTTGACCATCAAAATATGCATAACATCAACGTCTCCACGCTAAACAATTTCTCTAATTAGATGATATTTATGTTCTATGTGTTTGGATCTCTTATGGCTTCTAGGTTCCTTAAAATTCACTACAGCCCCACTGTCATTGCAATAAAGTATCATGGGCTTGTCAGTGTTTGGAACAACTTCCAAAGTCTTCAAGAACTTCCTAAGCCATACAACCTCCTTTACAGCTTCACAAGTTATCACATATTCAACTTCCATGGTAGAATCAGCAATACAAGATTGCTTGATACTTCTCCATACAACTGCTCCACCGTTCAGGATGAACATCGATCCTAAAGTGGACCTCCTAGAATCCTTGTCTTCTTGAAAATAGAAATCAGTAAACTCTGTCATATTCAAGTCAGTATTCGAATACACAAGCATGTAGTTCCTTGTTCTCCTCAAATACTTAAGGATATGTTGACGACATTCAAATGCTCGATTCTAGAATTAGATTGGAAATGACTCACCACGCCCACGACATAGTAAATGTCTGGCCTAGTGCAAAGTATCGTATACATGAGACTTCTTACGGATGAGGCATAGGGAATCTTTCTCATATTTTTCTCTTCTTGAGGAGTCTCGGGAGACTGCTCCATGGAGAGGATGACTCCATGTCTAAAAGGAAGAAATCATTTCTTGGAGTTTTGCATACTGAAGTGATCCAACATCTTATCAATATAAGATGCTTGAGACAATGATAATTATTTGTTCTTCCTATCTCGAAAGATCTGAATACCTAAGATAAATGCAGCTTCTCCAAGATCCTTTATGTCAAATTGTTTTACAAGCCAAATCTTGACATTAGATAATTTTCCTACATCGTTCCCAATGAGTAGAATATCATCTACGTACAAGACTAGAAAAACTACTTTCCCTTCTTGTATCAGCTTATACACATATGGCTCGTCCACTAACTATTTGAAACCATAATTTTTAATAGTTTCGTCGAATCTAATATTCCATAATCGTGATGCTTGCTTAAGTCCATGGACTTTTACAGTTCACAAACTTTGCCCTCTTGGCCTTTCTCCATGAATCCGTCTGGTTGAACCATATAAGTGTGCTCATTAAGATTGCCATTCAGAAAAGCAGTCTTGACATCCATTTGCCATATTTCATAATCAAGGGCAACATCAATGGGCAAAAAGATTCGGATGGATTTAAGCATGGCCACAGGCAAGAAGGTATCCTCGTAGTCTATACCTTCCTTTTAGGTGTAGCCTTTAGCTACTAGCCTAGCTTTGAATGTCTCTACATTCCCATCCAGACCTCTTTTCTTCTTATAGATCCATTTGCATCCCACAGGTTTTACCCCTTTTAGGAGGATCTACAAGCTTTTAGACTCCCTTCGAGTACATTGAATGTATCTCAACGTTCATGGCTTTTTGCCATAAGTTTGCTTCAGAACTTGACATGGCCTCTAAGTAGGAGACAAGTTCATCAAGATCCTTATTTGAGATAGCTGTCAAAGCTTCTACATAGGACATATATCTCTTAGGTTGTCTCACAACCCTCCCACTACATTGAGGCTCCATAGGCTCTAACTCCTGTTCGTGGTTCTTCCATTATTAAATCAGAAATAATTTTTGATTGAGGAGTGAGTGTCCTCCTACTCAATAATTCATCTAGCACAATTGTGCTTCTTGGTTTTACACTTTTAATGCAGTCTTCTTCAAGAAAATGAGCATTCGTGCTAACGAATATTTTCTGGTTAGTCGTACTGTAGAAAATGTACCAATTCGTTTCTTTAGGATATCCCACGAACATGCATAATTCTGAACGATTGATCAACTTGCTTGTCTTTGATTTTAGGACATGTGTTGGGCACCCCTAATTTTTAAAATGGTTTAAAGACAACTTTCGTCCATACCATCTTTCATATGGTGTACCAGGCACCGTCTTCGACGGAACTTGGTTCAGAATATATGCCGCTATTTCCAAGGCATATCTTCAGAAGGAATCTAGGAGGGATGAGTAACTCATCATGGATCTAACCATATACATCAGAGTATGATTCCTTCTCTTTGACACATCATTTTGCTGTGACGTACCAGGTGCTGTAAGCTGAGAAAGAATACATTCTTCTTTAAGAAAGTTTTTGAACTCTTCTAGCATATACTCTCCACTACGATCTAATTGTAGTGTTTTGATTTATTTTTCTAATTGCTTTTCAACCAAGGCCTTATACTCTTTAAACTTTTCAAATGTTTCAAAATTTTGACACATTAGATAAACATGACCAAAACGTGAGTAATCATTAGTGAAGGTTATGAAGTATTCATAATCTCTTCTTGCTTGGATATTCAATGGCCCACATACATCATTATGTATGAGTTCAAGGCATTGACTGCCTCTTTCATCTTTTGATGAAAATGTATCTTGGTCATTTTTCCTTTAATATAGGATTCACTTGTGCGTAGTATCCCACTATTAAAGTTTACAAAAGACCATCATTCACAAGCCTTTTAATCCTGTCCAGGCTAACATGCCCAAGGTGTAAGTGCCACAAATAGGTTATATTGGTTGAGTCAAACTTCAACATTTTAATATCTCTTTGTAAATCAACATTCACTTCAGTGTCACATATAATTGAAATGATTGGTTTTACATAAAACAATTTATTTATCAAACGTGCAGTAGTAATTAAGTAGTCATTTCAAAAACTACCAATATCTTTTATTAATGAAATTATAATTTAATCCTTGCTTAATTAAACTAGCTACTAAAATAATATTTTTCCCAAAAAACATAGGTATAATCAACATCACGTAAAAACAGATAACCGTTATCAAGTTCCAACTGATACAACCAATACTAGTGCCCTATCCCCTATAACGACGATGAACTCGACCAAGATATCTGCTAGAGATAATGTAGGTAGTTGGACATCCGATGGTTATCGACTCCACAACGATGACACTTGTCTTATAACATGTCCACCTTGTAGTGCCCTTACCATTTGAAACTTTTGAGTTCTGCTTCTTAGCCTTATTCAGACCTCCTCTTGTGTTTCATTTTGGCGCCAAAGGTAGAAGGCTTACTTTCAGTAAAGTTTGCCTCTCTAGTTTTCCTCTTGCCCTTTAAAAATAAAGTCCCAGTGGCTTGCAACTCATTCATAATCTCAAGAAGCTAGTACCTCAACTTATTCATCAAATAATTAAGTTTGAAGTTCTCGAAGGTATTAGTTATAGTCTTTAGGATCATATCCACCTAAGTCTCGCCATCAACCTCAGCACCCATAATCTACATCTCATTCAGATAACTAATGATCAGTATCATATGTTCTTTGACAAGAGTTCTAGATTTTATCTTGCAGTTCATAAGGTTTTGAACAACTTCCTGTTTGTCTTAATGACTCTGATCTCTGAACATTTCAGTGATGTTCAACGTTATATCAATGATGGTTTCCAAATTCTAATGTTATTGTTGCAACACATTGCTAATAGAACCCAACATGTAATATATGGCTATTTCATCGGAACGTAGCCAGGAAGCATAAGCATCATTTTCCTCTTGAGTCGATTCACTAAAAGGCTCACATGAACAAAGTGTGGTGAGCATGAACTTGTGCTTTTCAATCATCAGTACGATATCAAGATTGTGTTTCCAATCACCGTAGTTATCACCAGTTAATATTGTTCGCGTTTAAGATAGTTGAGAATGGAAATATTGACATGATTATCGAAAAGAATAAATAAAATGGTGTAAATAAATGCCCAATCGTTTAGAAAAATTTGATGCATGATGTAACTACTTAAATATTTCCTCCATGATGTTACAATAAAAACGATAGCTTGTCTCATCGAGGGATGAAGTCCAAACTATCTCCTATCGCATTAAGACTCTTCTCATTTGGTTAACGCTCAAATGTCTCCACATCTAGCTTAACCAATCACCAATGGTTTTGGTCACCTTGGCCCCATTGACTAGCCCATAAGTGGGGATTCCAATGTGCTTCAGTCTAAGTGTTTAACCAACGTATCGACTCTTAAAAGTTGTTATGGACTAACAGTCCGTCTGTGGGACGCTCCTGCCCCACCACTTCCTTTAGAAGTCTTAGCTTCTCAAGCAACTTGATGAATCAAAATGACACGACTCCAAAGTTTCTCCCAGGACCGCTATGGGCGGTTGTAAACCATTTCTCGTGGCACGATCAAGTTCGCGTTGGAGACCTTGGAAACATTTCAATGTAAACGAACCTCTCATTTAGTTTTTGAAAAGAAAAACTTCGAATTTTTTGTTGTTTTTCAAAGAAAACAATTTATTAATTTGAAAAACGTAATGAACTTTATAAATCCTTTATTTAATTTCAAATCCCAATGTAAAATTATAACCATTATAAATTTCAGCGCGAACAGTAACTTCGCATGACCAATACATTTCTGATGACTTCTCAGTGGCTGTTCGGTGACTTTTCGGTGGGATTTCCGGCGGCGGTATCGTGGCGATGACGATTTTACATCAAATTTATAAAATGACAACTTTTGTAACAAAATAAATTACATAAAATCCTATGCCCCAAATCCGACGTACATCAATTCTAAAATTGGAAAAAAAAACGCCTAGAGTCAATAGTTAGAGATCCAATCACATAACACATTCAAAATAGTTTTGAATGTACCATACAATATCATATGCCAATATCCACAAAATTCATGATACGTTCATTCCAAATATCAATATGCATAATCAAGAACATATTGCTCTGATACCAATTATTGGGACCGGTTAGGTTTAAAATTAATTAAAAATAAGTTTGAACCACGAACGGTTCATGAGCGGGATATAAAAAAATATTTTCAATTAACATATTTAATCAAATTAAATAACTTAAAATAAAACAATGTGCGATTGTGCATATACTCATTAAATGAGAAGATAAGGTTAGAAACAATTTTTTCACATATACTTCATATCGGAGAATTTCTGAACTCGCTGAATTCTTTCGAGCGTTCTTCGTGTTCTTCATGTTTCAGAATCTGAATCATGCACTTGAACTCCAAGAACAATTTATGAATTTCGTCCACCAATAACCACCCGTTAATTTCAAAAATAAATCTCACGAAAATTTTGTGTATCAATTTGAGTGTGGGCTGTCAAAACGATTGAAGAAGAAAAATGAAGCTCTTGACCATTTCATCGAATCTAATATTTCACGAATGAGATACTTTCTTAAGTCCATAAATGGACTTCGAAAATTCGCAAAACTTGCCCTCTTAGCCTTTCTCAATGAACCCATCTGGTTAAGTCATATAAATGTGCTCTTCAAGATTGACATTCAGGAAAGCAGCCTTGACATCCATATTCTAGATTTCATAATCGAGTTCAGCAATAATGGACAAGAGGATTCAAATGGATTTAAGCATGACCATCAATGAGAAGATATTCTCATAGTCAATACTTTTCTTTTGGGTGTAGCCCTTGGCTACAAGCCTAGCTTTGAATGTCTCTACATTCTCATCTAGACCTCTCTTCTACAAGCCTATTTGAGTACATCGATTATATCTCGACGTTCATGATGTCTTACCATAGGTTTGCTTCATGACCAGCCATGTCCTGCGAATAAGAAACAAGCTCATCATAATCCTTATCTGAGACTTCCGTCAAGGCATCTCCATAAGACATGTACCTGTCAGGTTGTCTCACAACCCTTCCACTATGTCGAGGCACTGTAGGCTCTAGCTCCTGCTGTGGTTCCTCCATTATTGAATCAAGAACAAGACCTGATTGAGGAGTCGGTGTCCTCCCACTCAATAATTCATCTAGCACAAGTGTGCTTCTCGACTTCACACTTCTCATGCAGTCCTCTTCAAGAAAATGCACATTCGTGCTCACAAATGTTTTCTTGTCTATTGGACTATAAAAGACGTATTCTTTCATTCCCTTTGGATATCTTACAAATAGGCATAATTCTGATCGATTGGCCAACTTGCATGTCTTCGGTCTCAGTACGAGTGTTGGGCATATCCATATCCTACGGTGGCCTACGGACGACTTTCATCCACTACATCTTTAATTTGGTGTACTAGGCATCATCTTTGATGAAACTTGATTCAGAATGTATGCCGTTGTTTCCAAGGCATATCCCTAGAATGAATCTAGAAGGGATGAATAAATCATCATGGTTCTAACCATATCCAATAAAGTTTGATTCATTCTCTCTGACACACCATTCTATTCTAGAGTGACAGGGGCTGTAAGCTGAGAAAGAATACCTTCTTCCTTCAGAAAGTCTTTGAACTCTCCTAACAAGTACTCTCCACCACGATCGGATCGTAGTGTTTTGATTTGTTTCTCTAGTAGTTTTTCAACCATAGCCTTGTACTCTTTGAACTTTTCAAAGGTTTCAAACTTTTGGTGCATTAGATAAACATGTCCAAAACGTGAGTAATCTTATGTGAATGTTACAAAAAATTTATAACTTCCTCTTGCTTGGATATTCAATGACCCACATACATCACTATGTACGATTTTGAGGCATTGAGTAGCTCTTTCACCCTTCATTGAAAAAGGGTCTTTTGGTCATTTTAATTTCTATGCAGGATACGCATGTGGGTAGTGCTCACACACTTAAAGTTTACAATGGACCATCATTTGCAAGTCTTTTAATCCTATCTAGGCTAATGTGACCAAGATGGGTTAGATCGATTGTGTCAGACTTCAACCTTTTACTATCCATTTGTAAATCAGTATTTACTTTAGTGGCACATATCATTAGAACTTTTGGTTTGACATAGAATAAGTTGGTTATCATGTGTGCAGTGTAATTAAGCATTCAATTAAATTAGCTACTAAAATGAGTTTTTTCCCAAAAACTAGGATATTATAAACATAATGCAAAACCAAATAATTGTTCTCAAATAACAATTTAATGGTTCCAACTGATACTGCCGATACTAGTGCTCCGTTCTCCCAACGGAAGCTGAACTCACCCTCGTTAAGCCTTCTTCTTTCCCTGAACCTCTGCAGAGAACAACAAATATGGTTAGTGGTTACAGAGTCTACAATCCACGAAAAAAAAGAGTTAGCCACATAACAGTCTTCGGTAACAAGTCATGTACCTTTGGATTTCAACTCTTGAGATAATCCGGGTAGTTACATTTCCAATGGCCAACGACTCTGCAATGATGATACTTGTCTTTTGCAGGGTTTTTTCCTTTAGCAGCTTTCGAGTTCATCTTCTTAGCTTTCTTTGGACTTGTGTTTCTTTTTAATGCTAGAGGTGAAAGACTTACTTTCAGTAAAGTTGGCCTCTTCATTCTTCCTCTTGCCCTTCAAAAATAGGGTCTCAGCAGCTTGCAGTTCCTTCATCAGGTCAGGAAGTGAGTACCTCAACTTATTCATTGAATAATTAAGTTTTAAGTTCTCAAAAGTGTGAGACAGAGTCTTAAGGATCATATTAACTTGTGTCTCGCCATCTACCTCAGCACTTATGATATCCATTTCATTCAGATAACTAATGATCAACATCATATGTTCTCTAACAGGTGTTCCAGGTTTCATCCTGTAGTTCACGAAGTTCTGCACAACAGTCTGTTTGGCTTGAAGGCCCTAATCCCCGAACATTTCGGTGATGTTCAACATCATACCAGCGACGGTCTCCATGTTCTAATGTTGTTGCAACACATTGCTAACTGATGCCAAGGTGTAACACCTAGCGATCTCATAAGAACGCAGCCAAGAAGCATAGGTATCATTTTCCTCTTAAGTCGATTCAACAATAGGATCAAAGGGATAAGGGATTTTGAGCATGAACTTGTACTTTTCTACCGCTAGCACGATATCAAGACTATGTTTCCAATCCACATAATTTTCACCAGTGATTTTGTTTGCATTCAAGATTATTGAGAATAAGGATAATGGCATGATTACTGAAAATAATAAATAAAGCGGTGTAAATAAATACTTAATCTTTTAAAAAAGTATGATGTATGATGCAAATACTTAAATATTTAAAAATTTGGAAAAAAACATATTGTTTTTCATGATGTTACGATCAACAATGATAACTCATCTCATCTAGGGATAACGCCCGAACTACCTCTTATCACATCGAGACTCTTCTCGTTTGGTTAACGCTTCTCAAGATGTCACTACATCTAGCTCAACCAATCATTAATGGTTCTAGTCACATTAGCCACATTGACTAGCTCCTATGACATATTCCAATGTTCTTAGGTCTAAGTGTTTACCCAACGTATCGACTTTAAAGGTTGCTATGAACTAACGGTTCGTCTAAGGACGATCCTGCCTCACCACTTCATTTATAAGCTTTACCTTCGCAAGCAACTTCATGACTCAAAACAACACAATTTTTAAGTTTCTCTCACTAAAGAAAGGACCACTAGGGTGGCTTTAAACCATTCCTCATGCCATGATCAAGTTTGTGTTGGGGACCTTGGGAACGTTTCAACGTAAACGACCATCCCAATTAGTTTTTGAAAAAATTAGATTTTTCTTTGCTTTTTCAAAAATCATAACTCTTTATAAATTGAAAAACAAGTTTTTTAAAAATTATAAAATTTTATAAAATTTAAATCATAATTTAAATTTTATAACTTTTATAAAATTCGCATTGTATTTAAAATTATAACACATTATAAATTTTAACTACAATAATGCATGTACATGCTGCATGACAATTTGATTTTGACATATCCATATTTCTATAGGACATATTATATGAGGATACGAGATTAATAATAAATTATTTATTCAAAATTAATCTCTTTATGGCTCATTTCTAATTACAACTCATAAAATAATAATAAATTATAATAATTTAAATGCTAGTCTTCATGGTGTCTGTAATTATCTCCTTATCATCTTCAAACTTTGATCAAAACCATTTTAATTAAGAAAAACTATTTTCTTAATTAAATATACTCATTAAATATCATTTTTAAATTAATTAAATTTGATTAGTCAAAAAAGAAAAAAATTAATGACTTATCAAACTTAGGTTAAACCCAATAAATTAATTAAATTTTAATTTTTAAAAAATTAAAATTGATAACTATATTTTTAAAATTCAAAATTTAGAAGATAAAAGATAGGCCACCACCGCCGACGCCGCTGCTGGCAGCGAACGCGAACATCGCTGCGGCGAACATTAGACAGTGCAATGGTGGACGGTACGACGCGTGATGGAGTGGACGGAGCGGCGTGCTGCGTGGAGCGGACATCGAACCTCAGGATGTGTGTGGCTTCTCGGGATTCATGCGACGATACAATCAGAACGCGTTCGTGATAAGTTTCCATGAAATTAACTATACAAATCTTGAAAAATTAAATTACATAAAATTCTATGCTACATTATCCATTCATAAAACACATTCAAGCATACTTTGAATCTACCATACAATAATTATATGTCAATATCATCATATTCATTCATACATACGTTTAGATTCAGAATATGTATATTAAAAAATATATACTCTGATACCAATTGTTGGATAAGTTTTAGATTTTGAAGAAAAAAATTAATGAACCATGACTAGTTCATGGGTGGAATATCAAAAAAACTTTATACGAACGTTTAATCTGATTAAACACAAAATCAATCAATGAACATGCATTATCATATAAATGTATCGAGAAAAGATAGAAACAATTTATACCTTTTCAATTAATGAAAAAATTTTGATTTGGCAGGATCCAATTCTTTATTTCACGTTCTTCGTTCTTGAGATTCACAGAGCTATCAATTAGTTCTTACACAACAAAACCACTTATTAGAGTCAGAAGTAAATATCTTAAGGATTTTTGTAGAAATTGAGTGTGAGCTATCAAAACAACGATTGAAAAAGAAAACAAAATTTTTCTCTTCCGCTTATTGTGAAAAATCGGTGGTGACTGTGTGTTCTAGGGAGAGAGAAACCTTTTCTTCTATGATCAACACTTAGGGATAGGGTTGGTGATAGGGATAAGAATGTAAAATCTTATATGATAATGCCCAAAAATCCCCTCTCCATGTACTACGATGTGCAATTTTTACATATCTCCTAGAGCCAAGATTATGTCTAGATTCATCAGTCAAAATTGATGATTTATATTGATCACTATCAATTAATTAATTAATTTTATTTACTAATAATCCAATAATTAGAAAATAAAAAAATAATTAATTGGACATTAATTTTACTCTTTACTAATTTAGTGATGACACTTATCTCATATGGGTTCAGAAAGTGTACTTTGGTCTAAAATACATTTTTGGTCCAACTGTCATTGTTTCCCATTCATGTTTTTATGCGCTACTCCTGAGACCAAATGAACAGACATGAATAAAGCTATGAAATTCAAATACCCGGTTAATTTATCTCCATAAATTTCTGACCTATTTACTCCCGACATCGTACGACTCAATTATAGGTCTGATGTCGAATAAACTTTCGATTCATGCGCGCTACATTTTCTGATGATGCAAATAAACATTTATATTTTACGGTCCACATAATATTTTATGATATTATCCTTCTTGAATATCACTAACAAAAGTGGGATGTAAAATTACCATTTTACCCATCTAGTTATTATTTTGTTAGCTCATTTATTGACAATGAATGAGAAAGACATATCAATGAAGTGTCTCATACAAATCATCATGTCTTATTTAATGACTCATGTTATCGAGTATCAGGCCTGATTTATTTATTCACACACCCATAAATAAGTATAAGGTGATATTATTATTTTTACAATTTTACCACGAATTTCATATTTATAAATCACGCAACTCTAACGTAGTTGAATCACGGTCCCAACAGTCGACATATTGTTCAAAAATTCAAATTCACTCCTTTGACATATCAAAGATCTCAAATAACTAAATCAAGTTTCATATTCACCTCAAGATTAAGGTAATTACGAAAATATCTTTAAGGTGTAACAATTAGATTTAGAGTTAGATAAACGATTTTGCTCTAAACTAATTGGTTACTGGTCTATTCAATATGTTCAATAACCTATCTAGATTAACCGTTAGAGTCTCCACTACTATACCCCAAAAGTGGTATTATTTGGTTCAACCTAACAGTCATAATTGGATTCGATTGTCCAACCGATCCTAAGACTGTAAATAACATTATGAACTACCTCAGAAGAGTTTGTTTGGAAGACCGCTAGGTCTTTACTCTTCTTACGTTAATAATAGTTTCAGGACTTAAGTAAGTTATATACTTTAATTAAATGAAACTTTCATTTATTCATAAAATTCAGGAATACATAAATGTCAATAAATAATTGTTTACATAAATGTTAATAAATAATCGTTAATTGAATGGAATTGAAACCTTAAAATCATAATTTTTTTTATTTTTTATATATAATTTCATATCGAACCGAATCAAACCGAACCGATACAAACTTTCATTTTTTATTATTATTTTTCAATAACATCATTTAAAAATTATTAAAAATTATTTTTTAATTATAATATCGAATCGAAGAATTGAACCGAAAATCACGGTTTAGTTTGACTCGATTCTTTTAACCTTCACGATTCAATTCGATATATAATCGAATCAAATATTTAAATTCAATTCAATTTTATCCCACCAATTTAATTAAACTGAATCGCGTTCACACCAATTTTGAATGCATGGATGGGAGTGAGACCCACCATCGCATCAAAATATTAACTCCCCAATGAAACAAAGGATAAATCCATAATATTTAATATGGATTATAAATCCTTTGTTATTTTTTTTTATAATGTCAAAAAAAACTTATAATATATTACATATACTACAAATATAGATTATAAATAAGATTTGATAACATCATAATCAACAGGGTTTTCACGGCTCTTGTCAGGGAAAGAGACATCTGGCATATCGTTATCTTCATGAAAACTCCTCTAAACATTTTCTGCAAATAGTCAACGAGTTCACGCTTCGCCTAGTAATTTGCTGTTTTCCTTGTAATTAGTATAAATCATCATCCCCATCCACTGCCTTTCCACCTCTCCTTCTACGCAAAAGCTCCCTAATTGTATCCGCGGCAGGATCAGTCAGCCTCAGCCTCAGCCTCAGCCTCCCTGTTCATTCCTCTATTTCATCTCATCTCACTTGATCATGCTGGTATGTTTTTCCCCTCTTTTTCATTTATATTCAATTTCCACTTGCTTTCTTTTGACATGAAAATGAGTGTGATAAGACGAAAGGCTTGAGGAGTTTTCTACAATGGCTAATGATATAAGCTATAATTCCTCTAGTTCCTGTTAATCCATATTATATCTATCTTCATGAAGAACAGCGTTTTCCTTGTTTCGATTTTATAGTTATTGACATCGAAGATTTGCTCTCAGCTTTCCCATGTCTTTGTAGTACGATTATTAAGTTGAACTGATACTTTTTCATGTTTTTCTCACGACCTATCGACTTAATTAATAGAAAGATAAACTAGACTATATAGACCGATGTATTTTTTTACTTGGTCTCTGAAAAATATATTATTATTAGCAGTGGCAGATCAGAAGGTTGTGTAGTGTGCGTGATTTGGTGCCTCTGTTAGCACTAATAGTGGGTTTAAGCGTATCTTATTCTGATGCTGCTCGAGAAATTCATGGAAGTAAAATCAAGACTTCCGTTTTCCTCTCCCCTGCATTCGAGCTGGAACCCGGACTTGTGCTTAACAAATATTACCACAATATCGACTTCCCAAAAGGTCATATTGCTGTCAAGAGTTTTAATGCCGAAGTAGTTGATGAGCGAGGGTATCCTATTCCTCTTCATGAAACATATCTTCACCACTGGGTTGTTTTACGGTATTTTCTGCATAAAGATGCTTCTGAGCCTGAAGATGATAGCTTTGTCAACAACCTTAACCACAACCATTCTGACTCCATTATTGTAAGAAACAGTGGAATATGCCAGCGGAATGTTCTCGGACAATATTATGGGCTTGGATCTGAAACAAGGAAAACATCCACACATGTTCCTGATCCTTTTGGGGTGGAAGTTGGTAACTCTAAACACTTACCACCTGGATATGAAGAGAGGTGGATGCTTAATTTGCATGCAATAGATACAAGGGGCGCAATAGATAGGTTGGGATGTACTGAATGTAGATGTGATCTATATAACATCACAAAGGATGAATATGGCCGACCTTTGTCACCGAATTATAGAGGAGGTTTGTTATGTTGCTATGATCACACTCAATGCAGGGTCAGAGATGGCTTTGAAGGCGGGAAACGAAAGCTCTATCTGAGATACACGATAAAATGGATTGATTGGGATAATTTTATTGTGCCTGTCAAAATTTATATATTTGACGTTACTGATACTGGAAAAAGACGGAATGGTTCCCAAGCACATACTTCAGAGCACCAATGCGTTGTAAGTGACTATCTTTTCATCTGTCTATCTTGTTAGTTATATCATTCAAGAACCGATAATATGGAAATAAGATAACTGCGTTGGATACTTTTGGACTTAAACGTGGTGTACCACATGCGTCTTGGTCAATTGATCTATGTTTTCATTATCAAGTAAAAAATGAATTATTTACTCTGTACAGGTTGAGTATGACGTTGAATCTTCCAGCAGCAGTGGTGTGGCTGGTAATGAGTGCAGTCATGTAAAGAGGACAGTGCTCACCATGCCATCTGGTGGCTATGTCATCTATGGTGTTGCCCATCAGCATACCGGGGGAACTGGCTCAACTCTTTATAGAGAGGTGTGTTCAACATTATATTTTGGAATAGAGATATGGTATTGCCTTATTTGTTTCTTTTCTTATTTTCATATGCTGATAGATCATAGAAGGACCGTATTGAGGTAGAGCTGGGGGCCACTGAACCTAGTTAAACGCATCAAATAAATTATTTGGTTTTTTGCTCGACTCTGTTCTCTTGTTTCATTTTAATTCAAATGAGTTGATTAATCGTTGTCTTTCTTTACCAAAAAATTGATAATTATAATTGCATTCGATTGCAACAGGTAGTTTTTAGAGATGCTAGATTTCTTTTGTTTGTGAACTCTTTACAATTACCGTTAAGGTAAAACACAATTTAGTCCCCTATAGTTTACTCTCGCTGTTAATTTAATATAATCCCTGGATTTTAAATCACAGTTATCTAGTCCTTCGTTAGTTCTGTGTATAGGCTGTTAGGATGACTTTTTCATGTGCACCTCACGTGGTTGCCCTTGACTACTAGTAGAAAACATCGTCGTTCGTGGAAGGAAGAAGAGCAAAAGTTGACAAATTTTTGCTGCGATAGGCCACCGAATGAGGTGCACGTTGTAACAACATTGAATGTTCTAATGTCCTGCACACGAAAGGGTTGCTTGTGATAGGAGACTTTAGGAACTAAATTCAAAATTGAATGTCGAGGAACGAAATTGATAGCAAGAGTAAAATGTAGGGGACTAAAACGTCAACTTTTTATTTTACTATCATTTGCAATTTAGTCAAATTTCTCTTCCGATTGTGTGTAAAGTGAACCATGATTGGCTTTTTTCTTCTCTTTTCTTTTTTCATTCCTTTGTGGGGAGGGTTGTGAAGAATGAAGATTACATATATTCTTTCTCAAGTCTACCTATTATCTGATAATGAGCTATTCAATTTTAAAACGTTCATGAAGCTTTCTTTTTCTGATGCAATGATTTTAGGATGGAGGGGTTATATGTTCTTCAATTCCAGTGTATGGAAAAGGGAATGAAGCAGGAAACGAAGATGGTTACATTGTAGGTATGTCTACTTGTTATCCTCAACCAGGCTCTGTTAAGATAGCCGATGGGGAGACTCTGATCCTTGAATCTAAATACAATTGCAACCAAAGGCACACTGGAGTTATGGGGTTATTTTACATTATGGTCGCAGAGCAACTGTCACAGCCCTTGCTTCCCTTGGATGCATTACTTTCAAGTAAGACAACAGTCACTCTTAGACACAATCACTTATAATCATTCTGTATATATTCACTCATAGACACAATCACTTGCAATTATTCTGTATATATGTACTGGCATGAAAAAACTTCTGATAGATCAGAAATTCACTCGAACAATACCTTTTAACTCTTACGCTTCAACTCGACTCGACAAATTACGTAATCGAGTTTCAACATCTGGGTAGATGTAGGACTATGTTATTTATTGATAACAAGACATGAAGCATTGTTATCCTAAAGCATGAATAGTTTTAAATATTTATGCTAAAAGCCTTGACCTTTCAGCATTCTAACTAAGACACAATTTTACTACTGCTTGTTCACACAGATTGGGAGTAGCAGTAGCTGTTGCTGTAGCTGCTTTCTGGTGATTCTGTCATCACTCGAGGAGGAACGATACTCATAATTTTGTTGTAAACTGATTTTGTTTCTTATAGTATATTATCTATAAATCATAAATTTGTTTTGAAATTCTGCTACTACTTTTTTTATGCATAATAATTGAGATATAAAGCAATCATAAATTTGTTTTGAAATTCTGCTACTACTTTTTTATGCATAATAATTGAGATATAAAGCAATGTTTTGATCTTTGTCCCTTGCCGGTTTTAAGGTTTGCGAAATTGCACGGAGAAGACCCTTCAAGAAGAAGAAAATAAAAATTGGACCCTGATCAAGTATTCTGATATTAATATTAAAATTTGTTAAATTAGGATCTAGCAAAATATTTTTGTTAGACCCAATTTTGACGGTCACTAAATTTAACCGAAAAATTCTAAATCAAATGGACAATTTAGTCCGTGCTCTTGTAAAAAAGATAAATTTTGTTTTAAAAAAATCTAGGATCTTATTTTCATTTTTTTTCTTAAGGAGGCCTCTTTTTAAAAAAATTCTTTAATGTTTGGGAAAGAAATTGTAAATACCGTTGACATTTCTCGGTCTCCAATTTGAGTCTGGTTATAGGACATATATCATGCATAACTTTTATATTCGTTCATCATAAGTATTTTTATAGATATCCTTAAACATTTGTCATTCGTAATACCGATGTGTGCTGACCCAATACAAGTTTTTATACACTGGTGTGATGATGCATCAATATGATTATGAAATTATAGGAAATAAAAATGATGTAATAACAATTGTGCTAGCACACATGAATAAGTGAGTCATGAAATCTCATAAGTGAGATTAGCCCACTGATTTAAATTTCTCCAACTATTCATTTAGAGAATGAGTTCGAGTTGATATAACAACAGTTCTTTTCTCAGATTATAATTCAAATCAACGGAAAAATAAAAGAGAGAAAAGTGAAAGTAGAATGCGGAAAGTTCAACAATGTAAAATGATTTATTCAAATATGTGGTGTGAGATTACAAACCTAGAAGAAAGGCTTTGCCTTCCCTTTGCCTATTTGACTTGCTTTTCCCATCTCTCCTCATATCGTCTTTCCGAGGATGAGGGAATGGTTATCGTCATGCATATGATTGTCTGAATAAATCTTTGTCGTCATGACAATGATCATCTTGTTCTTCATAGCTCATTTCGGGAATCATCAAACTATAAAGTTCAGATTAAGTTGAGGGGGACAATGATGTTCATATTGTTTCAAATGTTCTGATGAACCAGCAATGTATAAGGCATTAATATTGCAGCTATGAGACTCTGGTGGCAATCTCTTGAATTTTAAAAACTAATTAAATAGATTAAAGGATTACATTTTTGAAATGGTCCCCCTTCCAAAGCATCATTCTCCTACTGGCTAAAAGATGATTATCTTTTATTAAGAATATCAGTATTCCTCTGCTTTACATTAATCACAAACTCACACCCACTATGCTTAGAGATAAAGGGGGAGACCTAATCCTTCCACTTCTACTTTTTCCTCTTTATTTCTTTTGATTATATATACACACACACTACGATTACAATGTATAAAACTATCATAGGAGGGTACATACGAGAGAGAAGAGTCCACCAAATAAGCTAGCATTAGCTGACAGCTAAGTAAATGGTTAAACTATTGTAAATTAACAAAAAGTTGAAAATAAATTAATAACCCACATCAAAACTGCAGTAATTTCATGTAAAAAAGTTTAAAATTTGACCACTTTAACAAAAAAAAAAAATTAACGACAATTTATTTTATATTTTTCCTGTTCTTTTTTATTTATTATTATAGATAAGACTTGCCCATTTTGCTAGGGATTAAAATGAATCCAGACCATTCACTGAATATATATTTAGTGGACAAAATTCCCATGCTTCCGTTTTCATTATGTGATACATTACCAATCCTCTTGTCATATTTTTCTCTTTTTTCTGCTTTAAAAAAAACTTATAAAATTCATAAATTTAATAAATAAACAATGATACACATCCATCAATATCTTACTGAACTGTCAGATCTGACCTGGTTAACACATTTGTCTTTGCATTTAACCCTTCCTTTAATTACAAATATTAGGGAATCATGTCAGAATAATTGGTTCAAAACCTGTAGATTGGACTAACTTACTAATGGAACTCTTTTGATTGTATAAATTATCCGCCGCGAAAAACTCATGAACAACGCCGTCTATTTCAACGAAAGAGCAACCAGGCTGTTTCCCAACTCCTTCCCTCGTCTTCTTCACATCATTCCACCTTGAAGCCAACGCATACGCATTCGACAATAAAACCCTCTGTCCACTCTTTCCCGGCTCCAATTCCTCAATCTTCCTCGCCGCAAGCTCAGCCAGCTCTACATTGTCACTAATCTGACAGGCAAATAGCAGCGATCGCCATATCACCACATCAGGTTTGATTGGCATTGCCCTTATAAGACTCTCTGCTTCAACCAAGAGATTTGCACGTCCAAGAAGATCAACTAAACAGCCGTAATGCTCTATCCTAGGCGTGAGTTTATACGTCTGAGTCATGACTTTGAAATAACGGAACCCCTTGTCGACATATCCGCCATGGCAACACGCAGACAATACCCCGAGAAATGTTACTTCATTTGGCATTACGTAACTCGATGTAACCATTTCCGAATACAAATTCAGAGCTTTATCGGCTTCCCCATTCATGGCAAGTCCAATGATCATAGATGTCCATGAGAAAACATCCTTTTCTGTTAAGTCATGAAATATGTGGAGAGCTCTTTGAATATTGCCACACTTGGAATACATGTCAATGAGAGCATTTTTAACTGAGAGGTTCTTATCAATGCCAGTCCTTTCGCAGAAACTGTGCACCCATGTCCCTTGATCAAGTGAACCCGAATGCCCACACGCAGAGATGACACAAGCGGCACTAGCTGCATCTGCCATTATCCCTTCAACTAGCATATTCCTGAATAATTGAATGGCTTCCTTGAATAAATCTGATTGGACATGACCAGTTATCAATGAAGTCCAACACACAACGTTTCGCTCTGGCATTCTGTCGAATATCTTTACTGCTTCCCCCATCTCCCCACATTTGAAATACATGTCAATCAATGAAGATCCCAAATAGGTGTCTACAGGAAATCCATTTGCTGTGAGCAACCCGTGAATTTTCCTCCCTAAATCAGGTAATGCGATCCTTCCACACGCAGCAAGAACACTCACCAAAGTTACCTCATCCGGCCTCACCGAGTTACTGGTCAGCATTTCTTCGAAGACCTTCAGGGCTCTCCCAGAACGACTATTCGATAAATATCCAGAAATAACAGCATTCCATGATACCACATCACGAACCCAAATCGGAACCATGTTGAAAACGCGGTGGGCTGTTTCAACCAAGCCACACTGAGCATACATGGAGACGAGGCCGTTCTGCACAAAGACATCGCGTTCCAATCCGAGTAGGAGGGTGAGAGAGTGAAGTTCTTGGCCTTTGGAGAGAAGTGAAAGACGGGCGCAAGCTTTCAGGAGGAAAGAGAAAGAATAGTTGTCGGGAAAAGTAATTGAACGACGGCGCATAAGATTGTAAAGAGAGATGCAGTCAAGGGGAGAGGAGGCGTGAGATTGGGCTTTGAACATGAAATTCCAGGCGAAGATATTAGGGCTTGGGATCTGAAAGAAAAGAGTGTGAGAGAAAGCGAGAAATTGAGGGTCATGGTGGGAGTAAGAGAGGGAATGGAGCAGGAGTTTACTTGATACAGAGGGATCTGCTGCGAAAACGCCTGAAGCAATGGCATGGCATAAAATTTGGTAGAAACAGTGGCGATTCTTTTGCTTTTCTAAGACTAAGAGGCAAGACGAGATTGTTTTGTAAAGTTGGGACATCCAGCTTCCTTTCCGTTCCATTTCGAACCATTTTCGTAGACAAAGACTGAGGCTGTCATGTAAGTTTGTTGTTTTGCACTCCCACTCTTAATATAATATGCAGTCAAAAGAAGATCCACAGAAAAAGATTCAGAGTTCATCGTCGCTGCTTGCAGTGAGTTAACGGGTTGAAAGATTCGTGCGTATGGTGAAAAGAGCAGCAGTCCAATATATGAAACTGCCACTGCCGCAACAGTGCAAGACCATCAAACAACTTCAACAGCTTCATTCCCACACCATTACCTCTGGCCACCTCCTCCCCCTCTCTCCCCACTCTCTTTCCCATTTTCTAACCAAAGTCCTCCATTCCTTTACCCTCCTCCTCTCCTCCACCCACCATTCTCACACCTCTCAATCCTTATTAACCTATGCACTACCTCTCTTCACTTCCATCCCATTGCTAGTTTCCAATACTCATTCTAAACCCTCCTTCCTTCCAACAACCCAGATCACACTATCTACCTTTTGCTACAACAACATCATCAGAATCCACACTCTCCTCTCCTACCCTCTCTCCGCTCTCATTCTCTTCTCCCGTATGCGACGCCTCCTCATCCCTCCTGACTTCCACACTTTCCCTTTTGCCCTAAACGCTTGCTCCCATCTCCGTTCCCTTTCCATTGCCCTTACCCTTCACTCCCAATCCTTCAAATTCGGTTTTATCCACGACTTGTTCGTCTTTAATTCGCTTCTTCACGTGTACTGCATTAATGGGTGCCTGGATTATGCACGCCACCTGTTCGATCAAAGCTCATATAGGGATATTATTTCTTACAATACCTTGCTCGAGGGTTTTGTCAAGGCTAGGGACATTGGATTAGCACGCCATCTGTTCGACACTATGCCAATACGAGATGTGGTATCTTGGGGGACTATCATGGCAGGATATAACGTCCATACGAACCAACAGAGGGAGATAATTCATCTTTTTAATAAGATGCTTGATTCACAATTGAAGCCTGATAATGTAGCATTGGTTTCTGTTCTTTCTGCTTGTGCACAGCTTGGGGAATTAGAGCAAGGCAAATTCATACATGAATATATCAAAATTAACAGAATCCGAGTTGATTCTTTCTTATCAACTGGTTTAGTGGACCTGTATGCCAAATGTGGGTGTATTGAGATTGCAAGGGACATATTTGAGTTAAGCCCGGAAAAGAATTTGTTCACCTGGAATGCCATGCTTGTTGGGCTTGCATTACATGGCCATGGGCAACTGGTTCTTGATCATTTTTTTAAAATGATAGATGCCAATTTTAAACCAGATGGGATTAGTTTCTTAGGAGTTTTGGTGGGTTGTAGTCATGCTGGTCTAGTCGACGAAGCTCGAAAGCTTTTCGACGAAATGGAACCCATTTACGGGGTCGCTCGGGAGCTTAAACATTATGGATGCATGGCGGATTTGCTCAGCCGGGCTGGTTTGATACAAGAAGCGAGGGAGATGATAAGGGGAATGCCATTGGAAGGGGATGTGTTTGTTTGGGGTGGTTTGCTTGGAGGATGTAGGATACATGGAGATGTAGATATAGCTGAGAAAGCAGCTGAGCAGGTTATGGAATTGAAGCCTGAAGATGGTGGGGTTTATTCGGTAATGACTAATGTATATGCTAATGCACAGCGATGGGACGATGCAATGAGTGTTAGGAAATCAATGAGAGGTAAGAAGGTTAACAAGAATGTTGGCTATAGTTATATTCAAATGATGGAAAACTGAATCTTCTCATAACTTTAGATGCATTCGAAATGCATATTGCAGCAGATCAGGACCTAGATACCAATAATGCTTTTTTTTCATGTATCTCATGTTAGGATCGAGATTCTCGACAGTTTGCTCGTGAAGACTGTCCATCAGATTTGTAGTCGTAACTGTATAGATAATAGGTATTTTCCGTTCATGGAAAGAACGAAATCTTGGTGAAATAGTGGATGCCAAAATTGGATAACCACATACGCGCAAAAACACTTTTTTACAGGAGAATTGGTCCTTACCTAATTAGTTGAATGAACTTTCATACATTTCACACAAATTTTTTTTCGGATGCGCCCACGGCCATAGAGGAAAGGTTGTGGTTTCCCCGGCCCTCAATTTTTTTCAAATAAAAAAATGTTTTCTTTGTTTTATAAATTAATTTGATTTAACGGATTGTTTGATTAAAATAATTTCAAACCAAATTTTTTTAAGGCTCATAAAAATTAATTGTCTATTAATTAATTGAAGGTTTGATTACAGTACAATTTTAAATTTGAACATTGGTATGTTTATATATATATTGAGATGAATTAATTGAAGTAACATGTCGTTAAAGTGGCCTCTCTTGTGAAAATTAATTTTATCTTAAAATATAAAATATTATATGTGTGTAGTTTATGTAAATATTTACCGGCCCAAAAGAAGGTAAATATTTGACAGAATTACACGTGTTTACGGTAATAAATACGTGATGATTATTCGATTTTACATGTGAACAATAAATCGGCTCAAAGAAAGGTTTCTTTTTTTGATATATTCTTTATAATCAGTGTTTGTTTACTACATCAGAGCATCACTTACAAGTTAATAATTTTGGTCAAAGTCAAAATATTAATGGAGTGTCTGGTGCCTTGAGATGATGTTTACTTTTATTTGAATTTATTATTATTATCTGGGCTTTATGTGAGCATGTAGGTTGGTTAATTGTTCTTTATTAAGTTATTACTCAAGCTAATGCCAACATCAAGTAAATAAAGTATTAAATGGCTCAAACTTTAAGTCCTAGAAAGATAATCTCTTGATAGTTTTTGGAGTTGTAGATCTTGATCTTGCATTAAAGACTGATTCTCATTCATCTCTTACGGATAAGAGTACCTCTAATGAAAAAAGAGATGGAAAGGTGGGAGAAATCAAATCGCATGTGTATGCTCATCACGAAGAATGCCATTCTGAAAATATTAAGGGACAGTAAATCTGAAAAGATAACTACAGCTGAGGATTCCCTTGCAGATATTAAAAAGAGGTTGTTAAAAACGAAAAGACAGAAATTGGTACGCTTTTATCATACCTAATTTCAATTAGGTATAAAGGTAAAGACAATCTCATGGAGTGCATTATGAAAATGTCGCACATTGCTTCGAGATTGAAAGCACTTAGACTTGAATTCTCTAAGGACTTGCTGTTATATCTGATTTTGATATCCCTTCCGACACAGTTTATCCAGCTTTAAGGTGAACTATAATTGCTATAATTGTTAGAAAGAGACTTGGTCTCTGAATATGGATTCAGGTACGCTTTCATTTTAACAATTATTTGATTCTTGATATGTTCAACATGATTTAATGAGATAGATATAGTTTATATCGATAAGGATTTTATCTAACAGGAGAATGCTTGCTAATTGATATTGACTTCCAATCAGAATGCGAAATAGCTAGGTTAAAAAATCTACAAATTGATCCTCCAAACCCTTCTCTAGATCTTCGTCGGCAAGGCCAATCGGCTTCAGAGGATAATCTCCATCATATCAGATCAACTATTTTTTAGTCTATTAGGATGCATCATTGATTGCTAATTTGTCTTCTTTTTTTTCAAAATGATGTGTATATTGT
Source organism: Datisca glomerata (assembly GCA_003255025.1). NCBI lineage: Eukaryota > Viridiplantae > Streptophyta > Magnoliopsida > Cucurbitales > Datiscaceae > Datisca > Datisca glomerata. Next base: position 351,811 of record QANY01011494.1, read on the forward strand.
GCAAATTTTTTATCATTTATAATTTAAATTTTATTTTTAGACAGGAAGTATATTAAGTTATTTTCTCGTTAAGAAATATGATAAAAAAAGATTTCATCAATAATCAATAGAAGTAAAACATGTTTTTAGTTTATTTGTCACATAAAGATCAAGAAATAATACATTAAAAATCAAGTTAAAAATATATAGAGTATATGCATATGTTCTTCTTGGATTATTAACTTAATTAGAGACATTTTAGTGAGAGAAACTTATGAATATTAAAAAAATTATAATTATAGTTTTCTAGTTTTATTTACTAATAAATGTATTTTATTTAAAAAAATTATTTATATAAACAAATAATATATAAGAAATAATCAAAAGAATAAAAAATGTACAGACCACGTGCACCGCACGTGTAATTTAAGTAGTCCTTTTAAAACTTCTCTTACTTTTTCCGTTTGGTACGAGTTAAGTAACAATGCTGGAAAAGTTAAGTTGCTGGGTAAGTTTCAATGGTAAAGTTAAGTTACTGGATAAGTAAGATGACAAGATTTTAATATTACCATGTCCGGTAACACATGGTTAAGTGAAAAACTTACTAAAAAAATATGATTACATTGTTTGGTATGTAGGAAACTTCGGTAAAGTTGTTGAGAAATTTTGATAATGTTGTTGGGAAAGTTATATGAATTATATGAGAATAATAAAATTATTGATTATTTATATTTTTTATCAAGTTTTAATTTGTTGCCAATGATTATTTATAGATTCAGATACACACAATGTTTTATATATTTTATTTTACGCACTAATAAATTAACTATCTTATTAACTGCAGCAATAAAATCAAATAAACTATTTTTCTCTTACTACGTCAAAAAGTGAAATAATTATTTTTACTCACACCGTACAATAAATTCAATGACAAATTGTTCAAAATTTATATAGCAAAATTGTATATAGATTATATGTTAACTGATAAACAACTTAATAATTCATGCCATTTTTTATTAAATTTTCTCCGATATCACGAAATTAAGTATAACATTTAAATATTCTTCTTTTATGTATAAAAAATAAATTCAATATAAATAATCGACATTCATATTAATACAATAAAATATTTAATAATAAATAACAATTTTCCAATTACATATACTTTTTATCATACTTCAATTTTTTGATAATGATTATTCATGATTATAATATAATGAAATGCCGTATATATTTAACTCCACACTAAAAAAATGTATTAAATGATTGACGAAAAATCCCCGCCCTGCCTCATAGGCCTAGTCCTTCAGATAGTTTATAAATAATATTTATTTCAAAAAAAATAATTTTTAATTAAAAAAAATATTTGATATTGTTAATATGAATTTTTTAATCATTTAAAATTTATATTATACATATGAAGAGTTTAGCATTTTATTATTTTTATGGGACTTGAAAAATAAAAATTATTTTAAAAAATATGTAAATATATTGTGAAATATATAAGTGAAATGAAAAAATTATTTGATAGAATAACTTTTTTTAAAAAACTGAGAAAATATTTTTATGAATTATTATTTATTCAGGTTAAATAAGTTTTAACATATCAAATACGAATATTACCAAACGGCCCTAAAATTACCATTACAAAAGTATGATCAGTCTGACGGGCGGGCACTCTCGGACATGCTTTGCCGCTTCAAGAGTCTTCGAGTAAGCAATATTCGAAACTGATTTTGACAAGTGTCCTTATCCCTTCTAATTCGACACTGTTTAATAATCCAGAATCCTCTTCTCATTTCTTCACAAGTCTGTCACTGTCTGCCTTGTGTGTTACTGTATTTGTTAAATATGTTCTGTATATATATTAGAAGCAAAACGCCAGCAAGCATCCAGTAATCGCTTTAACGCCCAGCATCTTACTAATGGTATTGGTTATACTTCTGTGAGTTGATCCATCATGGCTTTCCGGTCTATGGTGAGTGGCTATGTAATCCTTTTCTTATGATTATTATGGGTCTTTTTTTCTAAATAACAAACTAACATGTGCACGGTGCAGAACTATTGGAGACAAATGAGTAATAGCTTGAAAGGAGCAGCGGGAAGAGCATCATACGCTTCGTCAACCTCTTCAAAAATGAAGGCATATGCTCCAACGGCAGACTCTTACCATCATCAATCTGCGAAGGGGAAGCTATTGAAGGGAGACTTCGTGCCTGTGTATGTGGCGATTGGATTGATAGCACTGCAAATGGCATTTGGACTTCACACGGCGAAGCAGCAACTGAAGTACTCACCCAACGTGAACGTGAGGAAGAAAAGAAGGGAGACGGTTCCAGAGGTGGTGGAGCCGGATCATGTGGCGGAGGAGGCAGAGAAATTCTTTAGGAATTCTTTCTTTAGGAAAGTAGCTCATGTTCAAGAGTTCGATCTTCATGATTACAGCATCCCCAAGGACGCTATTCGTGGGGAAGCTTATGCACACCGTCCTCATGTCGAGAGTCTCCAGTCTGTTGGAGTTGATCCAGCGAGCACCACATAACAGGAATGAGATCACTCTTGTAGCTTGTTAGCTGATGTGTGTTAACGAATACCTAATTATGTTAGGTCGACATGTCTCAACGGACGTTATGTTACGAGGTTTAGAGTTCTTTTAAGTACTTGAGATGTACCAGGAGTGAGGGTTATAACGCAACTCTTTTTAACATCGAACTAGTTCGATATTGTGAGATTTATTTTTATCATAAAATGATTTGATATTGCGAGATTTACTTTTATGATAAAGTGACTTGACGAAACATTTCTTTTAATACCCACTCGTTGGTTAATAAGAAGTGGGAATCACAGCTTTCATCTAAAGAGGTGTTTAAGTTCAATTTTCTCTATCCTAATTTGACCAACGAAATAGAACTTAATAGTTCGTCAATTGGCGCCGTACAATTGACAATAACAAAAGAAACGAACTTGCGTTGTGGGGGATGTTTTAGATTTATGTTTATGAAACTGAATTAGTTTATTAACGCACCAACACATATACCATCTTCCAACTCAGCGAGGGGATGGTGGGAGCCTATGGTAAAATCCCACAACCCCCTCTCACGAAATATAAAAAGACTGGGTAATGTTCACCTTATTAAGTAAAAAGTTGAAAAAAATTGTCTCCTAACCTTATAAATAAAATAAAATCTGAACGAAGACAATAAAACAAAATTCACTGATTCTTTGATTCAACTCACTCAGCCAACTGCTCCTGCTCTAAGCAGAACTTAGTATTCTCTCTCTATAACTTTACGCCAATGGCCGCCAGCTTTTTGGCCGTGAAATCATCAGCATCTGATCTGATATTTCATCGCTTGCCAGCAGCTTTTCTAACAGGAGGACCGCTTTCCTCATCATCTGACTGGATATCGCCATATTGCCACATCCCCCGCCTACTTGTCCTTGCTTCTTCCTGATAAGTTTCAAGACTTCCCATAGCAGCCCTTCTGTCTTTTGTTTCCCACTTTTTCATTTTCTCCAGTCTAGCAAGTCCTTCCTGAAAAAACAGATATTCGCTCAAATTAAGGTAAAAATGAGCACTCACTTGATGTGAAACTAAATGTCTTAACATCTGCTTAAGTAACCAAGTGGCAGAGAAACAGTGTGTTTTATAAGCTTAACACATTGAACACCCATCCATCAACCAAAAACAAGGGTGAAGATTTCAAAATTCAAAATGCAATTGTGCGGCATTCAAGACCAGTCATTCGACGGTCCAAAAGGAACCGTAGCATTATGTATGTGTATATATAATACCTCTTAGAACATTTAAGATAGTGTAACAGTATGTGTTGTGTTGTGCTATCTGATTGTGTTCAACCCCNAAAAAAAAACCCCCACCCCTCTATCCAGATGATATGCATAATAAACAAAACAAATTGAGGAAATCAGATGATATAGCAAAATTAGTTATATTAAGTTCTTCAAATTGCAGTTGGACAATGGAAATAATCATTCAAGATGATAAAGATATATATTTTTTGAACTCATGATAAAAAATTTAATTGTGTGAAGGGAAAATCCAAATTAGGTATTCGCACCTTAAGCATCAATGCATTTATACTGTACTCTGCATCCGCAACAGCAAGAGTTACTGTAAAAACAGTGCCAGTTCCCTGCCCCTTAACTTTTCCTCCCGTAGCATCCTTTTCCTCGATGGTCGCCCTAAACTCTTTTGCACCCAGTAGAGTAAGTTCACTCAAATATTCAGCTGCCTCTTGACCAAAATCCTCTTCCACGCCGGGAACCTTAATGAACGCAAGGCTGCACAGCTGAGCAAGACCAGGAGCAGATGATACAGAAGGGTCAAGAGGTCGTAAACGACTGTAAGGGACAGCCTCTTGATTTCCATAGTCGATGTAAAATACTTCAAACATATCCTCCGGGGATTCAACAGCTCCTCTAGGTGCATTTACGATCTTGACAAGTTAAACATCAAAGATTCAGTAAGGAACAGCTAGCATACAAATTATAACCACTTTAAAGGGTACCGGCGAGAGATATACAAGAATATGGGGGTGGGGAAAGAATAAATAAACAAAAAAGAAACAAGAGGTCATCATGTCAATTCACAGGATGAGAAAAATTGCATAAACCAAGTAGAAAAAAGATAGTCAAATAATTACTTAAAAAAGTCAAATAATTGATTCTCTCAGGCACTATGATGCGCAAGAGGGAAAATCACATCAATTGATGCATTGCTCCAACTATAGTTCAAATCACTGTTCGGCCAGAACTTAATTCATCAAATGAATACTGGCTTAGCGTTCTCAATTTCAGCCTTTCCCCTCTAATTAATATTTGGGAAAATCTCTCTGACGCCAAATATAGTTTACCTAAATGCCACAAACACCCCTCTAATTTGAAAAAATGACAAATAAGTGCATTATCTTAAAAGGTGTTAGTTTAGGCGTGAAAGGACAATATTGTTCCTATAATGGATCCGATCCAACTATTTTTCTAACGAGAAACACAAAATGACCGAAGTTGCTTCCGGTTTTGGAGAATTCGGGTTTGAATATTAGAAAAAATAATATTCCCCAAAAATGCGGGGTATTTTGAAAAAGAAATTTGTTATTTAAACGGCGTTAGTTTATAACTTGAAATTTAAAAGTTTTGAGTTTTTCTTGTCACTAAAACAAAACATGAATGGAAGTCTACGCCATTTTTCAAGCTAGAGTGGTGACTGTGCCATGCGCTACTTCTATCATTCACAAAACCCATTCATCCTCTCACCTTAACAGCTCATCCGGGTTACTGCTAAAGTATACTTGTTGTCAAAACAAACAAATGCACACGTGCAGGCACGCACACGCACATATACACACCAAAAGAAGAAAACACTATGCTTACCATTGCTCTGTTCCAAGAGTTGTCTGCACTAAACTGAGCAAGGACAATATCACCCTTCTTAGGATTAAAGGCACCAATTACAGGAGCTTCTTGAAGACTCAAAGAAGCAAGCTGTTGTTGAACTGAAGCTATTTTATGATCTCCAACTTTTTGGACATAGAACTTACCGCCACCCAAGACTTCAGTAACAATAACCTGCAAAAATCATGAATGTCAACTCAGTTGCCAATAACACAGCACGCAGAGAGATAATAAATACAGTGATTGACTCCCAGAAACCTGTAGCACTTCTTTCTGTTTATTCTCAACAGCTGAAGCTGAACCATTGGAAACTTCCTCCCCTTCCACATAATTCTCCCAAATCTAACAAAAACTTGAATCAGTAAAATTGACAGAAGATTAGTAAAACCTTCCAACATGTACAAATTCTTACTTTCAGTTTTTGCCTTTTTGCAGATCGTTCAGCTTGTTCAAGAAGGTGTGCATCAGGGATTCTATCACTGCCAAAGGACATTTGAAGTTTCGCCAGGCCAGCCTCAAGTAGTACAACCGCTATATTGGTCCTTGATTCCCATAAGGATCCCAAGAAAGTTCCAGTTCGATCAACAGTTTCTACTTCAATCTATGAAAAAAATGAACAAATAGAAGACATCAATAACTTAAAAAATTAAAAAACTGTCATCTACCAGTTCAAATAAGATAACAACCTCAACATCTCTCTGCAATATCCTCCGCCTCATTAGTGCAATGGCTTCATCTGAAAAGGGTTCATCACGACCAGGACATCTAACACCTGAGAAAGAGAAGGCAATGCTGCATGTTTCCTTTGGAATCAACAACTTAAAACGATGACCACTAAGGACATATTCAACAACTGCGGGGATCCTCCTACTACGCTGCAGGAAAGGCAAGAAATCCTTGGCTTTCTTTGATGATGCCTGAAACAAAGAAATGACTTTATTTCCCAAAGAATAAAGGTAAATTGGAAATCGCTGTGATAGGATAGAAGAAATACAGCATATAGTCAATTGTCTTACAGTAACCAGGTCTGTTATGTGCATCACTGGGGGATCCTTGGCAGAATGGATCCCTTTTTTGCCTGATATTGCGCGTGATTCAGCAGCAAGAAGAGCATCGTAATAGTTTGATCTCTCTTCAAAATCTCGATGTCTAATAACAGTGCCAAAACCACGGGCAACCACCAGCTCAGCCACATTAACCCCAACTTGCTGGGCAGCAGCAGTATTTTGAGGTGAGGTGTCACCCTCAGCTTTAATAGGAGACAAGAGGAAGACAGATCCAAAATCCATAACTCTTGAATCTGCAGGCCCAGATGCAGGTCCATCTGCAGGGCTGAACTTCCTAGAATACTCCATATGGACATTAACCTGAATAAACAGATTTTCCTGTTACAGTTAACTCTAAAACAGACACAGTTAAGATTAAGCAACATGTCTTCATACTTGTTGGCCAAGAAGGCGTGTTCTTAAGAACTCCTTTGCTTCACGGGCATAGGGGGCAGGCTTCTCATCTCTACGAGGATTTCCCATTTTCGGACACCTAATACTTGACAGGTTGACTCGCCGCTCTGCTAGAGGACTACCATATGGGACAGAATCATCAGCCACAACAATGCAATCACCACTAACAACTTCCACCACCTGGAATAAAGCTATACTTAGTTGAGTATGATCTTTCAGATTAAAATGGCACAAGGAGAAATAGACTGAAGTATTACTTTCCCAATGAAATTTTGATCATGAATAGCCTTTGAATTTGTAGGGGGAGGTACATAGTTCGCCCAAATTTTCAGCCGGCTTTTCTTTGCTTGAAGCTCTGCGGCCTTTAGCCGCCGCTTGTTATCTTCTTCCATCATGTTCGCACTCCATTCAACATATTTGGCTAAACCCTGCATTTGTTTGGGAGAGGTGAAGAGAGGGGAGGGCAAGGGAGAGTCAGTGTTAAACTTAAAAATAGCCTTTGTATATAATAACATCACATATCATATCCTACAACAAAAACAGTTTTGAGAAGCAAACAAAAAACATGATTTTCCCATAATTAGTATTGAACAATTCAAGTAACTAAAATAAAAGAAAAAGAAGGGGCTAAAAGCAAGAGTGAACAATATAGCATTTGAAATATGGTATTTGAACTCAGGTATAAATGTCTCCTCTCTCCCTCTCCCTCCCTCTCTCTCTCTCTCTCTCTCTCTCTCTCTCTCTCTCTCTCTCTCTCTCTGTGTGTGTGTTAGTGTATGTGAGTGCGTGCCTGCGTGTGTGTGTTAGTGTATGTGAGTGCGTGCCTGCGTGTGTGTGTGTGTGAGAGAGAGAGAGAGTTGTTTATATTTGGCACATAAAAGAACCAATTAAAGGTGGTCCAAAAAATGAAAAAAGATCGACATAACTTAAAAGGAATTAGGGAATGCCAGATCATATTATGTCACCTATTTTGACAATGACGTACAGTTCAAGCACAATAAAGTGATCGGGGATGACATAGACAATACAACCATGGATTCCCAAAACCCAAAATAGTAATAGAAATACGAGATGACAAGAGCAATTAAATTAAATTGACATAGATAAGAATATTTTACTATCGGCATATGAACAAATATAAGAATATAGATCCCATTAATAAACATACAAATAAAACATCGAATATAACATGTTATTATATGCAATATGATCAGAGCAGAAAACTAAAGACATACATTTTCCACCAGCTCTAATGCCAGGTCTTTCGCTGATTCCCTATCTGGATAGTATAATGACCCAATTAAATTGCTGAATTTGTCAACGCCTTCTAGGATAATGCGGACCTAAAAATCCATTTTTAGTTCAAACCATTTAAATGTGACACACGATATGACTTAGAGCTGGATTAACTTACATCTCTATTTAAAGCACGAATCTCTGTAAAATGTTTGGCCTCGAGTCCAAACACTTCAGGAGCAACTTCAGGGGATGCAACAGCAGAGACTGCCAGCCTCTGCGCAGATGTTAGAGAGGCTCGAGGCTCGGCATAAACATCACCATTTGACTCATCAGGAGCAACATCCACTTCAACAACTGATTCGGCTGGAGCCCGCCTTCCTATTGATGGTGACTAAAATTGGGAAATGATTAAAAACTAGTTAATATACAAAATCCAGAATCAAAAGAAGCTAATGTTAACAAAAAAATCCACACAAACTTGATGATCACACATGTACTGCACACCTGGATTCCAGCAACGAACACCTGCACAAACTGAAACTCCGGAAGCAAATAGACCCGAACGGTACTGCCATCACGAACCTGCTCAACAATCCCCTGCATGGACCTACCTTTGTTAGCAGCTAACAAACCCATAGCATCCAAGTTGCTAGGATCACCAACAGCAGAGGGAGGTAAATTTCTGATCGATGCCTCAGCAGCACCAGGAACCTGCAGTCAAGAATGATAATAACATAAACGAAACTATTATTCAAAGCTTCAATTCACATCAAAAACTAGTTGTGACTATAATAAACACATTTGTAGCTGCACTTTCCATCTTTAAACACAAGTAGTATCTCTTGTAACACAAATGAACTTCATTGGATTATTATGCTTGTCATGAAAAGCACAAATGATCTTCATTTCATAGGATGAACAGCTTAAACTATCTCAGTTGTTCAGTATCAAACGAAGATCATTTGTGCTTTTCATGGCAAAGCCCAATGAGTGGCTTGTACCCAAAACAATGAATTGTCATTAGAAGGAATTGAGAGATAAGCATATGTTGCAGAGGAAACAAGAACGAGACACCAAATAGAAGGGGGTTAAGGTTTAAAGCAGAAACCTTGCTCCAACGGCCAAGACCCTGTTGCTTTGCTTGATCTTCAAGGCCTAATAACTCCGCAAGGTAAGGACTCACTTCTCCCTTCTGCTGTCCCTGCTCCCTGACCTGCATGGAAGAGCTTTAGAAAATGCCTCGGTAAAGGAGATAGTCTTCTACTGTTGGAAAATTTTTGTAAAAAGAGGATATATAACCTTTGCCCAGCCTTGGGATACAACCAAAGCTGCAACATTCTTGTCACCAAGGAAGACGGAGCCAAACTCTCTCCCTATAGATGGTACAGCATAATCCACTCTGAAAGCAACCTCCTGAAGGACGAACTTCACTAGTTATATTTAACACCCATAATGTTTAAATTATTAGGATATGGCCATTGGCCAAAAAGAGATAAAACAAATTAAACTATTCAAAGATATGACCTTTCCTATGCATAGCTTCCTCAAGAATTCCCTGCTATCCCATGCAAATGGCTCATCACTACCACCTCTTCGGGCCTATAAAAATGTCAGAGCATCAAGCAAAACCACAAAAATGTGACAGCATCTACCGTACCCATTAGAATTTGAAGCATTATTGGTAAATTATTCACACGAATAAAATAAAAAAGATTGATGAAGAATTTTAATAACACAATAGATGCATGTGAAGGTTAAAGTGAGTACTTTGGTGCTATAGACTTACCAATCTTGGAGCTACGAGAGATGATAAAGTAATAGTCTTCTCTGGAGGGGGGCCTGGCTTGCTGCTGGCCATGGCAGTAATCACCAAGCAGTCCCCTGAAGGAATACCTTTCACTCTTCCTCTGTACCATCCAGTAGCCCCAGCTGTTGATGATGCCATCTCAACAGTCAACAGCTAAAGATAGATCTACTGCACCCCGGATACAGAATTGTGAAATTAGATCACCAACGCAGAGAAACGTTTCGGATAAAAAAAAGGCAGAGAATCGATTCAGATCAGTAAACGAACCTGGAAAATCCTATACGAAATTCATTTACAAATCAGAAAAACACCAAGACAATTTCTCAAAAAATTGTTTCAGATCAGTAAAAGCCCAAATACGAAATTCGTATTACGAATTGTTTCAGATCAGTAAAAGCCCTAATACGAAATTCGTATTACGAATCGTTTCAGATCAGTAAAAGCCCTGATCCCAAATCCTAAATGCAGAACTCATAAGGGAGGAAGGAGAAAGAGAAGCAAGAAGGGATGAAGGAGAAAGGGAGGCAAGAAGGAGGAAGGAGAGACAAGAAGGCAGGCGCGTATGAAACTTACCTTTATCTCAGACGCAGAGATGCAGCAATGGAGGATGACTAGAGGAGGAAGGCGACGATTTTGAAGACGGCACTCGGTAGTGCTGTTGCGAAAATATATACTACATAGGGCTGTAAAACGATTTCGTTTGACATATAGTATACGTTTCGGTTTAAAAACTTTTATTTTCTAATTGAAAATACCAAAATCGAACCAAACCAAAAGAACTTATATAATTGACCATTTTCAGGGTGATTTGGGAACATTTTTTCACCCCAAAGAAAGAGAGATAGAGCCACATGCAACTCGATCAGATTTTTCTCAAGAAACGTGAAGTTGAGGATATTAATCTCAACACTCACCTTACAAAAACCTTTCTTATCATTTATTTGATAGCACAGAGATTTTTCGTTCCTTTTTTATTTTCCACCACCATCATCTTGTTGCCCGTTCTATTTTCTTCATCTTTATTGGTTATTTCATTTAATAGTTATTAATGTGTTTAACTAATGGTAACTATTGACCTCAAAGACCGTAATAGTTGAAGACGAATCATCCATGGGTGAGATCCAAATTTCTTAAGGTTGAAAAAGCTACGTGTGCGCGCGAGAGATATAGAGGCTATAAAAGAATAATAGTTAATTTTCTAGAGGAGTGGCTGTGAGATTGAGAGAGTAGCTAATAGAGTAAGAGGGAATGAGTTTGAGTTTCTTAGAGGTGCGACTGTTATATTTTTATTTAGATTTATTTTTCTGGACTCTTTTTAAGTTACATATGATCATGAATTATTGAGTTTTTTAATTTTATGTTTATTCATAGTCCTTTTTTTCCTTTTGTAGAATGTCAAAATTGATAAAATGAATAAATTAGCTATCAAGCAATATAAAATTTTCAAACCTAATTTCATATAGAAAATGAATTTGATCATTGTATCTTAAAACACTAATATATGTTGATGATGCACTTAGAAAGGCATTTATTACAATAGGTATTTTTTGAAGATATAAATTATAGTTTAAACTATATTTTTTAATAAGAAAACTCATATAAAATTGTTATTCATAAACATAAAAAAAAAAGTTGTTTGTACAGGATTGAAACCCTAAACTAGGAAATAAAAACCAACTATATGACTACTTGGATAGAGTCTTGAAATTGATATTGAAAATTAACATGCAAAGAATGGCAAGGTTAAATTTTCAAACCTAACAATATTCAGCCCACAAATTTGGTTTGAGGTTGTTTTTAAGATTTTGTCAACTTACGAAAAAATAGTAAAAAATTAATTATTGCTCATTTTTAACTATAATACGAATCTTTAGCTTCTTATAAGATATACCACGCGCATTGCACGTGTAAGAAGTCTAGTGATATGAAATGAATACTAATGTAATAATCAAAACTTAAATTAGTATGAATACATAAGTGACATATTACTTATTATTCCGTAAAGTTTGCAATCAATTCCTTCTCTTGAAGTGCAAATTCATCATATTGGAGGATATCAAGTCAATGTAATTAGTCCATAAATATATATACCTCTAGCACACGGGGATCGGCCCTACGCACCAAGGAAGAAGCGTAAAGGTCACTTTAGCTTGTTGTACCGAAGTGCTTCATCGTCAAAAGAAGAAGAATGGGTTGTAGCATTTCCTATTCATTTGTCTAAAGGCAGGGGTGAGCTTTCTCACTATACAATGACCACTACAAACGAAGGACCAACGACAATGAAGGAGGAGGAGTAGGAGCAAGCCTTTAATTGAAGTAGGGGCGGAATCGAACCGCAAAAATTCTAAGTTCATGCCACGACGATCTATATGGAAGGGCAGTTTTGTTGATGCATTCCTGTTGAGAATGAAGAAGAAGAGAGATGTTCTTTTGAATAGGAAAATTATATATATATATTATGTGTGAAAAATATAGTTTTGCTCCCTGCAGTTTGGAGTAGTTTTCATTTTCATCATTTCACTTTAATAAGTCTCATATAAGACCCTACACTTACATTGTTGTTCCATGTTTGTCTTTACGTAGTTATTCCGATCATAAATCAACTGTGCGTCACGGAATGCTTAGTTAGCAATACGTGGTAAATGAAACGCTACATCACTCTTATTTTCAAGGGTATTTTACTAAAATCAACCCTTACACTAATCATTTTACAGAAATCAACTCCTACACTAATTGTTGCTTATCCTGACCCCCGATCCACTTTTTCTTCACTTTTTCACTTTTCTCCTTATTACCCTTCCTACAAGTTGTTCAATTAAATGTCACGGTCTACTCACTTAACACTCAAAATCTCCCTACCCACCCCATTTTTCCTTCTTCATTTTTCATTTTTTTCTACTTATTCTTTGTTTTCTTCTTCGTTTTCCTCTTCGTCTTCTTCCTTCTTCCTATAGCAGCAAAGAATTGTTAGTTCTTCTTTCTTGGACATATATAAGTTTTATTTTCTTCTTTCTGGAAAGCTTAAATTTTCATGGGCTTTTCATGTTAATTAGTTCTCTGGGAATATTTATTTGTTTTCTTCTTTCTGAAACGTTGTGTGAAGTTCATTTTTTGTACATGATCATTACAAGATGATAGTGTAGTGTAAATGAGGTCTAGATGAGTACTACACGAACCTCCATATAGTCATCGTGTAGACTAAACGCATGGTACATGATCCTTGTGTAGACCTCGTGTACACTACACGATCATCGTGTAGTGTATCAGGAATTTCTTTAGCAGTACGCGAGCATCCTGTAGCATCTATTACACTACACGAGGACTACACGATCATCGTGTAGTACACTTGTATACACTACACGATTACATTACACAATCATCTTGTAATCATCATGTATGACCTATTACTGTACACGAGGTCTGCACGATCATCGTGTAGTGTACACTACACGATTCTCGTGAAGGTCTCGTGTACACTATACGATGACTACATGATGCCCGTGAAAGCCTTCTGTACACTACATGATGATTACACGATGGCTACACGATCATCGTATAATTTTCCATTTTATTATGTATTCTTCTTGTACTGACTTCCTTCATTGATGTATATGCATATATGTCTGAAATTCAAATTTTTGTAATCCATGATGGAAATTGGGTGAAAAATGTCACAACATGATCTTTTAGTGGATAGAAGACCAAATTATTAGAGATATCAACTAACTGCACTTACCACGAGATATTGGATATATTACATGAAAAACTCGAAATAGACCCCTCAAAGTATACAACATGTCATTGCTGTTGACGCAACCATCTTAAAAGCCAAATACAAAAAGGTATTATTTGTTGTAATAGCAAAGGATGAGAACAACCAAGTATATCTCATTGCATTTGGCATTGCAGATTCAAAAAATAATGATTCATGGGAATGGTTCTTCCGTAAACTTCACGATCTAATCGTTGATCCCGAAGACTTGGTGTTTCTATCCAACAGGCATACAAGTATACTAAATGTTGTACATGTTGTCTTTCCCAATGCGCTTTGTGGAGCTTGCATCTTCCATATGGGTCAAAATATCAAATCAATTTATAAAAAGGAATATGCAGTCGCATTGTTTTTTAAAGCAGCAAAGGAATATGCAGTCGCAATATTCAGCCCACGAATTTGATCGGCTGATGACTTATTTTACATATGCATTTCCAGATATCACACAATACGTGTTGGTGGGGGGAGTTCAGAGTTGGGCACGTTCCCATTTTGATGGAAGGCGATACAATATAATGACTACAAATATCGCGAAATGTTTGAATTGGATTTTGAAGGATGCTAGAAAGCTTCCCATTGCATGCCTTATAGAATATATCCATTACATGTTACAACGGTGGTTCTATGAACGACGGATGACTGTCTGTCAACTCACCTCGCAGATGACAGACTGGGTTGAGACTGAGCTTAAAAAGAAGCATCTTGCATCACAATCACTATCATTGTTTCCCTTGGACATCCACGAGTTTCGTTTCGCAGGTGAGGGTAGGGGAGCAGTGGTAAACTTGCATCTCAAGACTTGTATGTGCCGAGAACTTGAAATTTCATACAAGCATGTGTTGGCTGCATGTCGGCAGCATAATATTTTTGCACACAGTATATTTTTGAGGTTCTATAAAAATGAGGTTATAATTGCTGCGTATGCGAAAATAATACATCCCCTTAGAGATCAAGCAGATTGCGTCATCAGCCAGAAGGTTCATGAAAAGGAGGTATTGCCACCTATAATGAGGCGACAAAGTGGCAGACCTAGGACAAAGAGAATTCCATCTAGAGGTGAGGAAGTAGCGAGAAGGAAGTGCAAATGTTGTGGGAAAATTGGCCACAACCAACAAACGTGCAAAAATTAATTCCTCTATCTCAACGGGATGACTAAACCACTTAAATATAAATTGACATTTGTAGACTTAAATTAAATATTAATATATAAATATACTTATATTTATTATTTAATAATGTGATAAAGTTTAATTAGCCTACATGAAGCCTACACGATGCCCGTGAAGTCATCGTGCAGGCTATAATAAGCCTACACGACTTCAGTGAAGTCATCGTGCAAGCTCACGAAGCCTACACGATGCCCGTGAAGTCATCGTGTAGGCTACATGATGCTCGTGAAGTCATCATATAGGCGCCACGATGCTCGTGAAGTCATCGTGGAGGCTACACGAAGCCTACACGATGCCTGTGAAGTCATCATGTAGGCTATACGACGCCCGTGAAGTCATCGTGTAGGCTACACGAAGCCTACATGACGCTCGTGAAGCGATCATGTAGGTGACACGACGCCAGTGAAGTCATCGTGTAGGCTACACGACGCCCGTGAAAGTCATCGTGTAGGCTACACGAAGCCTACATGACGCTCGTGAAGTCACCATGTAGGCTACACAAAGGCCCGTGAAAGTCATCGTGTAGGATCACGAAACCTACATGACGACCGTGAAGTCATCTTGTAGGCTACACGACGCCCGTGAAGCCATTGTGTAGGCTACACGAAGCCTACATGACTCTCGTGAAGTCATCGTATAGACTACACGAAGCCTACACGACGCCCGTGAAGTCATCATGTATGCTACACGAAGCTTACATGACGCCCGTGAAGTCATCGTATAGACTACACAAAGCCTACACGACGCCCGTGAAGTCATCATGTAGGCTACATGAAGCCTACACTAAACATATAGTAACCAAAAGAATTCAAAAATATATAAGAAAATTGGGCATTAAATATACAAGATATAAAAATCCATAATTCACAATTTGAGGGTGTATAAAAATAACAAGTTTGTTAAGAAAAATACGATTCCAAATTCTTAAAATAATGAGCTTAAGTGTAAAAAATCCATAAAATTTATTCAAATTATTTCAGTATAAATATATTACGTGCAAATAACTCGATTGCAATTCGTCTTCGATATTTTGACATTTTTTGTTGAGTTATTTCTTGGAGGCTCTTCGCATATGCAAGTGCTTCGACAAACTTAAGGGTGAATACCCTACAATCAAACCTACATAGCACAATTAAATGAAATGTATGAAATTTTAAGTGGACTTTCAATAAAATGTATATTTCACCCACCCATTCTCTTGTTGTGGACACTTCCTGATCTCATATTTCCACTCATCTTTGGGTTTAACCTCATTTATATTCTTATAAATGTTCATCATTTGAATCAGTTGAAGGACAATCTTCAAAAAAGATTTCATTATTTCAATGTACAATAAGCGTTGATATGACATGTTCATAAAGTTATAAATAGGAATACATTGATCATTCAAATAAAGCTCAACCGCAATCCACTGACTTTGGTTCATATTCGTTGGAATGATAACCTTATCAGACTATTCTCATCTCCTTCCAAAATTTGTCTGCAAGCCGAGGACCAGGTACCGGAACGAATCATCAATGTCAATATCCCAGCACGCAGGATCTTGCTCAAACTATTCCATTCGGCCAGACAAGTTCACCTATGAGGGAAAATTTTAAATCCTCAATGTCAATAAAAATGATCACGAAGACTACATGAAATCTACACGAGGCCTTCCACGTTGCCTCATGTAGACTCCATGAAGTCTATACGAGGCAACGTGAAGGCCTCGCGCAGACTACGATGTGCATTTCATTAAGTTTAAAAATAAATCTTACTTACTTGCATAATCAAATCACCAACACTGATTCTGATATGAGGGTTGTAGTCTTGCAAATCCCTCATCATGAGCTCCAGGTATGCATCGATATGCTGCAATGTAATAAAGACTAGTTAAGATATTTATATTTATTTTAAATATCACATTAAAAAATTATAAATAACTTCTTACATCTGACTTAAGCCATTCATAAGGTAAAGAGACTAGTTTTTTGAACTGGGTAACGTAAAAGGTGCAAAATCCAATGTCTACTTTCTCGTTCCTGTACAACGTAATTATAAATCAAAATCAGGTACATGATTGGTTTACTACACGGTGGTTACATGATGTCAGCGTAACGATCGTGTATACTATACGATGGCTACACGAGGTCAGTGTAACCATCATGTATACTACACGATGGCTACACGAGATCAGTGTAACCACCATGTATACTACACGAGTTCAGTTTAACCATCATGTATACTACACGATGGCTACACGAGATCAGTGTTAGCATCTTGTATGAAAATAAGAAGTAAAATTATAGAACTTACTTTGCTTTTGGGGAGGTGAACCAAGCTTTAAAAAGGGCTTCATCCTCTAAAGATACATCACCATATGATTGAAAATGTTTGAAGTCTGTTTTGACAACGATATTCTCATCAATTTTTTCCTTCGCTACTTCTTCTTTTCAAATTGTTCGGTTTTCCAAGTAGGTGACTCTAGGACTCGAGATCTCTTTACCTTTCTCTTACCGAGTTCACCAAGGCAGACAAGCTCTTCTTCTTCTCCATCATTTGACTGCTCTGTTTACCAGACCGAATCCATCAATGTAGATATTATCGATACAATCGTTTCTTCTTCTTCTACTTTTTTTCAGCTTCTTTTTTATTTCTTTTTTCTCTTCCTCTTTTTTTCTTCCATGTAACATTTTCTTTTGTTTGTTCTTCTTTTTCTTTTTTCTCTTTTTTCTCTTCTATCTCTTCTATACTTTCTTTCTCTTTTTCATCTTCCTTCTTTTCACCTTCTTCCTCCTTATTACCTTCTTTCTCTTCTTCTTCTTCCCTTCCTTCTTTTCATTGTTCTTTTTTCTCACATTCTCTTTCTTCTTTCTCTTCTTCTTTTTTTCTTTTTTTTCTTCTTCTTTTTCATCTTTTCCTTCTACCTTATCTTCTTCTTTTCCTTCTACCTTATCTTCTTCTTTTTCTTCTACCTTATCTTATTCTATTTCTTCCTTTTGTTCCTTCTCTTCTTCTTCTTCCTTCATTACCATACGTTCTTCTTCCTCCTCTACCATGTCTTCTTCTT
Source organism: Datisca glomerata (assembly GCA_003255025.1). Taxonomy (NCBI): domain Eukaryota; kingdom Viridiplantae; phylum Streptophyta; class Magnoliopsida; order Cucurbitales; family Datiscaceae; genus Datisca; species Datisca glomerata. Next base: position 369,698 of record QANY01011494.1, read on the forward strand.
TTTCATCCTTCTCATTTCTTTTTCTTTTCATTCTCAGTCTCAATCTCCTCCCTATCGCTAGCCATCATCATGGCAGATCGAGAACAGAATGAGTAATCATCTAGCCTCGATGTTACCAAATGATCCATCAAAATTTTAATTTAGAAAATTGTAAAGGAAATGTCTGATTGCATGGACAGAATCTTCTTGTCCATTTAAGTGATCTTTTGGTCCATTCTAATCAAACATTTCATCACTCAATCTTCATGTCCGTTGAATTTCTTGGACACAATCTTCTTCTCCTCTATTTTTTCAATGGCCTCCTTGGACCTCTTTCTCCTCTTCTTATTCTCCTATTCCTTTTCAATGGCATCATCCTCCTTATTAGCTTCCTATTCTATGGAAAAGTGTGACTAAGAAGGCGTCGACTAAAAAAAATGTAATATTAAATAGACAACCCAGAAAAGGGGTGACTACACAATGGGTACACCGACCTCATGTAGTCACCTTGTAGACTACATGATCGGCTATACGGACCTCGTGTACTCATCTTGTAGATGGCACGATCGGTTACACGGACCTCAATAGTCATCGTGTAGACTACACGTTCGGTTACATGGACCTCGTGTAGTCATCGTGTAGGCTACTTGATGGTTACACGGACCTCATGTAGTCATCATGTAGACTACATGATCGGTTATACGGACCTCGAGTATCCCTCGTGTAGACTACACGATGGTTACACGGACCTCGTGTAATCTACATCATGGTTACACTAATCTACATGATGGTTACACTAACACGGACCTCGAGGTTAGTATAACCATCGTGTAGTCTACGTGATGACTACACGAGGTCCATGTTCAAGAAGAAGGGTAGACAATGATTTTGAACATACATTCTCTCCAACTACTGATCTCTAGTAGTTTTTTCCTTCAGAAGGGACCAAGAAAAGAACTGTTAACTAAAAATGCAAAAAATATAAATTAGTATATGTGAAAGTAATATAAATTAACTTGTCAACATAATTCACCAACATACATTCTCCTTCAAAAAAAATTCTTTCTTAAGATTCTCGATCGGTACTATCGTGGTCGAACACCACTTGAGAATCCTTGACACCTTCGTCGAAATTTAGTTACCATACAAACTACCCACCAAGGGGATAGTTTCAAATACCCATGTCTATTTAAACAAAATAGAGCAATTCAGTATTCAACACATAAATAATTTAATACATCTCTACATAGAATTAAATAAAGTATACTTAGAAGGCATTGAGTGAATATCCATGAACAACAGCGGGGGATTTCTATGTTTTTTTTTGTTTTTTTCTTGATCTTTAAGATCACCAAAAGAAAACATTTATATTCTTGACAGCTAATAATGATTTCATTATTTTAGAGAAAGAGAGCTCTCCCCACGGATATTGGTTGAACACTTCAAGGGTCGTCAACCAAAATCATCAATCTCTTCTCAATTAGGGTATGGTTCTCCTTCCCTAACAGAAAATGCTCTAGCAAATAAATAAGAGCCACATTGACAGCATCAAAATATGCCTTATATTCACTATTTTTTAAACTTCTCCTCCAAATCAACCATGGTTGTTCCTTGGGCTTTGGGAAAGTGCAGATCAGAAAGTTTGTTGGGGCCACGAGTCATCTTCTCATTCCGAGCTTCACCGAACTTCAGTCCGCTCATCAACAAGGACTCATTCTTGGAGAAGCATAATGGTTCCTCATTGACAAGAAATCATATTTCCTGCTCAGATGGAGTGTCGTTGACATATTCAGCCTCCTTCACCAGCACCTTGTGGCAAACAGTTGCTGAAAACTTCATGGCTAGGAGATCAAAGAGATGGCCAAAGCATGTATCCCTAAATAGGGAGAGTTGAGGAGTTGCCAGCTTGGTCTTGATAACCTTTACGTAGTGGGTATTGCACTTTGCATCGACCCTTGCTTTTAGAATTCTGTTAATGTCATGAACATATTTTAGTTGCATCTTTAAAGAAGCCATAACCTGCAGAAAATTTAAGGCAAACATAAAATCAGGGAATGTACACGGTGCTCGTGTAGACTACATAATGGGTACACAACCCTGGTGTAGTCCTTGTGTAGTCCACACAAGGGTCATGTAAGCCACGTGTAGACTATACGAGGGTTGTGTAAGCCTCGTGTAGACTACAAAAGCTTTACACGACCCTCTTATAATCCTCATGTAGGCTACACAAGGGGTACATGATCCTGGTGTAGTCCTCAAGTAGTTTACACGAGCTTTACATGACCCTCGTGTAAACTACACAAGGGGGACACGTTCATCGTGTAACCATCATATAGTGTATACGAGGTTTATATGTAACACGATCTCGTGTATGGTTACAGGACGAGCGTGTACCCGGAAAATATACACCCACCAAGACCAAAACTTTAGAAACCCAGAAGAAAATATACTTAGAAACCCAGAAAAAAATATTAGAAACCTAAAAAAATAACCTTGTTATGATTCATACATCCACAAAAAATAAAACCAAGAAATCTAGAAAAAAACAAACCCTCTGAAACCCAGAAAAAACATCTTAGAAACCCATAAAAAACACCTTAGAAACCAGAAAACAAAAACTCAGAAACCCAAAAACTTATCTTATTGTGTTTCCTTACTGTGGGAGACGAAGACTCAAGGATTTGCAGAGAGAAAGAGATGAGAGAAATGCAAATGAGCTATGAGGTTTCGTGTAATGAAAATGTGTAAATCATCAGGTTTTTTTTCAAGCCGTCGTTTAGAATTCGTGAAAGGGGTTTTTTATAACTTCACAAGATGATTTTGAATTGAATGTGGGATAGGGGTCGGGGTAAGCAAAAGTTAGTGTAGGAGTCAAATTCTGTAAAATGGTTAGTGTTGGGTTCTACTTTAGCAAAAAAACCTTATTTTCAACCCAAATGGACACGTCAGATTTAACCAATTTTTCCTTCTTCTTCCTTCTTCCCTGCCAGTCCGAGACCACCATTTTATTCGCCACAAAACACCCCATCCCCTTAATCGTCATCTTTGTGCACCTCCATCTTCTTCTTTTAAAACCCCCCAAAAAATCATCTATTCTATGCGCTTACACCGGCGGTCTCAATAACCTTCACATTTACACAAAAATTATGTTCAACACACTCAATGAAATATAATATTCAACACACTTATAGAGGTTTCGTGATTGTCAAATTGGGGAACGTTTGCTACAGAGCATGCCTATTTCACTGTACATTAGAGAGAGATGATTTCTGCAACAAGATTTTTCGTCCTCCCTTGCTATCCTCCGTTCCTTTGAGTTTATTAAAATTTTATTGCTTTCGATGATCCTTCCTTTCTCTTTTAGTTCTTTTAATTCATATAAGTTTGTTTGGCATGATGATTGTTTATTTCTATTTTGGTTGTATTATCATTTTAATTTAGATAGGTCCTTACTGATTGGGCAGCATTCATTTCTAGGGGAGATTAGTTGGCTTAATATTTAATTTTTGCATCTAGCTTGAAATTCAACCTATTCATCAAATAAACGCTTATACGGTCAGCTGATTCTATTTTCCTGCAATTTCTGAGAAATATTTTGAATTTAATGAGAGATTGAAGCTGGGTTTCTTGGCTCATTTGGTTTGTCTGGTTCTGGCGGAGCTTTGTCTAAATATGGGTGAGTGGTTGAGTCTCCTTTCTCGTTCACTAAAGCAGAGCTCTCTGTTCTTTCTCCCTCTATACACGTCATATGTGTTTATCTCTCATTACCGAAAACTATAGGCTAATAAGAAGTAGAAGGAAAAGGGTCTCAAAATGAGTATTAAGAAAGGTTTGCTTTGGTAATTTTAGTTTTCAACCAAACCTCTTTGAAAGGTAAAAAATTAGAGCCAGCAAAGAACGCCGATATAGAGAGAAAAATGGTTGAAGAAAGAAGTGACTAAGAGAGCGAGAGGGAGAAATAGTTTTATATATTTTTGAAGGTCTCATGCTATTATAACAACCATTGATGCTTCCAAAGCTCTGAGTTTTACTAAATGGTTTTTTGTTAAACTAGACCCGTACACTAATTATTTTACAGAAATGTATCCTAATACTAATTTTCGCTTACCAAGACTTCTGACCCACTTTTCCTTCACCTTTTCACTTTTTTCCCATTGCCATTCTTATAAGGTGTCCAATCAAATGTCATAGTCTACTCACTTGACGCTCAAAACCTCCCTACCCACCCCATCTCATTTCTCCTTCTTCATATTTCATTTTTTCTACCTATTCTTCATTTTCTTCTTTGTTTCCTCTTCGTTTTCTTCTTTGTCTTCTTCCTTCTTCTTGCAACAATAAAAGATTGCTAGTTCTTATCTATAGAACATGTATAAGTTTTGTTTTCTTGTTTCTAGAAATATTTACTTTTCTTCCTTCTTTCATAGGTTTTTCACTTTTTTGAGTTTTCTGAGAATATTTATTTATTTTTTTCTTTCTGGAACGTTGTTTGAAGTTCATTTATTATACATGATCATTATAAATGATGGTGTAGTGTAAAATGAGGTCTACATGAGTACTACACGAGTCTCATGTAGACTACACGCAGGGTACACGAGCCTTGTGTAGCCCTCGTGTACACTACATGGTCATTGTATGGTGCATCAGGAACTTATTTAGTAGTTCACGAGCATCGTGTGGCATCTATTACACTAATCACGGACTACACGATCATCGTGTAGTGTCATCATGTAGTGTACAAGATGACCACATGATGATCGTATACACTACACAATCCTCGTGTACAGTACACAATGGAACTACACGATCAACGTGTAGTCCCCAAGTAGTCTACACGATGGAACTACACGAGCATCGTGTAGGGCTTATTACAGTAAATGAGGTTTACATGATCATCCTATAGTGTACACTACACGATGCCCGTGAAAGTCTCGTGTACACTACACGATGACTACATGATCATCGTGTAATACTTCATTTCATTATGTATTCTTCTTGTACTGACTTCATTCATTGATGTATATAGATATATGTCTGCAGTTTGAATTATTGTAATCCATGATGGAGATTGGGTGAAAAATGGACAACATGGTCTACTAACTACACTTACCACGAGCTATTGGGTATATTGCATGAAGAACTCCAGATAGACGCCTTAAACTATGATATGTCCATCCAATTTATTTATAGAAGTCATGTCTCCTACCCTCTTACTAAAATTTTGAAGGATAGAGATTTACAGTTCTTTATTAAGGAAAATGGATCAAAATCACTTAGAAACCCACTATTTATAAGTACCAAGCCTAAATTTTTTTCATCTAAAAGCTAGGTTCCTCAAACCACAATGTCATAACGACCTCGGGTTCCTAAAATTATAGGGTTTTATCAAAGTTGGGTTTCTGAAACACAAATGTCATGATAACCTCTACATGAAAGCATTCCTCGCTTTGAGAGTTTTAATCATTTTGAAAGGAACTATCATGATGATGATGTTTTTTGTCATGACGATTATATATTTTCGAGGATGAGGATGTTGACGGAGATGATGATGATGAATTTGTTTGGGGGGAGTATGATGATGCAAACCGTGGAGATGGCCATGATGAAGCCATCAGTGGAGACATCCATACAACAATTCCAGACTTGAATACTAGTGGTGAACCCAAGACCACTTATCTATTGCCATCATAACTTGATTTGAATGAACAACGTCATGGGTCCAGCGGGCAACATGCCGATTTGAATCAGCTTATAACAGACATAATAAATATGGATGATTTGTACAGTGATAAAGTCGAGCTGCTTAAGGTTGCTCGTATGATGGTCATCCGAAGAAATTTTGAGTTTCGGATCTTCAAGTCTAGCCAGTCAATAATGGTACATGTCTGCGTTGAGAAAACATGCCAATAAAGGTTACGAGTCATAAAATTGAAAAATTGTCCATATTTTAAAGTTACAAAGTTCATCAATACACATGCATGAACATTTGAAGTTTTGAGACATGAACACCATCAGGCTACATATTCATTGATTGGTCATTTATACGGTCCAAATATATGGGTGCCGATCATATATATAGGCTAAAAGACATAATTGAAGAAGTTCGCCTTGATTTCGGTTTCAACATATGTTATTATAAGGCATGAAGGACTAAGAAAGATGCATTGGAATTAGTTCAAGGGTATCTTAAAGACAACCATAGCATGCTCCCAGTATATTGTCACATGTTAAAATAAAAAAATCTTGGTACTATTTTTATTTTGCCATCATAATGTCTATAGTAGTACTACACGATGGTTACACAGATCTCGTGCAGTCATCGCATAGTCTACATGATGCTTACACAGACCTCGTGTAGTCTACATGATGATTACACGGACCTCGTGTAATCATCATTCCACTATGTTTGTACTCTGTCGATTTTAATACAGCAATATGAAATATTTTTCAGGGACAACAACACACATAGGGACCGATGAACGTGACCATTTTAAATATTTTTCATGGCTTTTGGACCATCTGTTCATGGATTTTTCAACTATATAAGGCATGTCATTGGTACTGACGCAACGGGCTTAAAAGCCAAATACAAAGGCGTATTATTTATTGCAACAGCAAAGGATGGGAACAACCAAGTATATTCCATTGCATTTGGAATTGCAGATTCAGAAAATAATGATTCATGGGAATGGTTTTTTCCGTAAACTTCACGTTGTAATCGGTGATCTGGAAGACTTGGTATTTATAGCTGACAGGCATACAAGTACACTAAATATTGTACAGATTTTCTTTCCCAATGCGCTTCATAAAGCTTGCATCTTCCATATGGGCCAAAATATCAAATCAATTTATAAAAAGGAAGATGTGGTCGCATTATTTTTCAAAGCAGCAAAGGTATATTGTTAATTAGAATTTGATCGGCTGATGATTCATTTTACAGATGCATTTTTAGATATTTCAAAATACATGTCGGTGGGGGGAGTTGAAAGGTGGGCACGTTCCCGTTTTGATGGAAGGTGATACAATATAATGACTACAAACATCGCGGAATGTTTAAATGGGGTTTTGAAGGATGCTAGAAAGCTTCTCATTACATGCCTTATAGAACATATCTGTGACATGTTAAAACGGTGGTTCTATGAATGACAGACAGTCAAATCAACTCGTAGATGACAAATTGGGTTAAGCCTGAACTTAATAAGAAACATCTTGCATCATGAACACTATCATTGTTTTCTTGCGACATCCACGAGTTTTGTGTTATGGGTGGGGGTAGGGGAGTAGTGGTAAACTTGCATCTTAAGACTTGTATGTATAGAGAATTTGATCTTTATCAAATTCTATGCATGCATGCGTTGGATGCATGTCGAAAGCGTAATATTTCTGCATACAGTATGTGTTCGAGGTTCTATAAAAATGAGGCTCTAATTGCTGCGTATGCAGAAGCAATACATCCTCTCGGGGATTAAGCAGATTGAGTCATCAGCTAGGAGGTTCATAAAAAATGGTATTACCACCTATAATGAGGTGGAAAAGTGGAAGATCTAGGGCAGAGAGGATTCCATCTAGAGGTGAGGAAGTAGAAAAAAAGAAGCGCAAACATTGTGGGAAAATTGCCACAACCGATAAACGTGCAGAAATCAAATTTCTTTATCTCAACGGGATGACCAAGCCACTTAAATATAAATAATGACCTTCGTAGACTTAAATTAAATATTAATATAAAAATATACTTGTTTTTGTTATTAATAATGTCATCAAGTTAACATATTAAGTCTATAAAGGGTATATTGCATGAGAAGACCATGTTATTAGAGATATCAACTAACAACCTTAATCCTACACAAGAACTTCGCGGGATTCGTGTAGACTACACTAGAACTTCATAGGCATCATGTAGACTAGACGATGACTTCACGTGCATCGTGTAGTAATCATGTAGACTAAACTATAGCTTCATGGGCATCGTGTAGACTACCTGATGACTTCATGAGCATCGTGTAGCAATCGTGTAGAATAAACTAGAACTTCACGGGCATTGTGTAGTAATTGTGTAGACTACACTAGAACTTCACGGGCATCGTGTAGTAATCATTTAGTAATTGTGTAGACAACTAGAAATTCACGGGCATTGTATAGTCATCATGTAGACTACACGATGGCTACACGTGCCTCGTGTAGTTATCGTGTAAACTTTATGAAATTATTAAATAATAAACACAAGTATATTTCTATGATCCATAATTCACAATTTAATAAAATAAAAATCCATAGAATATATCCACATTATTTCGGTACAACATTACCACGTGCAAATAACTCAATTACAATTCGTCTTCGATATTTTGGCATTTGTTATTGAGTTATTTATTGGAGGTTCTTCCCATTTGTGAGGGCTTTGACAAACTTAAGAGTAAATAGCCCACAATCGAACCTACAAAATACATGAAACGCAAAAATATAATTAAATAACATGTATGAATTTTTAAATAGACTTTCAAAAAAATATATATTTCACTTACCCATTGTTCACGGAAGGCATAACGGAAAGACATTATATCCATATATGCCCCTGTTTGACTAGATGAAACATCTAATCCTAGCTTATCTATCTTGCCTTTCTCGAAACCTAGTAGGAGAAAAGAAAGGGCAAAAGAAGGGATCCTTATTTATTACACTCAAAGCAAAGGAATAAAAAGAGTAAGAGCGGATAATCTTGGGATACAAATAATTAGAAGACAAGATAGGAGGGTCCTAACAATATTGGAATTCACCCTTACACGCTTTGGGGTAGAAAAGAAGGTAATCGTAGGGAACCCAGCTTCGCCAATGTATCTCGTTGTGGCCACCCTGATGGAGAAGATTACTAGGCCACTCTCCGCAGGTTCACTCTGGTTGACATCTACGGATGTCAGGGTTAACCCAATTGTCTGGTTCAACTACTTTAGTAATCTAGGTGATGTAGGGCGGTGTGTGAATTGCACCAGCAAGATCGGTGATGTACTGAGGAGCCATTCCATGGAGGATTTCAAATTCAGGGAATGACTTTGGGGTCGAGATATCAGATACATGGGGCCTGTATTCCCGTTGATCAATCAAATGATCGACTGATGGGAGAGTTTTGTCGTCACACAGTGAGTACTATATAGGGCACTATCATGGTGAATGCCTTGTTGGCAAGGTAGTTGATCGCAATTTTAGGGTTATTGGGATTGATGCTCTCCGAGTCCTTGATGGTTTGATATTCACTGTATCACCAGAGACCAATCCACAGGCTACTCTTTTGATGCTTGGATGGTCAGTGTCTTTATTGATATCTGAATGCTTGAGTGCTTTTGTTGCTTTGTTTTGGCAGGTATGTTGGTATGAAGATACTCATAGAGAGAATAAGATAGAGTTGACAACTTACCCTCTTACCACGTTGTGCCAAAAGGTACTATAAGCTTACTTTGCTGCTACACTTTATGATGTCATATTTCTACTCATCTTTGGGTTGAACCTCCTGTCTTCTCTTATAAATATTCATCATTTGAGTTAGCCGAGAGACAATCTTCATGAAAGGTTTCATTATTTCATCTTTGGGTTGAACCTCATGTCTTCTCTTATAAATATTCATCAGGGCGTGTTCATGGAATTATAAATACGAATACACTAGCTAATCAAATCAAGCTCAACCGTAATCCAATGACTACGGTTCACATTCCTTGGAAAGATAACCTTATCCAACTGTTCCCAGCTCCTTCCAAAACTCATCTACAAGTCAAGGACCAGGTACTAGAGCAGATCATCAACCTCAATATCCCAGCCCGTAGGATCTTGCTCAAACTCTACCATTCGGCCAGACAGGTTCTCCTAAGATGTCACGAGAAAAAAAATCATCAACGGCAATAAAAATGATCATGAAGTTTACACGAAGTCTACACAAAGAGCCCGATGAGTAGTACCATTTTAAATATTTTTTCATGGTTCTTGGACCATCTGTTCGTGGATTTTTCAGCTGCATACGGCCTATCATTGTTGTTGACACAACGGCCTTAAAAGCCAAATATAAAGGGGTATTATTTGTTGCAACAACAAATAATGGGAACAACCAAGTATATTACATTGCATTTGGAATTGCAGATTCAGAAAATAATGATTCAAGGGAATAGTTCTTCTGTAAATTTCACGATGTAATCGGTGATCCGGAAGACTTGATATTTATATCCGACATGCATACAAGTATACTAAATGTTGCACAAGTTATCTTTCCCAATGCGCTTCATGGAGCCTGCATCTTCCATATGGGCCAAAATATCAATCAATGTATAAAAAGGAAGATGTGGTCACATTGTTTTTTAAAGCAGTAAAGGTATACCGTCAATCAGAATTTGATCGGCTGATGATTCATCTTTTACAGATGCATTTCTAGATATTTCACAATACATGTCGGTGAGGGGAGTTGAGAGGTGGGCACGTTCCCGTTTTGATGAAGGTGATACAATATAATGACAATAAACATATTTGAATGTTTGAATGAGGTTTTGAAGGATTCTAGAAAGCTTCCCATTACATGCCTTGTAGAACATATCCGTGATATGTTACAACGATAGTTCTACGAATGATAGATGACTGCTTGTCAAATCACCTCGCAGATGACAGATTGGGTTAAGACTGAGCTTAATAAGAAGCATCATGCATCACGTACACTATCATTATTTTCTTCTGACATCCACGAGTTTCGTGTTGCAGGTGGGGGTAGGGGAGCAATGGTAAACTTGCAACTTAAGACATGTACGTGCAGAGAATTTGATCTTGATCAAATTCCATGCATGCATGTGTTTGTTGCATGTCGCCAGCACAATATTTTCACATACAGTATGTGTTCGAGGTTCTACAAAAATGAGGCTCTAAATTCTACGTATGCGGAAACAATACATCCTCTCGGGGATCAAGCAGATTGGGTCATCAGCTAGGAGGTTCATGAAAAGTGGTGTTGCTACCTATAACGAGGCGGCAAAGTGGCAGACTTAGGATAGAGAGAATTTCATCTAGAGGTGAGGAAGTAGCAAGAAGGAAGTGCAAACGTTGTTGGCAGCTTGGCAATAACCCTGCAAAAATCTAATTCATTTATCTCAACGGGATGACCAAGCCACATAAACATGTATAATGATGACCTTTGTAGACTTAAATTAAATATTAATATCAAAATATACTTATGTTTGTTATTTAATAATGTCATAAAGTTGACATATTAAGTCTACAAAGGGTATATTGCATGAGAATACATAATTATTAGAGATATCTAATAATTGCATGAATCCTACATGAGAACTTCACAGGATTTATGTAGTAATCGTGCAGACTACACTAGAATCTCATGGGCATCGTGTAGACTACACTAGGACTTCACGGCATTGTGTAGACTACACTAGAACTTCACGGGCATCGTGTAGTCATTGTGTTGCTACATGATGACTTATTGGGCATCGTGTACTCATCGTGTAGACTACACAATGACTTCCCAAGCATCATGTAGTAATCGTGTAGGCTAAACTAGAACTTCACGGGCATCGTGTAGTCATCGTGTAGTCTACACAATGGTTACACATATCTAGTGTAGTTATCGTGTAGACTACACGAGAAATTCATGGTATTTGTGTAGACTACAATAGAACTTCACGGACATCATGTAGTAATCATGTAGACTACACTAGAACTTCACGGGCATCGTCTAGACTACATGATGATTACATGGATCTCGTGTAGTTATTGTGTAGACTACACGAGAACTTCACGGGATTCATGTAGTAATCGTGTAGACTACACTAGAACTTCACGGGCATCGTGTAGATTACATGATGGTTACACGGATCTCGTGTAGACTACACGAGAACTTCACGGGCATCGGTGTAGTTTTTGTGTAAACTTTATGACATTATTAAATAACAAACATAAGAATAATTCTTTAATCCATAATTCATAATTTAATAAAATAAAAAACCATAAAATATATCCATATTATTTCGGTACAACATTGACACGTGCAAATAACTCAATTGTAATTCGTCTTCGATATTTTGGCATTTGTTGTTGAGTTACTTCTTGGAGGTTCTTCCCATATGCGAAGACTTTGACAAACTTAAGGGTAAATACCCCACAATCGAACCTACAAAACATATAAAATGGAAAAACATAATTAAATAACATGTATGAAATTTTAAATGGACTTTCAAAAAATGTATATTTCACTTACCCATTCTCTTGTTGTGGACACTTCATGATCACATATTTCCACTCATCTTTGGGTTGAACCTCATGTCTTCTCTCATAAATATTCATCATTTGAGTTAGCCAAAGGACAATTTTTATGAAATGTTTCATTATTTCAATGTACAAGGAGCGTTGATATGGCGTGTTCATGAAGTTATAAATACGAATACACTAGCCAATCAAATCAAGATCAACCGCAATCCAATGACTACGGTTCACATTCATTGGAAAGATAACCTTATTCGACTGGTCCCAGCTCCTTCCAAAACTCATCTGTAAGCCGAGGACCAGGTACCGGGGCTGATCATCAACATCCATATCCCAGCCTGTGGGATCTTGGTCAAACTCTGCCATTCGGCCAAACAGGTTCCACTGTAATGTCACGGGAAAAAATTTAAATCCTCAACGTCAATAAAAAATGGAGATGAAGTCTACACGATATCTACACGAGGAGCGTGAAGGCCTCGTGTAGTCTACACGAAGTCTACATGAGGCCCGTGAAGGCCTTGTGTAGTCTACATGAGATCAGTGAAGTCCATGTATAGTCTACACAAAATCTACATGAGGTTAGTGAAGGCCTCATGTAGTCTAAACGAAGACTACACAGTGTGCAGTTCATTAAGTTAAAAAACAAATCATATTTACTTGCAGAAACAAATCACCAACACTAATTCTGATTTGAGAGTTGTATTCTTGCAAATTCCTACTCATGAGCTCCAGGTATGCATCAATATGTTGCAATGTAAAAAAGATTAGTTAAGATATTTCTAATTATTTTAAATACCATATTAAAAAAGATTATAAATAACTTCTTACATCTAACTCAAGCCATTGATAAGGTGAAAATACTAGTTTTTTGAACTAGATAAGGTCAACGGTGTAAAATTCAACGTCTACTTTCTCGTTCCTGTACAACGTAAGTATAGATCAAAGTTATGTACACGATTGGTTTACTACACGATCGAAACACAAATCTCGTGTAGTCTACACGATGGCTACACGATATCAGTGTAACCATCATGAATATCATACGAAGAAGAAGTGTACAAGAAAATTACATAACTTACTTTGCCCTTGGGGAGGTGAACCAGGCTTTAAAACGGGCTTCATCCTCAAAAGATACATCACCATATGCTTGAAAAAGTTTGAAGTCCATTTTGGCAACGACATTCTCATCAGCATTTTTCCTTCGCTGCCTTTTCTTTTAGGCCTTTTTGGTTTCCTAATTAGGTGATTCTAGGACCTGAGATCTTTTTATCTTCCTCTTACCAAGTTCACCAAGGCAGACGAGCTTTTATTCTTCTCCATCATTGAAATGCTCCGTTGACCGAACCGAATCCTTCAATGCAAATATTATCGATGTAACATTTTGTTCTTCTATTTGTGTTTCTTCTTCTTCGTCTTTTTTTTCTTCTTCTTCTTCTTCTTCTTCTTTTTCTCTTTTTTTCTTTTTTCTCTTCCATTTCTTTTTCTATTTCTTTTTTCCCTTCTGTTTTTCTTAATCTCTCTTCTTTTCACCTTCATCCTCCATATTATCTTCCTTCTCTTCTTCCTTTTCTTATTTTTCTTCTTCTTCATTCCGTTCCTTCTCTTCTTCTTCTTCCTTATCTACCATCACCTCTTATTCTTCCTTCTCTACCATATCTTCTTCTTTTTCATCCTTCTCTCCTGCTTCATTTTTTCACTTCCTTCTTAATCTCCTTATCCTCCTAGTCGCTAGCCATCATCATGGTAGATTGAGGATATAATGAGTAATCATTTGGTGTTACCAGATGATCCGTCAATTTTTTGTCCATGCAATCAGACATTTCCTCACCCTATCTTCATGTCCACTGAGATTCTCGAACACAACTTTCTTCTCCACTATTTTTTCAATGGCCTCATCGGACCTCTTCCTCTTCTTCTTCTGCTCTTCCTTTTTAATGACCTCCTCCTCCTTATTAGCCTCATCTTCTATTGCAAAGGGTGATGGAGGAGGCGTCGACTAAAAAACACATGTAATATTAAGCAGACAAAACAGAAAAATATGATTACATGTTGGTTACACGGACATCGTATAGTCACCGTGTAGACTACACAATGGTTACACAGATCTCATGTAATCATTGTGTAGACTATACGATGGTTATATGGATCTCGTGTAGTCATCGTGTAGACTACACGAGATTAGTGTAGACTACACGATGACTACATGAGATTAGTGTCACCATCGTGTAGACTACACAATGACTATACGTGGTCTGTGTTCAAGAAGAAGCAGGGTGGAAATGATTTTGAATATAAATTTTCAACAACTCTTGATATCCAGAAGCTTTTTTCTTCTTCATCCTCAGTAGGGACCTAGGAAAGAACTGTCAACTAAACATGCAAGGAATATAAATCAGTATATGTGAAAGTAATATAAATTAACTTGTCAACATAATTCACCAACATACATTCTCCTTCGGAAAAAGTTTCTTTTTAAATATTCTCAACCGGTACTATCATGGTCGGACACCACTTCAGAATCCTTGGCACCTTGGTCAAAACCTGGTTACCATACAAATTACTCACCAATGGGATAGTTTCAAATATACATGCCTATTTAAACAAAAGAGATTAATTCAGTATTCAACACATAAATAATTCAATATATCACTACATCGAATTTAATAAATTTTACCTGAAAGGCAAATGGACATCTATTGAGTGAATACCCATGAATAACAGTGGGGGATTTCTGTGTTTTTTTTATTTTTTTTCTAGATCTTTAAGATTACCCAAAACAACATTTGTATTCTTCACAGCTAATAATGATTTCATTATTTTCGAGAATGAGAGGTCTCCCACGGATATTGGTTGAATGCTTCAAGGTCGTCAACCAAAACCAACCATCTCTTCTCAATTAGGGTACGGTTCTCCTTCCCCAACACAAAATGCTCTAACAAAATAAATCAGGGCCATCTTGACCGTATCGGAATCTGACTTATATTTAGAGCTCTTGAACTTATCCTCTAACTCAGCCATGGTTATTGATTTGGCTTTTGGAAAGTACAGATCAAAAATTCTGTTGGGGCCATGAGTCTTCGTCTCATCCCAGGCTTCACCAAACTTTAGTCCGGTAATCAAAGAGAACACATTCTTAGATAAGCAGAATAACTCCTCATTTGATAAGAAAATGGATCTCCTCCTTAGATGGAGTGTCGACCACATATTTGGCCTCCCTGGCCAATACCTAGTGGCAGACAATTACTGAAAACTTCAGGGATGAGAGATCAAGGAGATGGCCAAAGTATGTCTCCCTAAAGAAGGAGAGTTGAGTAGTTGTTACCTTGGTCTTGATAACTTCTATGTAGTGGGTATTGCACTTTGCATTGACCCATGCTTTTGGAATTATGTTAACGTCATGGACGTATCTTAGTTGCATCTTTGATGAAGCCATAACCTGTAGAATATTCAAGGAAAACATAAGATCAGGAAATGTACAAGAATGCTCGTGTAGTCGTCATGAAGACTACACGAGGTGTACACGATGTTTGTGTAGTCATCATGTAGACTACACCAGGTGTACACGATCATCGTGTAGTCTACCCGAGGACTACACAATCCTGGTATATTCCTCACGTAGCCTACATGAGGCTTACACGACCCTCGTGTAGTCCTCATGTAGCCAACACGCAGCTTGTTCAACCCTCGTGTAGCCTACATGAGACTTACATGACCCACTTGTAGTCCTCATGTAGACTATACGGTACACGATCCTAGTGTAACACAGAAAATAGACACCCACCAAGACCAACACCTCAAAAACCCATAAAAACACCTCATAACCCAAAAAAATACCTTGTTGTGATTCGGACATCCACAAAATACAGAAACGCAGAAATCCAGAAAAAACCCCTCAGAAACCCAGAAAGAACTCCTCAGAAACCCAAAAAAATACCTCAAAATCTAGAATAAAAACTCAGGAACCCGAAAACTTACCTTGTTATTTTTCCTTGTTGTGGGAGACAAAGACTCTTTTAGATTCACACAGAGAGAGAAATGCTTGCTGCGACTTTGAGAGAGAGAGAGAGTAACAATAAGACGAAGGAGTGGGGTTTCGTGCAAGCATTTTTTTTTCAAGCCGTCGTTTGAAATTCATGAAGGGATTTTTTGATAACTTCAGAAGCTGATTTCGAATTGAAAGTGGCCAGGGGTTAGGGTAAGCGAAAATTAGTGTCAAAGTCCATTTATATATAATGGTTAGTGTAGGGTCTACTTTTATAAAAACCCAAGAGTAATGGGGTCGCCACTTGCCAAATGAATAAAGGGAACTTATGATACAATGGAAGTCGTGGGGAAGAAGGAATAAGAAGGAAATAGGGGTAAATGCTGACGTAACTTTTGGGTTAAAATATAGAATGATGTGGCGTCAATTTATTTACCACGTATGGCCAACAAAACAATCCATGATGGACCATTAATTTAGGGTAGCAAAATAGCTACAGAAGGGCAAATGTGAAAGAATAATGTAATTGTAAGGTCTCATCTGATACTTTTTAAATTAAAGGGTTAAAATGAAAATTACCTTAAAATGCAAGAGGTAAAACTATATTTTACCCATATATGTGAGTGTGTGTGGGGGGGGGGGGGGG
>QANY01011494.1:386551-487076 GCA_003255025.1 Datisca glomerata
GTGGGGGGGGGGGGGGGCGCACGTGGTCTTCTCACTCATACTAAGTCTTGTAAAATTATCTTTGTATAGAAAGCAAGACCTTAATAAACACCAATTAATATACTTTTCTTACAACATATGGAAGTTCAACTCTCCAAGTCTTCTATTATAGTTCATGTATCTATTCTCTTGATGAGTTTGTCACAATATAGTTTTTTCATCATCTCTCATTTGAAGACATACTCACATTTATAATGTTAATAAAATAAAATAAAACTGATGAAGAATATTGGCACAAACACAACAAAAAAGGTATTAAATGATAAACACTCAATCAAACGAAGAAATAAGTATCAAAGAAAACAAAAGACTAATAGAGTCAAGGAAGAAAATGAGTTATAAGTAAAAACACTATGTATGTCAGATAGTACTTGTTGAAAATGTTCATTATCAACAAGAAAAAGAATAGAAGTTAAAAAGGTTAATAATCTCAAATGTAAAGAAGTAACGAAGGTAGAAGAACATAAAAAGAAGAATAAAATAAATGATAAACTACAGTTTTACCTCCTGTAGTTTGGGGTAGTTTTCATTTTAGACCCTCCATTTTAAAAGTAGCAGAGTAGACAATACAGTTATTTTTTTTATTTACGTTAGACATTCTGTAGGAACTCTTCTTAAAAAAGTTAACGGACCGTCACAGTTTTTTGACGTGGCATTACGTGGTAAATAATTTAACAGTACGTCACTTTTTTAATTACCCAGCAGCCACGTGACAAATGATGTGGCTGATAACTTAACCTAACATACCCACCTTAAAAAATTACCTCTCTTCAAAATCATTGTTGTTCTCCCTTAGGCGATTAGGGTTCGCAAAATCGTGAAAATCATCCTTCTTTGTGAAATCAATTCATCGAGATTAGGGTTTCTTGGTGTGCTCAAGTTACTGTAGGAGGTTGAAGGTCTCTGAGGAGGTTGGAGCTATCTGTTCGGAGGAGGTATATTTTATATTCTTCGAGATTGGGTGATTCGGCTCTATCTGTTCTGTTGCACAAGTACTGTTCTCCAATTTGTTTCTCGAGTTATTTCACTTCTGTTCTTCGAGTTATTTCACTTCTGTTCTTTGATTTATTATACTTGTTGAATCAAAATGTGATGTTTTATTGGGAATTAAGGTTTATGTAACTTTTAGGCCTTGCATTTTTCACTTTTGTTCTTCGACTTACTTGTAGGCCTTGCATATTTCGCTTCATCTTCTGTAACTTTTTTTAGTTTGATGTGAACTCTATGAAGTAGACCTTGTATATGCTGTGGTGAAATCTTTCTGTTAGGCCTTGCATATTTCACTTATGTTTCTGTAACTTTTTTTAGTCTGATGTGAACCCTGTGAATTAGGCTTTGTATATGCTTTGATGAAATCTTTCTATTATTAGTCTAAAGTGACCTTTGTGAACTGAACTCTGTATTACAGGCCTTGTATATGCTGTGAAGATTGAGATTTTTTAATTACAGAGATGGCTCCATATCCATTTTCAATTTATGTGCATCATAATAGTCAATTTGAATGGTCCATTCCTACAAGATACTTAGGAAGTAAAATTTTCATCTTTGATGACTGTGACTCGGATAAGATGAGTCTGCTAGAACTAGATGATATGTTTGACTGTTCTGTTGCTTATAAATATACTACCATATATTATGTAAAGCCTGGGGAGGATATAAAATCTTGTCTAGTAGAGATAAGGACTGTAGGAATGTAAGGAAAATGTGTAGGATAGTTCCACCTACTAGACTTTTACATGTTTATGTTTCACATTGACCTGAGTGTTTGCTTGTTGATGATTCGAATGTTGATGATTTCAATGTTGATAAGGAGAATATGCATGCTGACAATGATGATGGAAGTGATAGTGATTACTATGAGGGGAGTAATGGTGTGGGCAATCACAGTGAATTTAGTAGGAGTAATGATAGTGATGCAAGTGTTATGAGTATTGACTTAGAGAATGTTTAGACAACGATTATGAGCTATATAACAATGAATTTGATGTTGGAGGGGTTGAGCGAAAAGTTCCACAAGAGCCACAAGTGGAGCTCGATTCTGAAGAGTTCAATTCTCCTTCCAATTCTAATAAGGAGATATCTGATGTATTCCTGAAATTCATGGCTGATAGTGACATGCACAATGTTGTTTTGAAATTAGGCATGAAGTTTAAAAACAAAGTTGAGTTTAAAGATGTTAAGGTCCAAGGTAGACAAAGTAGGTATGATTTGAAGTTTTTAAAAAATGAGGCACGTAGAATAGCAAATGTACTGGTAGTGACTGTCCATGGAGATTATATGCATCATTGATGCAACAAGAGAATAACATGCAGATAAAGTCTTTTAATCTAGAGCATATGTGTTGTAGAACTTTCTGAAATAGACATGTTAGCCAAAAATGGCTCGCAAAATATTACATGGACAAGTTTAGGACACATCGTCGATGGAAGTTGAATGACATTAGGGATACAGTGAGGAAGGACCTATTAGTGAACATTTAAAAAAGCCAAGCATATAGAGCAAGACAATATGCTTGAAGAGAGATTGGGGGACTTATACTGAATAAAATTCTAGGTTGCATGACTATTATGAGGAGATATAGAACTCAAATAGAGGAGGTACAGTGAAGATTCAAGTTGACAGGCCTCAGATTGATAAGACTGCTATTTTCCAAAGATTGTATATTTTGTTTAGATGCTTGCAAGCAAGGTTTTTTGAATGGTTGCAGGCCTATCATTGGCCTTGATACTTGCCATCTTAAAGATCCTTGTGGAGGTTAGTTAATGGCAGCAGTTGATAATATGTTTTGTTTATGTTCATGTTTAATATATGTTTGATTTACACTTTACTTTATCTTTTAGATTGCATATGAAGCAAGCAATGTTGTTAGAACTCAAGCAAGCAGTTCTGTTACTGCAACTATTGAAAGTCAAGCCTCCACCAAAGCAAGCAACTCTGGAAGAGGACAAGGTAGAGCTCAAGGATGGGGAAGAGGTGATGCTGCTATAAGAGATCAAAGAAGGAGAAGAGGTGCTGCTAGTGGAAGTGAAGCAAGATGAAGTAAATTGTGATTCTGTTTTATGCTTTTGTAAACTGTTTTGTGCTACTGTAAACCGATATTCTAGATATTGCCTTTGTGCTAGATTTAAGGGATGTTTATAGGTTCTGGGCGCTGTTTTTTATGATGGATTAGAAGATATGGGTGTTGGATTCTATTTGGGGATGTTAATATGGGTGTTGGATTCTGTTTTCGTATGTTAATATGGGATGTTAATAGGTGCTGAGATGTTTTGGGATGTTAATAGGTGTTGGGATGTCTTGGGATGTTAATGGGTGTTGAGATGTTTTAAGATGTAATTTCATGATAATTTGATGATATTGGTATTGATTATATATATATATATATTAAATGTTGGTAGTGTTAGTAGGATTAGAAGAAGCTTCATCATTCTGAATGAAGCTTCTGAGACTGCTTCTTTATGCTCTCTCACGCACACAATGCCTGATGTTTCAAATCATTGATTTTGGTTTTCGCAAATAACAAACAAAGAAGAGAAACTTGAAAATGCTCTCTTGTGCATTTGGTGGGAATACAATGGATTGGAATTGCACTGTCATAATTAATCTATACTGGAATTATACTATCATAATTAATCTATACTATGGCATCAGCTACACCAAAAGAGTACCAAATAAGTTAGGAACTACATATTGTCATGAACACAACTAGATAAACTTTAGCCTAATTTGCATAAATCACCACTTACATCTTCTTTGGGGCATCCTAATAATAACATAAACAAAATTACAAGTCATGTTAATACTAGAAATAACCACATCCTCTTCATTCTGGACTAATATTTGTCATTTTTTTGCTCCAATAATTTCATATTTTTCTTCAAAAGCTTTATCATTTCCTTTGAATTTGGTAAATCATCTTCGTACCAAGTAAAATATCCACAACCTAGATCATCCCCACCCTAACCATAAAACAATATTAGATAGATATTCCAAACGTTAAGTAAAACCATAAAATATTATAGCACAGACTCACCAAGTATGCATAACAACCAAAAAATTTCCTCCCTAGGTTTGCTTGTGTCCACAATTTTTTGATCTGGGCAACAACTCCACAATAGCATAATGGTGGTCTTCGGCGTTCATGCGAAACCGATGTTATTGAGGTTGATGAAGTCATACAATAATCTAGCACATTGTGTTTCAACATTATACACTCATAATTTACAGCGTATTTAATACTCAACAAGCGTCTAAACTTAACGGCAGTGATATTGATAAGTTCTAACCCTCTCTTTTGAAATTGAAATGAGAAACCCTCTCTTGAAAAGCTAAGGACAACATATTCCATGAAAAATGAGAAACAAAGATGCAAACAACAAACAAAGAAGAAATGTAAGAACACATTTCATTTGCCCTAACAACAGGGGTTGGGACTGCTTTACTCGATAATGGAGGAGCTGTAAAATTGGACTTCGCGAAGAGGGATGTGGGAAGAAGGAAGGAGAACCCAACCAAACTCGAAAACATGGGGGCTGCAACAATGACTTCGCGAAAATGGCTTTCGTGAAGAGGGACGTCTGCCTCGCTTCTGTCTGTGTGAAGAGGAAGAGGGAACTCAGGGAAGAAGAAAGAATAGGGGAAATTAGGGGTAATTTGGGTAATTCATCCTACCTGGCTGCTAGGGTAATTAAAAAATTGACGTGGCGTTAAATTATTTGCCACGTAATCCCACAACAGCAAACTGTGACGGTCATTAACATTTTTAAGTGGAATTTCTATAGAAGGTCTAACGTGAATAAATAACTGTATGGTCTACTCTCCTACTTTTTAAAGTGGTGGGTTTAAAATGAAAATTACCCGAAATTACAAGAGGGAAACTATAGTTTACCCTAAAATAAAAACCAAAAACACTTTTTAGAGGCTTTCAATTACATTGATACAAAAGAAAAAGAGATAATTGTTACTTCATTAGGCGAATTTAATGTGTCGGATTGATGTCTTATGGTTGCTAAGTTGCTTGGTGTTTAATTAAGTTACAATTAGGAAGAGGAAGATGAATAAAGCACACAGACGTTTCCTTTTCTTTTGCATACATTCTCTTATGGCCACTAAATATATTTATTAATTGATATATATATATATATATATATATCAACAAATTTTTTGTATTTGTAGAAAGCAAAATGGAGTTTCTCATCAATATCATGCTAGATAAAATAATAAAAATATAACTTAATATTTATAATTCAATATAAAAAGTTATGTAAATATATTCATTTTCATAAATATTTTAAAGCACTAAAGTAATTAACTAACTTAACTACATAATAATTTAATAGTTGTGGAAATCTAAGTAAACGTTACTCTATTCATAATATTTTTTTTACTGCTAATCAATTTGTAGATAGCACTAATATTTTATGAATTTTTGCAAATAAATATATATTTACTCAAATAATTAAATACTCTCTATCTAATTAATTATAATTATAAAATCTAACAATTATTAAATCTAAATATATTTAATAAATCTATCGTTAGTGCACAATGATAGTTGTAAGCTATAAAGTTCTTTTGCAATTAGTACAAAGGACATTGCAGGATCATTTGAATAGACTTTGTTTATAAATGGTTATGATTAGATGCATGTGAGAGACGATGGCTAGATGAAGTGACATGATAGAGATGGTCAATAGCAGGTAGACAACGAGACATAAGAGCTAGAAATGTCTAGTTCATAGAGAAAGTAAGAAATATTATATAATTTTTTCACACTAAAATTATAATAATGTTACAAGATATAAAGTAAATAAAATTTTTCAGGTAAAGTGACATTACTATGTAAAATGTATATGTTTGTTCTAAGTTGCTGCAATTACAAATTCAAAAAATTACCTTTCTTTTATTATACTTATGTACAACTTTGGTAATTTATATAATAGTTTGACTTTTATATTTTGAACTTTACGAATTTAATTGATCAACTTTAGTGAAACATTTGATTTACTAAAGAAGATCATTCATATAACTCTTTAAATATATTAATTTCATAATATATATTATAAATACAAATAAAAAATCAAGCACTTAAAAAGGCCGTAAGAAGTTATTTCTTTTATGAAACGGAAAAGTTAATGCTATAATTATACCTTTTAATGCTATAATTTTAATGTTTCAATTATACCTTTTAATTTAATTTTAGAAAGGCCCTGAGAAGTTATTTTTTTAATTAAAATTAATATAATAATATCATTGACACATGTCAAAAAGTTGGGTGGGACACTTGACGAAATTGAAAGTGTCCACACCCAAAAATAATGATCCTCCTAGAGTTTGCATGGAATTATCTAAAATAATTTGAATACGGTCTTTAAACTTGTATAAGATAATTGTGTATAACATTCTCTGAAAAATATAGAGATTTTATGCTGGGCATTCTAGAACCAACCCCTCTCTAGAATATTGTGTGTAAAGAGGGGAGCACTTTCTAGCATCTCATTTTTCCACCATGTGATTTTTAATGATCATATCCATACATTAGAGAGGTGGAAGTCTATAAATAGTCAAGGCCTTTACAAATCATACACGAATCAAGAAATTTTATAAACATCTCACTGCAGGACAATCTCTAATAGTCATTGCATCTTAAGAGCTCCTAGAGTTGATAATGTCCTATCTTAATGGTAGAATTCTTTTTCTTTTTTTTTAATTTTTGCAAAACTCATATCCAAAACATCTTACATCTTATATATCTATACTATATATAAAAGTGTAGAAGTTTGAGAAATATTTTTAGACAATATTATCCCTAATTATTTTTTAAATTTCCTACACTGTAATTTCAGTCACTACTAAAAAATGGGGTTAGATGACGGTCAAAATCCGTCATTATAATCCTATAATGATGGCTAGTTGACTGTTATCTTTACTCTTTTTAACAAAAATCATCATACTAGTATGGCGCAAATATCGTTAAGATGATGAGGAAACCCCGTCTTCATAGGATGCCACGAAAAGCCTTTAGATGGCGGGGAATCCCCGTCATCATAGGATGACGTAAAAAGCTTTCAGATGATGGGGAGTCCCAGTCATTAAAAGTCTAGTTTCTTCATAAAAAATTGTCATGGAAAGACAAATGCCTTTCCATGACAGTAATATGTTCAATACCAGAGACACTAACTGAATATCAAAGAAACACATAAGATTAATTAATGAAAAAAGAGATGATCTAAACAAATAATGGCACAATAATATAGGAAGATGAAATCTCAAAAATATTGCAAAAGGAACATAAGAGAGAGATAGAGAGATGGAAATTTTTTAGAGCAACAACAGTGTATAGAAATAACCATCAGACATAGAAAAGACATAATATGCACATGCCAATATGAGAAAAGTCAGAACATTAGTAAGTAGAGTGTTGTTACACTATACCTTTTCTCAATTAAATTAATAATCATTTTTCGTTATTAGATTTTAATCATGACAAAATCGTAGGTTAACTGTGCTTAAGATTGTTCTGTGGATGAAGTTAAAACCAAATTGGAACCATTTCTCATGGACACTTCTAATGACTCTGATATCTTTTTTTAGGTAAAACAAATGCCTGAGTCCAATAGATAACATAGGCTCACTCAAAATGATTGCCCATATATCTTCAATATGAAGTATATATCCATGAGTCCTCACATTATTTTATTTGATAACACACAACTGATCTTAATTTGAAGCCTCTTGAAACTGTCTTAAACATTAAGTCCAACAAAATAATTACGAATTCGAATGACCATACATGTCCACAATCACTAGAAAAGGAAATCACCGGTAATGAACCCCTAGAAATGTAACCAGCATACTATCTTAAATATATTTCTAAGAGTGAGCGAAATAAAACTTGCATGATGCAGTACATGTAGAAGAAGTGGAATATGAGAGAGAAATAGAAAAATAGGGAGAATTAGACAGAAATAAGAGAAAATGAGGGATAGAAGAATTCAGAGAGTGCATAAGAGCTCAAAAAAGGAGGAGAAAACTCAATACCAACCCTAAACCTATATTTTTAGGCACTAAAAGTTCTTAACTCTAATATTAATAAAACAAACCTCATTCAAAAGGAAATTGCATAAAATTCCTAATTCACCTTAATTAGTAAGGAAATAAACTACGAAAATATTCTTTTGATACTCTAATCCTAAATTCCATAACAATGGTTATTTTATTCATACTTTCATCATTGCAATGCCATTCCAAACAGGGGAAATAAAGCTAATGCCATGAGCTGCAAAGAAGCTTGTTGAGCTTACGGATCCTTAGCCAACAAAACAGATAAGTACCTTAAAGCTTCTGGTTGATAAAAGCATGGAGAGCATAACCTTTTGATTCAATCACTAGAGCTGGTTGACTTCTCTTCTTTAAGAACACTTCATTTCCATTGACTAAAATACTACAAGTGAGCGGTTCATCAATCTCAAAGTCGGCATAAAAGGCAAATTTTATTAATTATGTTTTCTTTAATCTTTTATATTCTACAGTAACAATCAGAAGAAACCCAAATATTGAGATAAGTTATGTTACGATAATCCAAGCAGTCTCTAGTAAAAAATCCAATCATATTCGCATAAGAGACAACCAATAAGATGCAAATGGAACACATAATGCATGAAAATTGTATGCAAGAAACAGGAAAAAATCTTTATTAGCTCAAGCAGGTAGGGTGTAAGCGGTTTGGTGCGGTTCGATTTAGGGGTCTAAATCAAACCAAACCGTAAAATCACTTTTCATATATTACAAACCGAACCGAACCGCCGTAAGAGTGAAAACTGAACTGAGCCGAACCGCTCAATATTGGTTCAGTTTATTCAGTTTGGGGTTTGTTCCAAGAATGCAAAAAATCCTTCAAACATATTCAATATTCATCCCAAAGCAATTCAAATTCTGAAAACTTATGCAATAACAAATGAACAATTACAAGAGTAGAGAGTATCTAAGTACTGATAACTTCAAATTTCATGTTAAAAAAATCAGAATCAAGACTTACAAAAGATCGCCAAAAAATCATCTTTAACCCTAAAAATCCAAATAGCACAAAACAGAAAATAGACAAACCAAATGCGCAAATCCTAACGAACAAGAATCAAGCATCCACTCATATTCAAAATGATTTTTTCTTCCCTCTAGAAGTAAGCTTTGATTTTTCAGAAACCATCTCGACCAAGCATCCCTTCTCCCATTAACAATAAGCCTAGCCGCAAGCTTCGATATTTTGAAAACATGCATCAAATCGTTCTTCTTGTCTTTAAAGTAACCATATTCTCTGTAAAAGAGCATGAAACAAAGAAGATAGATGGAGAACAGAGAGAGAGATGGAACAAACAAAAAAAAGATGGAGCAAAGAGAGAGAGTGAAGAGATGGAGAACGAAGAGAGATAAAGATGGAACAAACACAGAAAAAAGAAAGATGGAGCGAAGAGACAGAGAGAGACAGAGAGAGCAAACAGGTGAAGAACAAAGAAAGGGAGAAGAGAGGGAAGACAGAGAGAAAGAGGTGAAGAATTGAGATGTAGGGAGAGATTCGAGAGAAGCTACGTTGTTTTCAACTTGGAGGCTAGGGTTTGAGAATGTGTTCTTTATATATGAAGTGTGGTTTGATTCAATTCGATGTAGCTTCAACAGAAAAATTATAGACTGAACCAAGCCACCAATGTTTTATAACTCCAAAACTGAACTGAACCGTCTGAGATACACACACCGACCGAACCGCTGCGGTTCAGCTCAGTTCAGTCAATGTTATCAGTTTTAAACATTTAGCTTACACCCCTAAAGCATGCTTTGAAATTCATGTGTCCAATTTCATTTACATGAAAATTGCTCTTTCCGACAACATAATTATCATCGAACTCATCACTAATTAGGGTGTCATATCTTTTGAAATTCCCAATATCGATCACCCAGTAGATCAAACAAAAAGAAAGATCATCCAGTAGATTAAACCTAGATACTTAAAATGGTACCGGTAGAACTAGCAACCAGCAACAAGTAGTTATCTATTAAAGTAAAAAGTGGAGAGGAGAGAGCACTATAGGAAGCTGAGTTTTAAGCTAAAACGGAGACTACCCTCGATATTGTTGGGGGTTATGTCCTCAAAGCACGTGTATTGATATTTTGATATGAAATTTGAAGATGAGTACATTTTTCTTATAATTGTTCTTTTAAATTATTGTTGAATAATTTATATAAATATATGAAAATTCCATCTTCATTAATGAGACTATGATCTTATATTAGTACGAGAAGATTAAGATCATAGATAATGAATAAAATTGTCAGCAACATATTAAAGTGTGAAATCTTTAATGACTGGTTGCTAGTACGGTTCACTAAGCATTATGAATGTGTGTGATCTAGATCCAGATCATTGATGTGGATATACATCTTAATGAATGTACTTTATACAATAAGATTATATATGACAAGACCGATATGAATTAATATCTTTATTAATGTGCCGTTCATTAAAATTTTAATACACATCAATACGGTGATCACACTAGATCAGTCTGAATTCTGAATAGTCATGAACTCCTATGCATGTCTACTGAATCTTTTGATTCACTCATTAATATTTGTTTGTTAATCATGCTAGTGACTTTTGTTTTGGAGATTCATTAATGTGTATGGCTGGAGACATGATCTTACAAGATTTAGAATCTAAGATTTCCTAATGGATCATATATTGATTCTCTTAAGTGTTAATTCTGAAACTGAATGGTTATTGAGCTCAAATTTATTAGAAGATTATAAATTAGTTATTCACTAGTGGATTAATGGTACTTAAGGATCAAGAAGTAAATAGAAGGGTAAAATGATAATTTTGACTAGTTCAAAATTACGAACCAATAATTAGAGGACAGAATCACATAAAATAATTATGTCAGAGGACTACATAAGAATATCTCTATAAATACATTCTATAATCTCTAAAAGTGCAATTCCATATTTATAGTTGAGTAATAATGAAATTAATAAATAAGAACATTTAATTAAAGAGTTTAATTAATAATCTGGTTTATTGGAGCTTAGGATTATATGTCTATGGTCCCTAAGTCACCTCTGTACTACGTTGTCTAGGATATGAATATTTCAGGACATGAGAAAATGACTGATTTGCAAAATGAGTTTTTATCATGAGCAAGTACATAATTATGAAATAATTATGTGTGCTCAATTAATTATTTGAATTATTTAGATATTTAAATATAATTTTCAGAAATTAAATATATATAAATATAATTATCGGTAAGTGAGACAAAATATCTAATTTATGAAATTAGATAATTAAATTATTATTAGATAATAATTTAAATCAACTAAATCTATTATTTGTGAAATAGTAGATAAGTTAGCTGATGGAGATAATCATATATGTTAATTTCGAATTAACTAATATCTAGTTAATTATCTAATTAAAATAAATATTTAATTCACAGTAATTGCCACATGTCAATCAGTGATAGGGTATCAGAAATTGACATGCACTATTGTGGTGTCACGTGGCACTACAGTAATGAGTGTGCAACACTGTAGTGTCACACTAGAATGGTGCCGTGAGGCACTGTGCTAGCTTGCGGCACATTGCAGTGCCATGTGACACTACAGTTGTGCACAATTACAGCGGGTCCAACTTCAATTGGTAATTTTATAATTAAATATTATTTCAGTTTATCCCTAAAAATATGATACATCATTATCTAAAATATATACAGATATTATTATAAGACCTGAGTTGTTCAAAGAAGAGGAGAGAATCAATTGATCAGATAATCAGTTCGTCAATCAAGAGTTGAATTGAGAACACGATTGATGTCAGAGAGATTTTCTTCCGTGATTAAACGTTAATCAAAACTCTAAAAGAATAATCATCACGTCCTTTTAGAGAATCGTCTCACTAAAGTCATTCTCAGTAATTCTCTAGATCACATGTGTTGAGAACATCTCGGGATAGAAAAATGTCTTGTGATACTCTGCGTGCTCACACACGTCCTAGTGTATTGATAATTGATTTGAAAGATCTTGGTGTGGATCTCAGAGTCTACTGATCATTGGAACGATTTCGTGAGAACGGGGGATCGATCGGTTTTTGCAAGGACACTTGATATAGACTACAAGAGGTATATGATTTCTAACCTTTTGTATATTTAACTTGTAAATATATAATGGATCTTGAATGATTGAAAAAGAGTTTTCAATAAAAGTTTTTATTTGGTTATCATGACGTTGCGCAAGTTTTATTTTATTAAAAGATCTGATTTTTATTAAAAGTTTAATTGTTTTAAAAGGCCACGCGCCTCCACGCTTCTGTCAGGCACATGCGGCGATGAACAACAAGTGGTATCAGAATAGTCTTTATATATATTATATGTTAAATGATGTGTGGGTTTTCTTGCATTATTCATATAATATGAGATATGTATGATGATGGATAGTTATGTTTTTTAATATATGAAAAATTATGAATCGTTAACTGCATGGTGATTATTGGGTTAAACTTTGTTTTAATTTCTCCTACATCTTGTGTAAGCCGAATTGAGCTATAGGAATTTTTGTTATTCTATTTTGAATATCATTCTAATTATTCCGAATGGCAGAAATTTACTGTTCACACGAAAACATTGTTCATCTGTAAAAATACTGTTCATCCGCGAAAACATTGTTCACGCTGAAAATTTACTGTCTCGGCAGAGGTGAACAGTACCGACGGTGAACACTGGCTGTCTGACACGGCAGGCGGCTGCCAGCAGTGAGACGGGCAACGATGGTGATGGGCGACGATCAGAAAGTCCTATCGTTGGTGACAACTGTTGTCACGTTTTAGGAAAGTTTCCAACAAACCATGCAACCAACTCTATCACCTAAGTGTTTCATCAAAACTCAAACTCTTTTAATTATCCATTTAATTTTTGAAACTAGTGTAATTTTAAAATTAATTATTAATTTTGATTTTATGAAAATTAAAAATTAATAGGTTGATTGAGTTTGACCTAAGTTTGACTAAATCAAATAAAATGTTTATTTGACTAAGTCAAAGTCAACTATATTAAAAGGTATAATTATAGAAACTATTTTAATTTAGAAAAATAGTTTTTTTAATTAAAATGGGTTTTGTTCAAATCTTAAAGATTATGAAGATGGATATCTGGAGAAGAAGGCAATATTTGAGAAATATGTATGCTTGAAATCCGCTTTGAAATTTCATTTCTTTATTTCAAGAGTTGTAATTTAAAAATACTTAATAGTCACTCGGTCCATTATTATTTTATTAAATTATTAAATAACTGTCTAATTGTTATGTTTGATAACGTATTCATGCATTAGTCGATATCATGCCATACATGAAAATCTCACACAATTTTATTTAATCATGCATCTCAGCTGGAGAAACATGATTTATTAGGATTGTCCTAATATATTTATATGTATTGTTTTGTGAAATCAATTGCATGTAAACTACTAGATTTTAACTAGTTAAAACTTGGTAATAACACCACACTAAAGGTTATTTGTAACATTTAGGTCAACTGACTTTAGTAAAAGAGTTTTATTAAAGTTCGATGAATATAATTAATTAGTTAATCTAAGTTCACCTAATTATGACATAGGCATTTGAGAAAGTTAAATAAACTTAGACCAATGAGATTGAATTAACTGATAATAAAATATTCATAGGGTTATTATTTTAACTAGTAATTAATTTAGAATTAATTAATTAGTTAAATTATAAACACATTATCCTAAAATAGTGATGGGAGAATGTTGACATGTCAATGTAACTTATGGTCTTCATCATTAGTACAACACCGTGAGGTGCAGTGATAGTCTCGAGATGGCTTTGTTTTCATCTTCCTAAGGAATGCTTCGAGTTGTACTAATACCAAGGTTGGACTTCTTAAGAAGATAGGAGGAAGTAATGTAGTTTAGTTTTGACCGACCCTAAGGCGGCATATTCTAAATGAAGTCATGAAATCTAAAATGAAAGGTTAGACTCACAAAGTCACACTTAATCTTTCATGTGGATAGTTGTGACTTGACCGAACAAGCGATACTTTATTGTTAAAAGAGAAAATATGAGATATTTTAAGTTTCAATTAATAAGGATGAGAATATCTCATAGACAGCCTGAGTTTAATATGACCAACCCTAAGATGACATATTAATCGTTGGGTTATTTTATCGTGATTAGTAAATGCTAAATTTATGTGTTTATTATGATTGTATTCATGCATCACGTTTACTTTTCGAATTCTAGATATTTATCAATTATACTGAATCATGTTATCAATATTATGTCTACCACGAGCAACCATGTCACTGCTTTACTCGCTCTTGAGAAATTGAATGGTGATAATTTCATACGTTGGAAATTAAATATGAACTTAATGTTGATTTGTGAGAACCATAAGCTTGTGAGCATGAATGATGTTCTGAGAACCAAGTATGAGAGCATGGAGACTGCCTATGAGATTATGGAATCTGTGACGCCCCGATCCCCGAGGGTTAAACATACGTGTAATTTCACAATTTTGAAATCTCCAATACAAAACAAACCCTAATTTTGAGAAAATTTTCAAATTGAAAATTCGTAATTTACCCATGATGGGAAAAACCCTGACCTTAAATAGCTGAAGCATTAAACTTATCCATGATCAGAATCTCAATCATAAAATAGCAGAAGCGATAAAGTGTCTTAAATTCATAATTAATAAAACCTCAAAAAATTGAATTATATTATGAAATAAAATCAAAACTTGAAATCCATAATTCATGAAACGTTCACTCATCATAGTTCGTAGAAAATCATAACGTAAAATAAACTACTTGAATAACCAAGTTTAACAGAAACGTTTTCTTAAGTTTAAATCAAATCATAAACTGAACACATAAATTTCTCTGATCTAACAGGTTATGACAGTGTCCCACTCATGCTACTCGCTATCACCACCTGCATCATAAATAAATGTGGGGGAATGAGTATTTTAAAATACTCAGTAAGAAAACTCACATAACAACATGCATCCGCATGTCATAAATGCAATCATGACATAACATAACTGAACTTGACATATAACATGAGTGAAATAAAGTAACGTACTTGATCATGACATGACTTAACATAGCACGCAGATAACACGTGTCTCAAACAGAATCATTTAACAATCTTAATCATATCTTAGCTTGTCATATCCTCTAGTTAACAACTTAATCAGAACTGATCACACATTAACTGAAACACATCGTGACGAATTGGGCGACGAAACAGATGGCACACATCGAACGATGAAACAGATGACACTCATTGGGCGACAGAACAGATGACACTCATAGGTGACGAAAAATGTGAACAGATGGCACCTCATGAGTGACGAAAAACATTTACAGATGATACCCAATGAATGATCAAAACATGAACATATGACACCCTATGTGTGACGAAAACATGAACAGATGACACCCATTCGTTTAACAGAACATAACGTGAACAGTCATGATTCCTTGTGAACTTTGATCATGCTTAAGTTCATATTTTACTTAATTACCACTTGAATGAACTAACCTCATAACTTGCAGAATCCAACGTATGACAAAAATTAGTCATATAATGCATACTGATACATATAACAGAATCAAACATGATAACATACTATGCAAAATCAGTCATACTCAGACATTTATCTCATGATAATCACATTAATAACTGAACAGAAATCAATTACCAAAGTATTAACCAAATATAATAATTATCAAAAAATAGTTAAACAGATAATAAATACATGATACAATTATAACATCAGAGTCACATAGTTATATAAGTCAATTTACCCAAACATGTTTATGAAAGTAACATGCTTATAGACAATTAAAGCTGATGAGAATAACACATGTAAATTCACTTACACAAGCATATATATTTATCACACATGGGTCACATTACGATATAATTTCACTTACACAAAACATATATATTTATAACAATGAGAGTCACATCATCATGTAAGCCCACTTACCTGAAGCGGAAGAATGAATTGAACAATTAATGACCTGAAATCCTAAAAAAATATAATCACTAAATTGTTTTGAAATAAAATAATATAAACACATTTTTAATATCATAAAATAGAAAATATAGATTCAATTAAAACAGTTCATAACGAGGTCAGAAAATAATATATCAGGTCCAGATTCAAAAGATAAAGCTTCGGGTCAAAAGGTTCAGACCAGGCTGGTTCAGACCAGTCCGGTTTGATTTTATCTGATGGACCGGTTCAGACCAGTTCGAGTGAGCTGAACCGATTCGGTTCATGATGAACTGGTTCAGAATAGAGTAACTGGGTGCAAGACCCAGTTGTAGAACAGAATGCACGACAAACAGGGAGGGGAAGATACAAAGAGAGAGAGAAGGAGAGAGAAACAAAGAGGGGAAGAGAAACAGTGAGAGAAACTGAGAGGGGAAGAGAGAGAGGGATGAAGAGAGAAGAAGAGAGAGACAGAGATAGAGAGAAGGAGAGAGAGACAGAGATAGAGAGAAAAATAGAGGACGAGAGAAAGGGAAATAGAGGGAAGGGGAAAAGGAGCCTCGGTGATAAACCACCGGTGATGGTAGAAGCAAAGGGGGAGAGAGAGAGAGAGAGAAAGAAGAAGGATACAGAGAGAGTCAGAGGGGGAGAGAAAGAGAGAGAGAGAGAGAGAGAGAGAGAGAGAGAGAGAGAACGAGAAGGAGAAAGAAACAGAGAGGGGAAATAAAAGAAAAACAGTGAGGGAATAAAGAAAGAGCAAGGGGATAGCTGAGAGAGAGAAAAATAGAGGGAAGGAGAGAAAGCAACAAAGGGTTACAGAGAAGCAGAGGAAAATAGAAGAGAAAAGTAGAGAGGGGAAGAAACAGGGAGAGGAAGATGAAGCAAGGACGAGAGAGAGAGACAAAAACAGAGAGAGAAAGAGATTAAAGAAAGAAAGAGAAGATTACCCAAATTCAATTAGAGAGAGACTAACGAAGGAGAAGAGCTGCTGGCTGTGCGAGGGAGGAGAGGCTGCGAGGGGGAGGAGAGGGCTGCGAGAGAAGAAATTGTTGTTTTGCAATATATATATAATAGGTTAAAGGTTGGTTTAGGGTGTATATGCATGTAGTGTGACTGAATTTCAATTGAGGGTTGAGATTGCTTGGTCAAGGATAAAATATGGTTAAGGTAATACTAGGGTATACATAAGTATATGGTGTGAGTGAATAAAAATTTTATAATATAAATTAAAATTCTTTTAAAATTGAATAATTGAAATTTAAACTAAACCATATATAATTAAAATTATTTTACCAAAATTACAAATAATCACTTTTTACAATCATATTTTAAATTCACTTTATCTTTTAAATCAGTTTTACAAAAATATCCATTTACGAAGAGTCGGGATATTATAGAATCTTTACATGCAATGTTTGGACATCAGTCCGATTAAAGTGGTCATGAGGCCATTAGGAGCTATATGACAACTAAGATGAGGAAGGGTACTTCTGTTCGAGAACATATATTTGAACATAATCAACATAATGCAGGGGCCAGAAGCACATGGGTGACCATTGATGAGCTAACTCAAGTTAGCATCATACTAGAGTCGCTCACACCATCTTTTTCTATGTTCACGACCAACTATGTTATGAACAAGTTACAATTCAACATGACCCAATTGTTGAATGAACAGCAGAATTTTGAGTCACTCAACCTTAGAATGACCAAAGAGGGCGAGGCAAATGTTATCGAGCAAAAACCTTCTTCTAATATTGTTAAGAACAAGAAAATGAAGAAGAACAATGGTAAGGACAAGAGTAAGAACAAAAGAGTAAAGAAATCCAAGACATCGTTAAAAGCCAAGAAGAACAATAAAGGCAGCAAGCCCAAAGGAAAATGTTTCCACTGTGGGTTTGAAGGTCATTGGAAGAAAAACTGAAACAAGTATCTCTTTGAGCTGAAAAAGAATGATAAATATGATTTACTTGTACTTGAAGTTTGTTTAGTGGAATATGATTTGTCATCCTAGATACTTGATTCAGGAGCCACTAACCATGTATGTTCTTTTCTTACAGATGCTTGATTCGTCAAGGGAGCTGGCTGATGGCGAGGTCGTTTTGAGAGTTAGCAGTGGTGCGCTCGTGTCAGCTAAAACATTAGGGACAATCCGTTTATTTTTTGGATATAATTACTTAGTTTTGAACGATGTTTATTATATTTTTGGTTTTTCAAAGAATTTGATTTCTCTTTCATTTTTGCAAGAACAGTTATTCGAAATTTCTTTCATTAATAAAGAGTTTATTATTTCTAAGAATGGATTTGATATCTGTCATGCTAAAATTATAAATGGATTGTATATGCTTAATTGACTAAACGCGTTATATAATTCAAAATTATTTAAAGTAGCAAAACCTAAAAATAACTAACGACAAAGAGTATCTCATGATGATAACACATATTTATGGCATCTTAGGTTGTGACTCATTAATCTTGATAGGTTAAACAGATTAACAAAACATGGTGTTTTGAGAGAGCTAAAAATCGGAACTGTTATTGTTTGGTAATCTTGTCTAGATGGTAAAATGACCAAGAGACCTTTCACAGGAAAAGGCCAAAGAGTCAAGAAACCACTTGAATTAGTACATAGTGATGTCTGTGGACTGATAAATGTACAGGCTAGAGGTGGGTATGAGTGTTTTGTCACTTTCATTGACGACTACTTAAGATATGGTTATACTTACCTAATGCATTGAAAGTCTGAAACTTTTGGAAAGTATAAAGACTTCAAGGCTGAAGCTGAAAAACAATTAGATAAATCATTGAAAACCCTTTGATCCGATCGAGGTGGTGAATACTTGGATTTAGAATTCAAAGATTATTTACTGAAGTGTGGAATCCTATCCCAACTTAAAGCACCTGAAACAACACAACAAAATGGTATTGCAGCGAGGAGAAACTGAACCTTATTGGATATGGTTAGGTCGATGTTAATTTACTCATCATTGTCACTTGTATTTTAGGGATATACACTACACACGGCAACTTACATTTTGAATGTAGTGCCCTCTAAGTCTGTAAGCAAGACGCTTTTAGAGTTATGTAATGGCTCCAAACCTAGTTTACATCATTTCCGTATATGAGGTTGTCTGGATAACGTTCTTAGACCCAAGAACAGAAAGTTAGACTCAAGGTCTGAGGTATGCATATTCGTTGACTATTCTCTATAGACTAGAGGTGGATGTTTTTATGGTCACAATGATAAAAAATTATTTGTGTCGACAAATGCAACTTTTCTTGAGCATGACTATGTGCAAAA
Organism: Datisca glomerata; assembly: GCA_003255025.1. Lineage (NCBI taxonomy): Eukaryota > Viridiplantae > Streptophyta > Magnoliopsida > Cucurbitales > Datiscaceae > Datisca > Datisca glomerata. Next base: position 405,959 of record QANY01011494.1, read on the forward strand.
CTACAAACCTCGTAGTAAAGTAGTTCTTGAGGAATTTGTGACTGATGAGATCAGACCACCTTCAATTTCTACTGATAAATGACAAAGTAGAGAAATCACAGTTCCTGCAAAGGAAACCCTGGTGCAACATCATAGTGAGAGGGTTGTGAGACAACCAGTTTGCTACGAACTAGAGGCACATGTCTTAGTGTCAGACACTATTAAGGACGATCCATTATCTTCTAAAGAAGCAACTGATGATCCCAAAAAGGAGAAATGACAAGATTCCATGAACCATGAAATGGAATCTATGTATTCCAATTCCGTCTGGGAGCTTGTAGATCCACCTGAATATGGCAGGCTCATTGGATGTAAATGGATTTTCAAGAAGAAAAAAGGTGCAAATGGAAAACTAGAGATTTTCAAGGCACGGTTAGTAGCCAAGGGCTATACATAAAAGGGGAGTCGATTATGAAGAGACAATCTCTCTGGTGGCCATGCGAAAAACCATTCACATCCTTCTGTCCATAGCCACTAGTTTTGACTATGAGATAAACGTCAAGACAACTTATTTTGAATGGCTCTCTTGAAGAAAGCATCTATATGATGCATCCAGAAGGGTTCATACAAAAGGGGCAAGATTAGAAAATATGCAAGTTGCTTAAATCCATTTATGGATTAAAGCAAACATCTAGATCTTGGAATATTACCTTTGATGAGGTTATAAATTCTTATGGCTTCGAGCAAAATGTTGACGAAGTCTGTGTTTATAAATACACCAAAGATAAGATAGTGTTTTTCTTAGTTCTTTATGTTGATAATATTCTACTAATTGGGAATGATGTAGAAACTTTGTTAGAAGTAAAGAAGTGGTTATCTGAGAAATTTCAAATGAAAGATTTGGGAGAAGCGACATATGTTCTAGGCATCCAAATCCTAAGGGATAGAAAGAACAAGTTTTTGACACTTTCTCAGGCATCTTATATTGATAAGGTGATGGTAAGATTCTCTATGGAGAGTTCCAAGAAAGGTCAACAACCAACAATACATGGAATTGTCCTCTCTAATGAACAATGTCCTAAGACACCTTAAGAGGAAGATGATATGAGAAAGGTTCTCTATGCTTCAGCAGTTGGAAGTCTCATGTATGTCATGTCGACGAGACCAGACATCTGTTATGTAGTGGAAATTATCAATTGTTATCAATCGAATCCAGGTTTGGAACACTAGATTGCAGTGAAGCACATTCTCAAGTATCTTAGGAGAATGAGAAACTATATGCTTGTTTATTCAAGTGGAGACCTAAACCCAATTAGATATACTGATTCTGATTTTCAATCAGACAGAAACAGTCGAAAGTCGACATCTGGATCAATATTCACCCTAGGTGGATAAGTTGTAGTCTGGAGAAGTATTAAACAATCCAGCATTGCAGATTCCACTATGGAAGCCGAATATATAGCGACTTGTAAAGCTGCGAAAGAGGCGGTATGGCTCAGAAAATTTTATTTTGATCTGAAAGTAATTCCAGATATGGAAAAGTCACTGATCTCGTATAGTGATAACAGTGGGGCGGTAGCAAATTTCAATGAACCGAGGAGTCACAAGAGGAGCAAGCACATAGAGAGGAAATATCATCTTGTAAGAGAGATCGTACATCGATGGTATATGACTGTTATGAAGATAGCATTGGAATAGAACATGGCTGATCCTTTTACAAAGACACTTCCTGGAAGTCATTTGAGGGTCACGTGCGTAACATGGGATTAAGATAGATGCCACATTTTCTTTAGGGCAAGTGGGGGATTGTTGGGGGTTATGCCCTCAAAACATGTGTATTAACATTTTGATATGAAATTTAAGGAAGATTTTATTTTTCTTATAATTGTTCTTTTAAATTATTGTTTAATAATTTATATAAATATCTAAAAATTTCATATTCATTAATGAGACAATGATCTTGTATTACGATAGGATTAAGATCATAGATAATGATAAAATTGTCAGCAACATATTAAAGTATGAAATATTTAATGAATGGTTGCTAATATGGTTACATTATGAATGCGTGTGATCTAGACTCAGATCATTGATGTGGATAGACATCCTAATGAAGGTATTTTATAGAATAAGATTATATATGACAGGATCGATGTGAATTAATATCATTACTGACGTGTCGTTTATCATAAAGATTTAATACACATCAATTCAATGATCATATGTAGATCAATCTAAATCTTGAGTAGTCATGAACTTCTATGCATGTCTATTGGATCTTTTGATTCACTCGTTAATGAGGCTAGTGACTTTTGTTTTGGAGATTCAGTGATGTGCATGGCTGGGGACATGATCTTACAAGATTTGGAATCTAAACTTTCCTAATGGATCGTATATTGGTTCACTTAAGTGCTAATTTTGGACTGAATGGTTATTGAGCTCAAATTTATAATAAGATTATAAATTAGTCATTTACTAGTGGATTAATGGTACTTAAGGATCAAAAGGTAATTAGAGGGGTAAAATGATAATTTTGACTAGTTCTAATTTACGAATCAATAATTGGAGGACATAACTACATGAAATGATTATGTCTGTGGACTACATGAGTATACTCTGTAAATACATTCTATAATCTTTAAGAGTGCAATTCCATATTTATAGTGAAATAATAATTGAATTAATAAATAATATTATTTAATTAAAAAATTTAATTAATAACTAGTTTATTGGAGCNTTAAATATATAAATAATTATCGATTCTTTTAGTTATCGATAAGTAAGACTAAATATCTAATTTGTGAAATTAGATAATTAAATTATTATTAGATAATATATATGTTAATGTTGAATTATATATGTTAATGTTGAATTAACTGATATCTAGAAAATTATATGATTAAAACAAATAATTAATTTACAGTAATTCCACGTGTCAATCACTGATAGGGTATCAGAAATTGACATGGACTACTGTGGTGCCACGTGGCACGACATTAGTGAGTGTGCAATACTGTAGTGTCTTGAGATATTGTGCTGGCTCACGGCACACCGCAGTGCCATGCGGCACTGCAGTTGTCCATAATTGTAGTGAATCTCACTGTAATTAGTAATTTTACAATTAAATATCATTTCAGTTTATCCCTAAAATATGATACGCCATTATCTAGAATAAATATAGATGTTATTCTAATAGCATGGGTTGTTTAAAGTAGATGAGAGAATCAGTTGATCAGATAATCAGTTCGTCAATCTAGAGTTGAATTGAGAACGTGATTGGTATCATAGAGAATTTCTTCTGTGATTAAAGGTTAATCAAATCTCTAAAACAATAATTATTGTGTACTTTTAGAGAAATGTCTCACTAAAATTCTTCTCAGTAAATCTCTAGATCTCATGTGTTGAGAACATCTAGAGACTGAGAAAATGTCTTATAATATTCTACGTGCCCACACACGTCCTAGTGCATTGATGATTGACTTAGAAGATCTTGGTGTGGATCTCAGAGTCTACTGATCGTTAGAATGATTTCGTGGGAACGGAAGATCGATTGATTTTTACAAGGACATTTGATATAGACTACAAGAGGTATATGATTTTATAACCTTGTATGTTGTAGATTTAACTTATAAATATACAATGGATCATGATTGATTGAAAATTGGTTTTCAATTAAAAAATTTATTTGGTTATCGTGGTGTTGCGTAAGTTTTTTTTGATTAAAAGATTCAATTTTATTAAAAGTTTAATTTTTTTTAAAAGGTCACGCACCTCCACGCTTCCACCGCGCACGCACCATGATGATCAACAGATACAACAACCAACTTCTTGTTGCCTGCAAAATACATGACTCTTTAATATCCTTTTTATAATAACTATATTTCCCTAATGTTTCAAGTTTGTTTCATCTTCTTCTTTTCCTTCTTTTCCTTTTTGGGGTGGGGGAGAGTGAATTTTTTATACATAAACAGCATATGTAAGTGAGAAGAGACATAAATGCCACTTGTCTAGCCATCCACATTTCCCAACGGATGAAAGTAGAGTCAGGTGCAAAAAAATTCTTGTTAAGTAATATCAACCAATGATTATTCACATGGACTACAAAGAGAAGATTTCAAAACCAATAATCACTTCTTCGAGTAAAAGAAGGAGAAGAAGAGGAACATGGCGAAGCAATGCACTTGAGCTACAATACCAATAATCCAATTGTCAAAACCTCATTTTGATAATTATTTTCAATGCTCATAGTTCAGAATGCCAAAATTACAAATCTAGAATATTTATATACAATCTCTACTGCATTTCTAAGATGGATCAGGAAAAAATTGAAATGCATAATGATGTTGTATTAGAGGATACATATAATAAGATTAACTAGAAACTATTTTTCAGAAAAGCAGAAGCACTGAACAAAAAGGCTCATATTTTCTTGTTAGATAAATCCTAAAAGATTACATGGTCAAGAGTAATTGCGACAACATTGGCATGACTAGCATAGTTCTCTTTTTCGTGACCTAACCTGAATTTCAGCATATATAACATCACAATGAATTGAAGGTACGAAGTATTCAACACATGAACGTGTTAAATTATCAAGAAAATGCAGAAAACCAACATATATATACAATTATATAATCTAATACGCAACCCCACGTTATAGAAGCTAGCTAGAATCTTCAATAAAATGAGCGTTTATCCACTTAAGTAGAACAAGTCAATCGACTTAATTCCAAAAACTAGAGCATGAATAGAACTGGATAAATAAGTTGACTAGGCCCGAGGGGAAGAACCCGACCGATTGAACTTCTTCAACATCTGCTTCTCTTCATCGAGTTGAAACACACACATACACACACATAAAGGGAGAGAAGAGGCGAGCGAGAGACACGAGAGAAGAACCCTATGTTCTCTGACTCGATCGCCTCTTTCTCTAACCAGGGCCGAGGGGAAGAACCGACTGCTTGAACTTCTTCCGCATCTGCTTCTCTTCATCGAGTCGAAACACATAGAGAGGGAGAGAGGGGAGAGAAAAGGCGAGAGAGGGGAGAGAGAGAGAGAAGAAGAGGTGAGAGAGAGAAGAAGAGGCGAGAGAGAGAACCCTAGGTTCTCTGACTCGATCGCATGTTTCTCTATTCCTAGATCTGAAAAAGTGAAAGATGGAAAGATAGAGAATTAGGGTTAGCATATGAGGTTTCAATTTTATAATTATTGAATATTTTCAGTATAATGTAATCACAACTTAGTTTTCCATTGTCATAGTAAGTAAACTTATTATGACAGGTTATGTAAAACCTGTTATTTTAGCTTAAATCAATTTTTTACACTCTAGAACCATTTTTTAGATGACAGATTTAAGAGAGCTGTCATAGAAGCTAATACTCTGTTGTCATCTAAACTTAATTTTGTAATAGTGAATGTATTTATTATCTCAACTATTCATATGAAATTTTTTTAACTACTTTGTATTTATTATTTCAATTATCTATATGAATTTTTTTAACTATTTTATTTAAATTATCATCTTCAAAAATATTTTCTCCTAATTATTAATCTAAAATCTTGAAAGACTAATTATAAGCAAAAAAAAAATTCTCAAATAACTCAATTTTTCTTTATTATCATTTTTGTGTATATATTTATCTAACAAGCATTGAAAATAAAAGTGAAAAAGAAAACTTAATGAAGTATAAGGAATCTAAAAACTCTATATCTACAACTACTTATCTGCACTTCTTTAAATTAACCTCACAATGAAAACGTATATTAAGAAAAAAATAAGTTTATATATAGTAATAATATTTATAAACATTATATTCACGTACAACGCACATCTCAAAAATCAGTCTCAACTAAATGGAAGCAACGTCTGTTTCACCATATACATCCACCATAACTGCCTAAGTAAAAGATAAAAAGGAGTCGTGAACCAAATTTGGAAGAATATAAGTTATTAAAAATAATTAATGAAAGAAAACAGTCAGATGGGAATTATGTACGACCATGTAAATCCTACCATAGAAGGAGATACAGAAGAATTGACCGGGTTATATTTTCATGCATGCATATACACCCCGGATCAGATCGAATGCATCCCTTCCCTTACTTCGGATCTACAATAATAACCGTATCAAGCCGGCCACCGAACAATTCCGTATAAATTAAAATAAATATCATGTTAAAAGGATCTGACAGAACATTGTTTCGCTCAAGGAAGACGATGGAGCGGCGGATCGGAGATGTGGTGAAGCAAAAGAGAGGTTTTCCAATTGAGTTCAAAAGCAGCTTATATAAGGCCAAGCAGAATTAAAGTCTCGTCGTGTTTGTGCATAAAGCCCTCTACTTATGGGTGGACAAATGTGTGATAATATATGCTTCTCTATAAAACCATCAATTAACACACAATTTTCTTAAGAAAGACTCACTGACATCATTTGTAATTTATTTAAATTATACATGCATCCCTTTTATATTTAAAAATTACATAAATGGACACTGAAATGTCTAAAAACACATATATCCCTGTTTAAAACCTGAATTTAATCTAAGTATACATTAATTAAACAATTCAATCCAAAAAGTTATCGAGTCACAACACATCCTACTCATAAACTTTGTTCAAATTTTTGCATGATTCTACATTAAATTGTTTAGTTAATGTATCGTTGGATTGAGTTCTGATTTTAAACATGGTTAGGGGACTTTTTGACATTCCATTGTCCATCTAACTGTTATTAGATTTTTTTTTAAAGAAATTAGACATATTTTGTCAAAGAATGTAAAGTATAAAGGAAGATTGTGTAATTTTTAAACATAGAGATGTTTGTATAATTTAAATAAATCATAGAGAGTGTGAGTGTAATTTTTCAATTTCTGATGATATAATTTTACCTTCTATAGAGGCATATCTTATTAGTGTTTACAAAAAAACATATGTTTATTATATACAGTCATACATATAGATATAGCAACTCTATTCATCCCAATTATGATAGTCATTAAATATTACTTTTATAAGTAAATTATCAGTAAATCAGGATATGACTTGTCGGGCTCGTTTGACAGTCAGGATAATATTGGATAGTATTGTACTAAATCAGTCAGACTGTACTATATTGTATCATACTTGATTAAATAATATTGTTCATTGTTTGATGATGTATTAGTTAAAAAATTGTAACAGTTATACAATGTTTGACACGTTATAATATTAGATTGTAAAATTATTTGTCATGATTTGATCCGCAAAAGCCTATTTGAAATTCATTAACATGTTATTTTATATTTTAAACTATAAAATAATATTTAATTCATGCTATCACTGTAAATTACCTATTTTTTGACTAAAAATATAAATTCAATTATACCCGTAAACTTTAAGATAGTGATAATTTATAGTTATAAACATTGAGATTAGAAAAATATTTTATTGAATTTTTAATACACAAAATGAGTCATTTAAAATATATAAATAATTACTGAACCACTCATATGATTGAGAGGCTCTAAAAATTCAGAAAAAAGAAGAAAAAGATAGTAAATGACTTTGAAAATTGGTAAAAACAAGTCATAAATAACTAATTTTACACATTTCAAAAATTTAAAAATTATTTTTGTTGGTGAGTGAAGTTCCTGTAAGATAAAAAAAATCATTTCAATAAAAAATCATTTAAAAAAATCATTCTAAAATATAAATTAAAAAATAGTTTTGTTTTACTTAGTACGGTGTAGTCCCTCCTAAAAGGAGGGGACTAAATTATCTCATGTGGATGAAACTAAAGAGTCACATCGTATTAGATAGTACAGGCTCCATATTTATACCAAACGCCAAACAATACTAAAATAGTATTGTCCTGCTTTTAAACTGTACAATACGGGCTACCAAAAATCCTTGAAATCTACTGGTACCGGTACTAATATTGGTACGGTGGAGTTTTCCCTGATAATGTTGACCGGCCAATTATTCTAGATTTTCTTGTATTTTCCTTTATTGTATAGTTGTCTAGCTTTTTATTAGATTCTAAAAACAATTTAAAATCGTATCAAAGAAGAGAAAGAAATTATGAATATAAAAGGAATATAATAATTATTTATGGTATGAATTGGATTTAATTTTTTAATTTTTCACATTTTTTTTAAAGTAAAGTTGTTGGTGATAAGAATTAATAGATGTATAAGAAAATCTCAGCTGAGTTCGTACCTCCACAGCACATTCATCATCTAATTCAACACATTATATTATTAGAATAAAATAAAAAAAGTCAACAAAAAAAAGAAAAATAAGTCAACAGAACCTAAAATAACCTAAGTTACAAACATTATTAGGAATAAAAAAGCAAAAAGTCATATATTCTACTAGCAAATGTGTGTGACAACAAAGTCCGTGTAATACCTGACATTTTCAGTTAATATTTTGTTAAGAACATTGGGGTATTAGACTCTCAATCACAACTGAAGTCGTGTAATGAAAACGAGACAAAACGATAGATAACTCGTAGAAGGATTATATTATGATAAAATGATTACAAGAATTTCTCTCTAAAATAAGTAGTGCACAATTGACAATACCCCATCTCTTGTAATATGAGAAAACACACACTCTCTAACAAAATGGAAAGATAAGGAAAGACTCTAATATTTAGGAGAAACTAATTTTCTCTCTAAATGACTCTCATTCTTACTCTCTAACTTCTCTCCAAGTAAGATTTCCAAGATACCTTCTCCCACCTATATTTATAGGTGAGAGGGGTGGTGGAAGAAGCTTGCTTCTTACAAGCTCTAGAAGCTCCTACTACTACTTGCTTTTAGCAAGTTGTAGAAGCTTGCTTCTAGCAAACTCTAGAAGCACCTTCTACGACATGCTTCTACCAAATCGCCTATTTACTAGCTTCTGAAGCTGCCACGTATTCTACATTCGTCGTTGAAGTTGTCATGATAAACTGCAGTTTTGAAACCCAGCTTACAGCTCCTCCAACAAGAGTAAGTACATAGCCCGTAGTGGACTTGCTTTTGTCAAGATCAGCTGTAAAATCTGAATCAACGAAACCTCTGACTGTAAAGTTTGATCCTCCATAACATAATGCAGCATTTAAGGTACCCTTGACATATCTCAAGGTCCTTTTCACAGTATTCCAATGTTCTCTACCAGGATTTGCCATATATCAACTAAACGCTCCCACTGCTTGTGCAATGTCTGGTTTTGTACACACCATAGTGAACATTAAGCTACCCATTATCGATGCATACGGTACTTGAGACATTTCCATCCTTTCTGATTCACTGCTAGCGCTCATCTTAAGGATAACTTGAAAACAATAGGAAGAAGGGTGGAAATTGGCTTACAATTTTGCATATTGAACCGTTGTAAAATTTTCTTCAAATAGTTCTTCTGAGAAAGTGAAAATTTTCTATTATTTCTGTCTCGGTGAATTTATATCCCTAGAATCTTTTTTACAGGTCCCAAGTCCTTCATTTCAAACTCCCTAGCCAACTGAGCCTTCAAATCTTTAATACGATCTTTTTTTGGGCCTGCTACCGACATGTCGTCAACATACAACAGTAGAATAATGAAATCACCATCATCAAATCTCTTGTAATAGGCACAAGGATATGGGTTCAGTCAGTTGTATCCAAGGCTCATGATGAAGGAATCAAATCTCTTATACCAGCATCTCGACGCCCGTTTGAGACCATATAGAGATTTGTTCAACCTGCAAACCAAGTTCTCTTTTTCTTTTTCTTCAAAACCTCATGGTTGGAGCATATAAATCTGTTCTTCAAGTTCCCTATGAAAAAATGCAGTTTTCACATCCAATTGCTCTAAATACAAGCCAAATGTAGCACATCCTAGGACCACACACACTGTTGTAAGTCGAACAACAGGAGAGAATATCTCGTTGAAGTCGCGCCTTCTTTCTGAGCATATCCTTTCACCATCGATCTAGCATGATACCTCTCCACTTGGTCATTTCCATCTCGCTTGATCTTATAGACCCATTTATTCTTGATGGCCTTTCTTCCTTGTGGTAGTGGAATAAGTTCTCATGTTCTGTTCTTATAGAAAACTTCATTTTCTCCTTACATTGCTACCATCCACAGAGAAGCTTTTGATCTTTTAATAGCCTCATGGAAAGTTGATGGCTCTTCATCCTCTGTTAAAAGACAGTATGCAACGTTTCCTTCCATAATAAAGTATGAGTGCCATGCTGGTTCTCTCCTCTCCCGAGTTGACTGTCGAACATGTGAGTTACAAACTCAGCCTTCTCTTGTTCTTCATGCTCCGGTGGTGCTTCAGAAGAATCTGGAACTTTTTCTTGATTTTCAATTACAGTAGTATATAGTTTCTCTTGTGAAGTGCTATCATTTTCTTTTCCTTGTTCTTTATCTTCTAAGAAGATTACGTTTCTATTGATGATCACCTTGTGGGCAATGATATCCCACAGGCGATAACCTTTCACTCCATTAGCATACCCTAAGAAAACACATTTCCTAGATTTTGGATCCATCTTCGATGTTTCTTGGGCACTATACATGGCATATATATGACTTACAAACGTATGCAAGCGAGAATAATTAGCTAGCTTACCATTCCACATCTCTATTGGCGTTTTTAGATCGATTGCGGTTGAAGGTGACTGATTGATCACGTAGCAGGTGGTCTTGATTACTTCAGCCTAAAATGACTTTGCTAACCTGGCAGCTCTCAACATTACTCTTGTTCGCCCCAACAAGGTTCTGTTCATCCGCTCTTCTAGTCCATTTTGTTGTGGTGTGTACGTCGTCATGAATTGTCTCTTAATACCTTCCTGTTGACAAAATCTATCATATTCTTCACCAGTGTATTCTCTTCCATTGTCTGTCATTTAACACTTGATCTTTTTCTTAGACTCAAGCTCTAATCACGCTTTGAAAGTTTTGAAAACTTTGAGCACATCTGACTTCTTTTTTATTAGATACACCCATCATCTCCTAGAGAAGTCATCGATGAAAGACACAAAGTATATGTCACCTCCTAAGGATAGAATTGGTGCTTGCAAAATATCAGAATGAATCAGCTACAAGATGGTTTTGCTTCTAACAGTACAACTGTTGAACTTTAATCTAAAGATGCTTACTAATAACACAATGCTCACAAAAGGGTAATGAAACCTTTTTGAGCCCTAGAAGAAGATTTTGTTCTGTGAGAATCTTCAAACCTCGTTTTGACATGTGACCAAGTTTATAGTGCCACATCATCATAGATTCTTTTGCCAAACTTGCTGTCGTAACAAATGCTTCTCGCTCTTATAGTGTTTCTTCTTTAAGCATTTATAAATTCACAGCTATCTTTTCTACTTTCATCACCACAAGCGCTCCTTTTACTATCTTCATGATCTCGTTTTGTACATAGGTTTCGTACCCACTGCTATCTAATTATCCCAAAGACAATATATTTTTCTTTAGACCTTTCATATGTCGTACCTCCTAGATGGTGTGAATAGTACCATCATACATCTTGAGTTTGATAGTACCAATACCAGTTATCTCTAAGGCATGATCTTCTTCCATGAATATAAACCCTCCTGAGATGGTTCATATTGGTGGAACCATTCTCTCCGTTGGATCATATGCCAGACATCAGAGAACCTCATCTGCCTTCAGTAACTGTTGTTGCCTCACTGTATAAAATCTCACCATCATCTGAGGTACTTGCTGCACAACCCTGAGCTTTTGATGACTTAGGACTTTTGCCGTTTTCCTTTTCATGCTTCTTGAGATACCAACACTCCCTTTTGTAGTGCCCTTTCTTGCCACAGTGATGACACTTGATGTTTTTCTTATTTCTAGATTTTGATCTACTCTGATTTTGACTCCCACTAGGGCTACATTCCATTTATCTCCCTCTTGTCACCATCAAAGCTTTAGCTTGTTGTGAGCCTCCAAGTCTGCCTTCATTGTTCTTGCGCCGATTTTCTTCTTCAAGAACCGCAGCTGCAATATCATCAAAAACTAGAACTTCTACATTGTTGGTCAAATTGATGATAAGTTGTTCATACAAATCAGGTAGACTCTGAAGTAGAATTTTGGCATGTTGACCCGCCTCTATGGTATGCCCCATTGTTGTGAGGTGTGAAAATAGAGGGTTTAGGGTGTTGTGTGGTCAATCATAAAAGTTGACTCCATCATTCGAAGAGTGTAAAGTTTCCTCTTCAAGAATATTTTATTATGTAGTGGTTTGGCCTCGTACAATTTTGTTAAAGTTCCTAAATCTCTTTTGTCGCATTTTTCTCTGCCACGCTTGACAGTACTCCATCGGCTAGTGCAAGGTGCAAATTAGCAATAACGTTGCCATCCATCTCATTCTACTTGTCGTCAGTGATCTCCTCAGGCCTATCTCCAGTTGTCGCCAAGCAATTATCTTTTCTCAAGATTACTCTCACTCTCATTTTTCATAATGAGAAATTATTCCTATTGAATTTTTCTATTTCATACTTTGTCGTCATTATTGAAGATGCATGTTCTCCACCAACTGGATCTTACGGTAGCACAAAAACCGACTATAAACCTGGTGTTATAATACCACTATTAGAAACGTTGAGGTATTAGTCTCTCAATCACAACTGAAGTCGTGTAATGAAAATGAGACAAAACGATAAACTACTCATAGAAGGATTATATTATGGCAAAATGATTACAAGAATTTCTCTTTAAAATAAGGAGAACACAATTGATAATACCCTCTCTCTTATAATAAGAGAAAATACATATATGTACGCTCTATAACAAAAGGGAAAGACAAGGAAAGACTCTAATATTTAGGAGAAATTAGTTTTCTCTCTAAATCACGCTCCCCTCTTGCTTTCTAACTTCTCTCCAAGTTAGATTTCCAAAATATTTTAGTTGTAGTTGGAGTAACATTATTAATAGAATCGTAATTACGTACATTTAATTTCTTTGTTTAAATGACTTATCGCATAGACATTTTCATCGAGCTATATTTTATTGGTCTTGTGATTAAGTAATGTTTGTGAATGCTATAGAAATAATATGGGTCGTATTATAAGTTTACATAAATATGAAATACATCTAAACTTTTATTCCAAATTTATTACATCACTAGGCTGATTTGAGTTTAGACACGCAAATGAAATTTTAAGAAACGATGGAGATAATACAAATCTGATTTCTTTTAGGAGTTTTTATCTAAAATTTTGCAAATTAAACAAAAATATAATTAAGCACAAATTGAAATTAAATTAAAACCCACACTTTTCTATGATACATGTTTTTGACTTAAACCACTCAAATAGTTATTTTCTACCATGTGTAATCGGTGTAACTAACCATGTTATGATTTTGAAAATTTTGAATTTGGCCTAGTAATAGTTTCATGGAATAGCCATGTGTCATGAGTCGTTCCTTCCCATCCAGCCCAAGCAACGTTAAATTTTATGTCAAAAGAATAGCCAATCATTAAATTCTGTGTACAATCACTTTTTTTCTCACGATATACTGATTGTTGATGTGTAGGAATCACTGCATGAACATAAGTTCCATCTATTATACCAATGCAATCCTATATATAGAAAAATGTCTTTAAAATTGTAATATTGAGATATTAGTATAGAAAATAAAAATAGAATATAACTTACTATCTTAAAATATGGCCAATACTTAGAATTATAACGCAGTCGAATTGGAGCATGTTGAGATGAAGGTGGGGCAATAATTGACAGAGAAAATATTTATCATAATGAAAGAAACAGAATGCTACAAGAACGCTTTTAACATTCTGCTGAAATTATAAGTGGGTATTTTAACAAAGTATTGAAAACTTTGGTAACATTTCTATGTCAATTACTGACCCGATTTTATTTCTACATGCTCCAAGCCAAACTGTGTTATAATCTCAAGTATTGGCCACATATAAGGTAGTAATTATATTCTAATTTTATTTTTTTTATATGGATATCTCAATATCACAATTTTGAAGACATTTTTCTATATGCAGGATCGCATTGGTGCGATAAATGAAACATATATTCACGTTATGATTTCTGTACGTAAATAGTTTGATCTATAAATTTAATATAGATAAATAATTATTTTTAAAATAAGTGTAGAAAAATTTTAAGAATTAATTGATAAATTCTTTGATCACATTTTCATCACAGAAAACATGAGAAATACTTATAGATCTAAATGACTTTTAAAAAGTCATTATCTTACTCCTTAAAAAATCATTTATAAAAGTCCATATTTGAAATACATTTTTTCAGAAGGAAGTCGCGTCAAACAGGACATTTATCTCCTTCAAGTTGGCCAATTTCTCACAAAAGAAACTCTTTCGCTCCTGCCTTTTTATTCTGCTTTGTTTTCATTAATTCTATTCTTCTTCTTTGACAATAAAAGACCCAGATTTTTTTTTTGAAATAAATTTTCTAGTTTAAAATTGTGACTTCTTGCCTTTTGTTATTCATAAATCGTCTTCTAATCCAGTCGAGATAACCAACCCTAACTTTTCGTGGCTAATCAAATTTTTAAGGCATGAAAGATATTTTTTTGTAAGACCCAAATTCTAAACTTTTTTTTTACGTTTTTGAACTAATTTTCCATACCATATAACAGTATGAAAATCGTGTCTGCGTTTGATTTAACTCTCAAGAACTGTAGTCTTGGTATTATATATCTTGGAGTTATATGTGTTTTACAAATGGAATTTTCATAATATAGTAGGAAATTAATCAAACAAGCTCTTTTAAATCTGAGATTAAAAAAAACACTTTTAAGATATTAAAGCCAACTTTGTCAAAAAAAAATTATAAATCTCAGGGGTTCGTTCTATGATTTTTTAATCTGAAACTTTTTAGGGTTATCTAAACATGTTAATTTTTTTCTTGTAGAAAAGTTAGGAGAATATGAGATCTATGTAAATTCTTTTAAAATTTTTAAATTCACTGTTTAAGCACAACGAAAACATATCGTAGCTCACTAAGTGTTACGTTGATTTTATATCAAGTTCAAATTTTTTTTCTGTAAAACTTTTCCTGTATCATATAGAGTGTCTCCATGTTAATCCTTTAAATTAAAAAAAATCATGTATAAGTTTTTGCCACCGAAACTCCCTTCCTAAGTTTATTATTTTGGCCAAAAATAATTTTAGGAACTAAATAATTTTAGGTATCTATCAAAGTTCCTAAAATTTATAAAAATATTTAAAGACACTTATAAAATATTTTGACTTCTTTATTTTTTTAATCAAAATCATACGTCAACAATTATTCTAAGAAAGCATAGTATTATTTAATTTTCAGGAGATTTTGTTGTTTAACATATTCCTACCTACAAGGCGATCGGGTAAGCGTAATTTTACAAAACTAATTGTGTGTATATGTTGTCTGAAAATTTTGAATGAAACTATGCTTGTTTCTATGTGATGAATAGCTTCTGTGATGTCTTTTTTCACCATTGACATTTATCTTATGTCATTCCTTTGATATGTGAAATTTAATTATGAGAATGTTACAGATGTGATAAGAAAGAATTTTGCGTGGAAACGTAAAAGAAAATTATGTGGCACTACCGTCATGCATGAAAACACAAAAGAAAACATTATGTGGCATTACAATCATATACACGCCATTTGATGTGTTTGCCTTACCATTCAGGAACGATGGTTGTTTGTCTTGTCCTTCGAGATTTGTTGTTTGTGTCATTTTGGAGAAAGTCTTCGTATATCCTTTGGTTAGACTTGTTAGAAGGTATCTTATTCTTGGTTCCACCTTCTCGAAGACGCGGAGTGATGCTCGTCAGTAAGGTCATATGTACCTCACAAGCAAATAATTAACAACGGGTAAACTCTGTTATGTTTAAGGTATGGTGGCGAGCTATAATAGAAATAAGCTAGCAAATTCTATATGAAATATTTGAAAGCTCTAAACAAATGATACATACCGTATGTGATTGCAATTATAATGATATATATGTAAAATTTTACTCACTGAGTATATTCTTATACTCATTCTATTTAACTTTAAATTTCCATTTGATTATAATACGTATTGTAAAGAGATTTAGAGTCTCTTGGAGGGAAGGGACAAGATTCAATAAGTTTTCTTTGAAAACATTATAGCTTCATTAGTTTTCTTTAGTTTTCATCATTTTCACTTTTGACAATTCAAAGTAAACGTTTAGTATTCAATTGATGTTAAACAAATACTTTTAAATTGAATAAAGTTATGTTTAAGTTATTATTTGGACAATAATAACCCATACTTGAAAGCAAAATAGAGGTCGAGGTTGATAGAAAAACAACCCTTAAAAATCCTATAGAATATCAAAATAAGACTCTACAACCTACAAGGCTAAGACTATTAAAAGTTGATCCATCTGCATTCACCTTAATGTAGCCTGATTGGGGAGGGTGCTAAGTAACTTTCAAGATTCACAGTGCTCTGGAAGGACGACATGATATATAGAGTTTTTGAAGTGTCAAAAGTTCATTCATTTAATTTTGCATTATGCCAATCTTTAAGGTGTTCACATCACAAACTGAACACCAAATCAATGAAATAGCTTTAGCAAAGACATGTATCCTACCCTCAAAGGTGGCTTTATTACGAAGGCACCACGCCACCTAGAAGATAATAATGATGGAAGTCTTCCACAGAGCCTTCAATTATGTGTGAAAAGATATCTTCATCGCCTCTTACCAAAAATATAAGAGGGTACCATCTAACTTGATACCTAAAAACATTCAACACTGCACCCTACAACTCATAAGTAAAAGAGCACTCTATAAGGAGATGTCGTAATTCTTCATCCACAATTACAAAGGCGACAACGGGAAGCAAAAATATAACCATGAGCACCAAATGAAAATGATTAGAATTTTTCACACGGGATAAGTGCTAGGGGTGGACAAACTAAGATGGTGGAATATAAGACATGCCAAATCTGTTTACCCAAGTAATAGAATTCACATTCTCAAAAAGAGAGTAAACTTATAAGTAACAACATTATCCAAAGAATGTGTTCAAGCTAATGAGCCTGAATCAGAGCTAATTACCACCCCCTCGATCTTAAAAGTTATCATTAGATGAGAAGAACACAAAGATGTAGGAAGATGCCAACCTCCTGAATCAGTGTACACATCTCTTAAAAGGGAATTCAAATGAGGCTGCGATAATAACTTTCCTCAACCAAATCAATCATAAACGTTCCCAACCAGTCGTCCATTCAGCAGTGAACCTTGGATTAACGATCACCAATCACAAGCATAAAAAAAGCATGATGATATTTTTAGGCTGATCCTGAGTGAAGTAACAAGCGCAATAAAAGCAAAAATCATAGAATCCTCAACCAACAACCTCCATTCAATCTTTTTTGTGATTGTCTTGTTAAGAGTGCAAAGGTCTTTCATCCTAAGAATATCTTCCCCTTTCGGCTTGCAACAAGACGTTAAACCACTTAAAAATGCTTATGAATACCAACTGAACCCATCCAAAATAAGTTTCTAATAACATCATTTAAAGCCATCAAAAGAGAATAAGGTCACTGATTTTACGAGACATAACCTGCCCGCCATGAATTAAGTAAAACTCTTTTAAGATTCCAATTTGCTTTTAAATTTATTAGCATAAGGGATCAAGTAATAACATCTAGGAGCACTGGCAAAGAGAGGAACCCCCAAAATATGTAATAGAATCTCCTTCCTTGAACATTCTAGACATGGACAAAAAATAATAATTCGGGTCTCTGAGATGCCCCTATCAAAATAAATGAATGATTTCTCCCAATTAATCTTCTAATCAGTAAAGCTTAAAACCATCTAAAATCACTTGTAAACTCTTAGAAGAAGCCATGCGGAAAATTAAAACATTATATGTGTGAAGAAAGTGTGTCTAAGCACGTATCTCAATCGAAGAAGAGGACAGAATAAGTGAGCTTGAGTCTACAAGATGAGTAAAATATCTATTCAAAAAGTACTCAACTAATTAAAAAATATTTAGGAAGAGGGGATCACCTTGCCGCACACCCACGGGCACCTAAAAAAACTCTTAGGAGGCTTATAAATAAGCACTAAGGGCCCAATGGATTCAAATATAGTATTATTGTATCTAATAAATCTCTTAGAAAAACTAATAAAATCTAAGGATCTCAAAGAGACAAAGCCATCTAATAGAGTCAAAGGCTTTACAAATGTCAATATTCAGAGTAAAATGACCACCGCGATAATTATTCTTCAAAACATTAAAACATTTAAAAGCATCAGCAGTACAGTTAACAATATGTTAGCCCTTTAATGAAACCATATTGGTTGGTAGAAATCATGGAAGAATAATTAACAGCAAGACAGTCAGCAATAATCTTGGTTAAAATATTAAATAAGAAATTACCGTAAGCAGTTTGGACGAAACTAATCAACAACAATAGGTGTCGGCGTCTTTGGAATGGAATCATAGAAAAAGCATGACCTATACGAAAAAAATCTTGCACTGACAAGACCAAATTTAACCTCAAAACTTCCCAACAAGCATAGAAAAATATACTCGAGAAACCATCCACACCTGGAGCACGAGAAGGATCAATGTTGAAGACTATCTTTCTCACCTCATCAGAAGAAAGAAACTTGAAGAATGATGCATTCTCCTCAACATTAAGAAAGAATGTGCTACTGAATGATATAGAATTGTGAACTACAGTCATTGAGATTGGAAAAATATGTCAATGAAAGTTTATAGCATGATTAGCAATATCAACTAGATCATAAAATATATCCTCACTAATATGCATGGAAGAAATGGACTATTTCACGTAAGCGATGAGCATATTTTTAGAAATGTTGTCACCCTCTACAAGTAAGTTGACCCTACACTTTTTTCTCAACAAATCCTCTTGCAAGACAATTAGAGTAGAGCCAGAAAAGATAATGAGATAAACTCTCAAATCCGATCCTATATTGCGTGACCATCACTTTTTTGTTAGTTTTATAGACATTTAGGGGAATATTCCCAGACACTTCCTAATTCCATTTTATCAAAGCTAGCTGCCTTTAAAAGCCTTATCTTTTTAACAAAAAATATTGTATCAATTCATACAATTGAAATGGACCAAATCAAATAAACCAAGTCAATGAATGGGGGATGAGATACTCGTATACCCTAAAACTGAAATATCGATGACCCAAAGATACTTCGTAGAATAAGAAACTACAAATAATGATGGTATGAGTGCAATCTCGGTAACACGATGCATGAGACTTGAGACCAAGTATCAAGAAATAATGAGAGCAAAAAGCTCTGTCTGACCGAGGAAGAACCATATCGCATCTATCCTGCCTAATCCAAGTATGGGAACCCCCTTTCATTTTACTTTCCATAATATCACAAACAATCATAGCAATAAGAAAGTCATCACAAGGACTATACATGATATTTCTAATAGTTTCATGAGCTTGCAGGATTGAATTGAAGTCTCCAAGCACAAGCAACGGTCATCTGAGCCAAAAATGTGTATACGAGAACACCAAAGACACATACAAATTATATAACTCACACTATCATATACAAGAGACATTATATGGATGACACCACACCAACTAGTCGAAATAATAACATGTTGGGTATGAGATAAACCAACTGTAGCATCTTGAGTATTTGAAGACCTAAGGATCCATAATTTAGAAACCTTATAGTGGGAACACATAAAATGTAATCCAAGTGAGTGATAAAAGGTAGGAATGACCAAATAAAAAGCATTGTAGATACAACAATGCAAACAAAATATGACTTTATGGTAAAAATAAAACTCTTTTAGAAGTACGTTGGGTATCACAATTAACAATACCTCTACAATAACAATAAAGGGTAATAATTTAATTATCATTTTATCTTTCACAACCCTAGTTATAGGTGAACCAACAGTGAGGATAACATTTCAATTCTTTTTACCTTTTCTAGCGGTAATTGTTCTCCAATCTAGTTTTTTCATTTGATCATCACCCTGAACATGAGTGTGTAAAAAACATGACATCCGTTTACTCACTGTGAGATTCTGAGTCAACTGCATCTTTGAGAGTGAGAATTGCACCATCAAAATGTAGAAGTCTCATATGGAAAGCATCAACAATCTGTATTGATAAGCATGTCTTATATTCTACATGCCTATAACTATTAATAGACGACTCCAAAACATTAGAGATTTATAAGAAGTGGTCGGTTCCCTTCCAGCGTTAGGGACTAATTTTGAAGTTTCTACATTTAAGACTTCTTTGTCTTTGTCACCAAGTGTTGTTTTTATATTCTCAAAATTCCATGATGTAGGAACTCCTTTTGACTTATCCTTTGATTGGTATTCTTAACGAAATTTTTATCTTCATCTTTCAAGGTTGCTTTCTTTAGACTCAACATTAGATATTTTCTGGGCCATATGACAACAAGAAGTAGAGCAAAAATTATGAATGTTCTCAAAATATGGAGTCGGAGAAAGAGAAACCTCAACAAACTTTATTACGATAGAACGAGGAAATGTCTTAGAGAGGCCAACATCGGTCAACATGCAAGATGACACCAATTTTGCGAGTCATATCTAAATGAATTTGAAGATGCCAAAATTTCCAATCTAAATCATAAAATTGCACCTTTGTGATCTACGTGTTAGGATTAAAATTTAGTTTCTAAGAATTTTGAAGCTTCAAATAAGTGAGCCAATACCCCAAACTCAAGTTTTATCATCTTTAGAATTCAAAAGTATATGAAAAAGCTCTCATCCAAGATAGGTAAGATGTCATTAAGACACAAGGCTATAAATATATTGGAGTTTGTCTTTGAGTACTCAGAGCTTTCATAGTTCATCTCCTTTTGACAACAAAAAGTTGACTGATAAAGGAATGACTACATAGTTGCATTCTCTCTTCAAAGCCTTCTGAGTAATTGAAACGACAACATGGTCACCCATCACTTAGGCACAAAAAGGACGGAACAATTATGTAGGAGGACACTTGAGCATATGATTCAGTTTCAGGATGGGGATGGAACAAATAAGAGGTGGCAAATTTTTGGGCCAAAAATTTCGGCTTGCATATATCCATTTTCCTCGATATAGCTGGAATGCCAAATGGGCGGGAACGATCCCCATATTTAAAACGCTTGATAAATGCTATTGCAAGCAGGAATTATAACAAATTAACATTTAAGCCCAGAGGTTAAGAATTGGTCTTCCTATCATTGAACTGAATGTTTAAATCTCATATAATGGATGAATGAATACTTTCAAGACCGTTTAGTACGGTTAAATAATAATACTGAGAAAATTAAGTTAATTGATAAGTTTAAGAGATAAATCTAGCTAACAGGATTTTAAGATAATTATCGGTAACGCATTATTAAATTTAAAAGTTATTAAGAAAGCGAGATTATATTGTCTGATATATATCAAAGTAGGTAAAATTATTGAAAAATTTTTATAAAAAATTTAAAAAATAATTAAATTATAATGGAACCACATGTTAACTACTTTAACTATTTCGTCTATTTTTTAACACACTATAAAAATTAACGATTTTATGAACGCCACCAATAAAGTCAAATCCATTGTTTTTCATTTAGTACATCAAAAAGCAAAATAAATTTTTCTTACAATGTACAAATATTTTTTGAGAAAATTACATATGTAGCCACTATAATTTCTACCAAGTTTCAATATGACCATTATAGTTAAAAAAAATTAATTCCATCATCAACTTTTACATATTATTTTCTTGTAGTCATTCTATCGGTAACCGAAAATAGTTTTAACATATTTTCTGACGTGACGCATGTACAAATAACGTGCAATGCCAACAAATATGTCAAAAATATTAACGGTGACTAATGAAATAACTATATGAAAATAATATATAAATATTGATGATGAAATTAATTTTTTTTATCAAACAAATTGAGTTTTTAACTATAATGACTACATCAAAACTTGGTATGAACTACGTTGGTCAAATATGTGATCTTCTCGTATTTTATTAAAAAAACATATACAAATAAATTAAATGACAAATTGTTTAAATTTTGAAGTAAAAATGTATATAGATCATTTTATCCAATATCACCTTATTAATTTTCATATTTTGCAAGGAATCACTCAACATAACAGAACTTCTTCTTAATTAAATATAAATTTCAAATATTTTTTTAAGATACGAACATACATTTGTAATCATTAAAACTTTATATTATACATAAGTGAAGATTTTATATATTCCTAAATTTTCCAAACATGATATTCTATATCATTCATTCCAACTAATATATATATCTTAATCTCAACAGACGACCCTGGGACGGTATGCAGGATGAGCCTTATGGAACAAGATCGATCGAGACGAAATCCTGGCCTGAACGGATTCGGGACATGGAAAATCTCAAATTCAGGATTAGGGAGGGTTTGGTCCCATTGAAACAGGAAGCGGTACGAGATTTCGGGATCAAGACTTTTTTATGACCTTTAGATGAGGCTTTGGTGTTGAAGAAGATAAAATACTCAAATCAAGTGTAGATGAATACAAACAAATAATGATGTTTTATGGGGATTTGAGAAGATAAAATATATTTTGAAAAAATATATAGATGTGTTGGTAAGATGGGTAAATGAATTAGAAAAATTAGTCTTGTTATCGAAATCTCAATCGTGAGATTGCATGCAATCTCCTCTCCACGTAGAGGTCCTCTCAAGCAGGAATCTGCACAACCAAAGACAAAGAACTCTAAGATGAAGATTCCTCGCCGAAGAGCCTCTGATGCCTCAATCAGCGTCCTAGAGAAATTTTGGTAGAGTTTCCCTTATGAGAGAATTGCTTACCTTTTACCGTTTATAGAAGGGGTATTTATACTAGAAGCTTTGGAGGAGGATGCGTGTCGAATATGCTTCAGACGGGATGATGGCCTCTCCCTGATATGAAGAGCTAAAGGTGACGTTCAATGCCTTTGTCCCCCGAGCTGACGTAAAGGATAGTGCATTAAATGTCGTTTTACTTTTAGTCATGCCAGACATTGTGGATGTGAGTGTTTGGTGGCTGAGTCGACGATTCATCATGGCGACTGAAGTCGACCGACGCCTATCGCAAGAGAGAAAACGCCATGTGGAGTGGTACTTTTGGCGAATGATAATGATGCCTAACATATGGCTAGCTGACCCATATGTCAGATCATCTTCTCGAGACTTTTAGCTTACGCCGATCGGTGTTGTCCGAGCTCTTTGGAGACCAACTTGGTCAGATCAATTCTCCTCCCTCTTGGGAGCTCAATACTTCAATCCATTTTCCTAGAGTAGAATAAAGACTTCTGTCGCGACCTGTTATGTGGTGCCATGCCATTAGTAGTCCGAAAGTACCAACAATTAGTAAGATAGATTTTTGTGGGAAAGTTGTAGATAAAATATTTGAGATTATTATTTAACCAACTTAAATAACTTTATCATGTTAAATAAAAATATTTAAAATAAATGTGAGAAAGTGTTAGAAAATAAATTTACCACGTACTTTACCATAGAGATAATCCAACCAATCATGTTGTGTGTCCCTTAGTTTATTTATATATTTTTCCTGTTATGGTGCATTTTTACAAGTTAAAATTAACATTATTTTATAATTATATTTTAGGCAATATATATTACATTTTTATTTATAATAGAAAATATAAAGTCCTCCTCCTGTATAGAGCATTTCAAAAGTAAAATACTCACTTATAACATGATATTTAACGAGTCCTAATAATTTTATTTTTTAATTTCAAAATAATAATAATTTTACATACTATTAGAACATCATTCAGTACATTTTTTATTTTTGTTGTATGCTAATAAGTGATGATTTAATTTTTTTACTTATATTATTAATATATTTTATATTATATTATATACGAAAAAAAATTCAAACAGAAACTCAGAATATTGAAATATACAGAAGGTTTCGTTTTTTTTAAATGGCCACAGAACATGATTGACAATTATAACGTACAT
Source organism: Datisca glomerata (assembly GCA_003255025.1). Lineage (NCBI taxonomy): Eukaryota > Viridiplantae > Streptophyta > Magnoliopsida > Cucurbitales > Datiscaceae > Datisca > Datisca glomerata. Next base: position 429,926 of record QANY01011494.1, read on the forward strand.
ATCTAAAGATTCAAATATTAAACTTTATGGAACTCAATTATTTAGCTACAAAAGAAAAATTAGTTTTGCTCCACCAGTCGTGAGACTATGATGCAATTTCATTAGATTTAGTTTCTCTCATGTTTGGTCCTAAACATGAAGAAACTATGTTTAATATCAGTTTTTAGATTTAGATTTATCCAAGAGAAAGTAATGTTAAGAGAACTATCAATTTGATCATTTTAGTTTACCTTTCTTTTCAATTTTGTCATCGTATTTTAAAAATCTCAATTTGGTCATCTTAATGTCTCACTGTAGTTCTTCTGTCACTATCTATGAACTGAATTTGACAGAGACGTTGATGTGACGCGTTAAATGTTGATGTAGTATTGAACAATTTTTACCTTAGTAGTAGTATTGAGAAAACAGACCTACGTGAAAAAAAAATGATTTTAAGACCCTTTACTTTTTTTAAACGAAGTTCAACATTTTTTTACAAGGAAAAAATGAAGTTAAATTTTTCTGTTGAACCTAGTAACTGCTAGGCGTGAGTCTAGTCAAAATATTTTACTAGATTAGTATTAATATTAATGTGAGTGAGGAAGATCTACCATGAAAATAACTTAGTTTTTTCTTTAATGAGATGACATCATTTGGTTAAAAAAAAGAGTAATGGAGCTCTTATTTTGTTATTTCTCCCACAATGAATAGAACTTATTAGAAATCACGGTCACAATGTGGTTTTGTCAATTTTTTACATTGAATCACCAGTGGTTCGATGTGATGAAACTTACTTTTATTATATAATGAATTATGTGTCACTTATTAAGAGCGACCGTCACAGTCTGACTGTACTTTCCAATAATCTCTCCCAAAAGAGTCTTTCTGCTTCAATTCTTCGAGAGTATTTATAAAAAAACGAATGGTGATGCATTAAATTTCATCAATCCTTCAATTTTGCATTCTTGTATTTTATCTTATTTCTTTCAGCATCATGCTTATTTTGCTGGTACTCAACAACTTTTTTACATGATAGGCCTTTCGTAACACAGACATTCCCATTTTAAGGCTATTGTTTACTAATAATGTTTAAGCAACGACCTCTTTCCAATTTTTAGGGCAATTGCCGCGTTCCCAAACAAGTTGATTTGTTCTCATCCATCTCTATATTTATATGAAAGTGAGAAAGTTGAGGAAAATGTTTTTAAACAACTCTATCCTCATTTTTTTATAAAAATTTCTAAGTTACCCTTTTACTCATTGTAGTAATGAATTTATCTAATGAATTAATTAGTAGACATTTCTTATATTTTAATAACACCAATATTTTAATAACAATAATTATGATTTATTATAATAATATAATTTACAGTATGATTTATACTAATCATACGTGGTGAATGATGGAAAAAATATTTCTTGAAAATTTAATAAAAGTGAAAAATAACTAACAAATAAAATATAAAACAATATAATATGCATGTTTAAATAATTCATATACATTTTTAATTAACCTGACTAAAACTTTACTAACATTTTTATTTAAGATATACATTCAAAATGTAAGTTGTCATGTGTAGTGCATATCCCCAACATGTAAGTGACAATGACGAGTAGTTTAACATCGACCTAACCATATCCAATAAAGTTCGGTTTCTCCTTTCTGCAACATCATTTTGTTGTGGTGTTCCAGGTGTTGTAAGTTAGGATAAGATTCCACACTCGAGTAAATATTCCTTGAATTTTAAATCCAAGTATTCACCACCTCAATCGGATTGGAGGGTTTTTAATGATTTACCTAATTATTTTTCAGCTTGATTCTTAAAGTTTTTAAACTTTTCAAAAGTTCCAGACTTTCGATGAATGACATTAAAGAATTATAGCAAATTTAAAATTTGATCAAAGTAATATATATTATCTTTCTTAAATTTTTTGACAAAATCATTGAAATAACAACAAATTGTATGTGATTTCTGTAAATTTACATGATAGACCATTAAACATTGAAATAACAATATATAACACTGCCATGTTATCAAAATCAGATGGAGCATAAGTCATCTTTTTTTTTCGGTAAATAGCATAAGTCCATCTCAAAAGTCAAAAACGTAAACATAAGGAATTCAGACTGTATCAGTCAGCTCTAGAGTGAATCTTTTACCACTGCCATGTTAAATTACATAATCTCCATTAATTTGTCAATAAATTAATTAACATATAAAGGACAAATAATTTTAACAGATGTCAATTGTCATTTTAAAACTTACGCTCCTGCACGTTAATTAATGTGCATTAATTTGTCAATAAATGTTAATTAATCCTTATCTATATATACCTATAACATATATCAAAGGAAAATATTTTTAGACAGTATTTATCCATGAAGAATTTTTTAATCACTTTATTTAAACTATCATCTTTAAAAATATTTTCTCCTTATTAGTAAATTATTAATCTAAAATTAATTCAATATTATTTTATTTCAATAGATTATAAGACTCTCTTAAAACTTAGTGAAAGAAATTTTATGTTAAGCATATTAATCGAATATCTTTTTTCTATATATAATTTATTTTACTTATTTTTTACTGAAATTAATTTTTGATGATTATGTATATCATTCTATATCTCTATGTGGACAAAATTTATGAATGAATTAAATATAATAGGTTTATAGGTCAAGATAGGTGCAATGCAAGTTATACTTATCAATTCTAATAGACAGTAAATCATTATGATTAACATAACTTGATTAACTTGACACGTGCATCGCTGCTTTTTCTTCAGCAACAATGAAGCGTTCGGCTTGGTGGTGAGAAAGTGAAGGTGATGTAGTGTTTCTAAAGGCTTCTGCTGTAAATGTTTTCGGGCCGGAGCATGGAGAGCTCTTTGCAATCAGTTTTGAGCTAGATTGGGCTTTGAGTTCAAATTATTTGAAGAGAGAAGAACAACTCAAATGAAATTACACATGGCGCCCAACTTTTTAATTATAAGAATGATCGTGTGGCCTGATAGATAATTGTAAGGGCTTTATATAAAAATAGCATAGTTTTAGAAACTTAATATAAAAATAGTTACATTAGGCAAATAGGCCACTATATGAAAATAAAGGAAAAAATTATCCAAAAAGTTATAATTTGAACAAATGACAATTTTATAATGGTTCATCTTTAATACCTAATAAACATTATAAATAGACGAGATTGTTTTCACTAATAAGGCATTAAAATCACATTATTTGCATAACAACTCCATCATAAAATGTACGTATTTTATAGATATAAAGAAAGGTGGTAGGCCGAAGAACCGTTGAACTCCTTTCCTTGTTTGTTGGGTTGGTTCACGCGCACGCAAACGAGCACTGGCCGCAACAGCAGGGAACTATGACCAATAGAGTCAGACACTTAGCTACATCTGCACGCAAAAGGAATGTGGTTCTGGTTGAGGCCTTCTTTCCTTTATTAGTAAAGAAAGGGGGCGCGGGACGTTCGCGGAGTCCGTGCCTTATGTACCACCACAGGACTGGTCGTTCTTGGGCAGATCCCACTCCTAAACATAAGAGATAGGGGGAAGGTGGCCGGGTCTATCATATCAATACTCTATGATTTTTATTAATATATTGTGTTATGTATATTTACCATGATATATTTTAATATACTATCAGTATATCATAGTATATATGTAATATTTTTACATACCATCAATATATTATAGTATATAGTTGTATAAATGTAGTATATTTTCATATATCATCCGGTATTATACTCCTTCCCACATCCAAGCCCGGCCCCCTCTTTCTTCTTCATCCATCTTACTAAAAAACCAGAAATAGAGGGAGGAAGAGAATTGTCACATAAAAAATGAAGATTCAGCAATAAAAAAAGGTAAAACCGACTTCAGCAATCAAAAATAAAAAAGAACGATGGCAGAAACCGGACAATCAAAAGTACGATTCAACAATAAAAATAAAAAAGAATAACAAAACTAGAATCGTAATTCCTTAAACACTTAGGATAACACCTCAGAATTGATTGGAATCCGAAGTGATGGAGGAGGAAAAAAGAATGCGTGGTAGAAACCACACAAATTTTAGTGCAGTAATGGGTGGCTGCGAGTTCGACCAAGAAATAATTTGGTCGTCGGAGACGTGGAACACAAGAGCAGCGGCCATAAAAAGATACAGTTAAAAATATTAAAACGTAAAAAGATACAGTTAGTTATAAAAATGGCAAAAACATAAATGACCATATAAAATCATAACTAACTAACAAACCAAATAGAGAATCCGGCCATATGTGCAAAAGATAAAATTAAAAGACATAATACAAAATTGAAACTTAAGTAGCTTAATTCCCTAATTTCTCCTACAAAAATAGACAACTAGTTTCATAATCATAAAAAATAGTCAATGTTTATAGTCTCACTACAAAATATATATATCTACATATTATGCCTATTTGCTAGCATTTAATCTCTCTCTAATCTGGATTTTTTTATTCACATGTGTGTGTGTATATATATAATATGTGTGTGTGTATAATATATATTGTATACATATATACATAAAATATTATGTATACATATACATGTGAATACAATATTATATATATATATATATATATATATATATATANTTGAGAGAGAGAAATATTTTAGGAGAGAGAGAGTAATATATATATATATATATATATATATATATATGGGGTAATTAATAGATCTTGGTATATTAGTAAAACATCAAATAGAAAGGTATTAAATTTAAATCAATTCGCTAGATTAATTAAATATTTTTAAAAAGTGTTATATTTGATGTTTTTCAAAATGTGTGACAAAACTATATTTAAAATGTAAAACTTGTCTAGATATTATTGTATAAATAATGGTAAATGGCAAGTCATTTACCATTAGGCCTTTAATGAAAAGGACCTAAAACACGCGCTATAGTTACGTGTGTAACAGCTCCACGCATAACTGTAGCTAAATGAAACACAACGTTTAACGGAAGGGAAGAAAAGTGACTATATGTGTAGTACATAAATTAGATACGTATGGTATCTAATTTAAATACCGGTTTATTTTTTTCTATGAAACTAGAATAATCTGAAACATTGAATACTCTTACACTTACTATGCATAATATATATAAATTATGGTATCTAATTTAAATATTGATTTATTTTTGTTTATGAACACCAGAGTAATCTGAAACACTGACCACTGACTATGCCTAATATATATAAATTAAATATGTGTGGTATCTAATTTAAATACCATCACATAGAACAAGAAAAAAGCGAAAAAACTTCAGATCCAATCAGTAATCAAGAAAAAATTCGTAGATCCAAGAATGAAACTCTGACTACGCATTACATCATGCACAAACAACCAATTTTAAACCCTAACAATGCCATCTTTGTTGCTGCTACGAAGAAAAACACACTGAAAAAGAAGAACATGGTGATTCTATTCGAACGACGATGAATAGTAAAGCATAGAAGAACGATAAGCGACCCTGCGACTCCCGACAAACAGAGACAAATGAATCATGAACAAAGAACGACAACGAATGAAGGCCGCTGATGAACAATGAGCGGCGATGAGATCTCTATTCAAAACCCTAAACACCACAGCTCACTTTCGGAGAAAATAAGGACAAAAGAGAAATTTAAAAAATAACCATACGTGCAATTTAAAAAAAAAAAGAACATTCACCTAAAATGACCCTAAAAAATTGGTGAAATGTGCAATTTCTTCATATTTTAACTTCAGACCTTATTGAAACCGATTCTAGAGTAACTGATTCTAAAATAGTTCTTTCTTGGATCCAATCTACAAAGTGTCTAGATTGGAGACTTAGTAACCTTCTCAATGATATCATTAAGAAAATAAATCAAGCTGTGGAATTTCTATTAGATGGATAAGAAGAAATTGTAATATACCTAAGTGTAGCAATGATTAGAATATGATTAGTCTTAATAATTTTTTTCTTATTTCCTAGCATTATTAACTCGATTGGATTGGAAAAGATCATTGTAAGAGGTAGGCTCCACCCCTTTAACTTTTTTCTTTTGATATTAATTTAATCTTTTATTAATTAAAACTCAGTTTATATTTTAGTCGGTCATGATTTTGTAAACATAAACCTCTACTGCCTTTTAGATATGATTAATTGATTCTCAGTTCATATTTTAGTCGGTCATGATTGTGTAAACATAAACCTCTACTCTACTGCCTTTTAGATATGATTTTTTAACAACATTAAATAAACTCTCTCAAAAGAACAGGCCTTTAAAATGCTAATTTCTCTAGCAATTCAAACAAACAACCGTCTCGGAGGATAATAAACCTTGGGTTGATTTGAAATCAGGTCCTCTGCTCCTAGATCATTGATAGGTGGGTGTTGTTTGTGGTTATCGGTAACTGACTGGTAAGCCATTGCCAAAGCTAAAGCCTGCACGTAAATAGGAATCAATTAGATATCTTGCAAATAGAGGTCAAATACAATAGTCTAAGACCGTTTTATTGGAACTCTGCATACAATGTGATCACGTTGAGGAGGAGCATAGATGCCTACGGAGACTGCGGTTCTTCGTCTACTTTCTCCGGAAGGTGGATTTGATATGTGAGTAAACCCTGTTGGAACTACAATGACAGGCAGACCAACCAGGTTTCCGACGCAAACTCTCTCCCAATCAGTCGCACTACCAATGAATGCATCAACAGTAAAACTCTCTCTGACTTCCCTCATTAACTTCCCCCGCGCTCTTTGAGCCTGTAGATAATCATCAAAAGGTTTTAAGTAATGATCATAAATAGACTAAGTTGAAGAAAATCATAAAAAACTACAAATATGTAAAACATAAAAAGGCCACTGCACACGCCTAAAGTTAAAAAACGTGATAAAAAAAATTTTACGCAACCAGCGAAAAACTGCTACAATCATCAAAGTTAATATAATATGTATTGTATATATAAAAATATAGTAGAAATATTTTATGTATACGATATATATTATATAAACTTTTAAAACTTCACAACTAATTTGACTAGGCACGCGGGTCCGTGTTTTGGGACCAATTTTTTTTTTCAGATTTTAGGGCGGCTATTTTTTATTTTTCTTTAATCCATGACTATTTTTGTTAAAATGATCTAATTTTGATGTTCTCCCAAAGGTTTTCTCCTCTAATGCACTTTTATAATTAGAAGACAGAAAGAAAGGGGGCAAAAAACAGGGAAAAACTCGGTCCAAGCCGACCCCTTGCATCTACGTTGGGACCAAATCTATTGGAGCCGAATCTAGGGGTAATCTAAAGAAAGAAGATAAGACTGATTTTTTATCTACCACTTAATAGTAAGGTCCAATATTGCCTACATGTTTTTACCTTCCATTTCCAATAAGTCTTGTTTTTTTCTCTCTTTTTCCCAATCAAGGCTGCTTGATGAGGACATTATCTTGGAGACACCAGGTAGGAGCTTGAGTTTTTCAGTGGCATTGCTGACCTACCATATTACAAATACTAACTTTCACGTGATGGTTGCTTCACTTTCAAGAACCCTAATCACAAAATTTTCTCATGCACACTAAAAAAGAACCATGATGTCTACTACTATCACGACTCAGCATCTTCCATCTTATAACCAGTTTTTTTGTTTTGTATTTACTCTACTTTTGTTCTCTAAAGCATCTCTTCTACACAGCAACAGTATGGTCAATTTTGAAGTTGATAGAAGACTTTTGCTTTCATGTTTAATTTAATCTTGAAGCTTAAAAACTGAAACAGACTTGTTATGCGTATTACAGCTAATCTTATAGCAGATTTCAAACCTGTACATAGTCTAGGGCCGGAATAACACGTGCACGACGTAACTCAGCAGGCCATTGGTCTTGAGCTTCATATTCAACATCTTGTCCCGAGCGTTGCCATTCATCAAAATGAGCCAACATATCCACATCCATTATGAACTTAATAATACCTTGTGCAGAGTCAACTGAATAAATCAATTCGAAGGGGACCATGTTAACACCCTTTGCGGAAAGAACACTAATCACCTGTCATCATCGTTGTAAAAAAGTTGACACTATAATCCACCAAAAAGACTAACCCTCATACAAATATACTTAATTAAAAGACACTTAAATGATTGGTTTGAGATTCAGATTTGCTATTTCATATATAATTCATGATAACACAGACCTCCATTTCAGCATCATCAAGATACCCAATAGTAAGCTTTGTAATGTCAACCAAGAATGGATCACCAAGGAAACTGTCTCTTGATGAAAGATCATCCGGATCTTTTCCTTTTATAGCATCCAAAATTATCGAACAATCGGTGGCACTTCTACAGAAGGGGCCAAGCTTATCCTGTCAAACAATTTAGAGTCAACATCGAAAGCTGCTGTAACATCAATCTCTAAGGGGGAAAAATAAGGCATTTGAAAATATCTTAGGTATTACCAAGCTCTTGGATATGCTCATTACTCCAGTCCGACCTACTGTTCCAAAAGTTGGACGCATCGCTGTCACGCCACAACGAGCAGCAGGAGAGGTCATAGAACCAGCTGTTTCTGATCCAATTGCAAATGGAACCATGCCTGTGAATGAATGCAAAAAGAAAAAAAAATGACACATTAGCAGCCTTCTTCAATAGAATCCATAACAATATTCAACAAACAAAGTTCTAGAAAGAAACAGAGTCAGCCCCATAATCACGAGGCCTGTTATAATTTAAAGCTCAAACTAGATATATTAGCAAACAAAGACCCTCGACAAGAACTTTAGGAGTCTAAAAGGACGCCAACGAAAATGTACTGACAAATGAAAATTTAAATCACCTGCTGAGGTGCAGGCAGCAGGCCCAGCTGATGAGCCCGTAGTGAACTCCTCAATATTCCACGGATTTCTTGTCCTACCACCAAACCAGATGTCATCATATGCCAGTGACCCCGAAACAAGCTTTGCAACAAGAACTGCCCCCTCAGACTTTAACCTTTAAAATCACCATCAGTGTGAAATTGTGACTCCGAATAAATTTGTAGCTGCAGATCTCTTCTTTAAACACAATTAGTACCTCTTGTAAACCCAAGCTTCAATATCAAGAACTTGATCTTTGAAACTTTTCGAGCCCCAAGTTGTTCTATATTGGGGAACCGAAATTATATCCTTTAAACCATAAGGAATTCCTTGAAGAGGACCTAAAAGACAAAATTTGAATTTGGACTGGACGAGGAGAGGGGTGGGGATTTGACATGACAACAAAAGAAACCTTTTTTTTATGAATAAACATAAAAATTAAAGGTTAAGTGTTTCCGACTCCATGTAAAGAGAGTTAGCTTGGTTGTTTGATGCAGTGCCCAAAACATTAGTTAGTTTTGGCTTCTGTACTGGCTTATAAAGTCTCCAGTCTTCCCTACTTAACCAATAATCACAGACTACTCCCACTTAGTCACAGACATTTTCACCCACTTAGTCACAGACATTTTCACCCACTTAGTCACAAACTCACGAACAGACTGAAGGCCCTGTGGAGAAATAGAGAATGAAAAAACAGGGTAGGAGAAGCAGAGAGACGAAGGAGAGAAGAATGAAGAAGAAAACAAATATTAACTTATCAACAGTAATCACAAGCATGCTTAAAAGGGAAAGAAGAGAGACGAAGGAGAGAAGAATGAAGAAGAAAACAAATATAACTTATCAACAGTAATCACAAGCATGCTTAAAAGGGAAAGAATAGCCAACGGCTAGTAAGGGCAAAAGGACAAATATGCCCATAACTAACAATCTATTTACTTAACATCCCCTCAAATTCATCCTAGGAGGAAGGATGAGTTTGTCTCTAAGAAAACAAAATTGAGGAGTAGATAAAGACTTGGTAAATAGATCTGCAAGTTGTAGTTAAGAAGGCACATGCTTGACAATCCAGTCCTTCTTCCTCACTTTTTCTCTGACAAAATGAAAGTCAATTTCCACATGCTTTGTGCGAGCATGGAAAACTGGGTTAGAAGCTAATGAGATAGCTGATGTGTTGTCACAGTACAGAATAGGAGCTTGACTCAGGTACACATGGAGATCCCGAAGCAGTTGTCTCAGCCAAGTCAATTCTGCTGCAGTGTTGGCGAGTGCCTTATATTTTGCTTCAGTGGAAGATCTAGCAACTGTTGCCTGTTTCTTTACACTCCAAGAGACTGGATTTGGTCCAAGAAAGATAACAAATCCTGATGTTGATCTTCTGTCAGCTAGATCCAGCCCAATCAGCATCACTAAAAGCATGCAAATGAAGAAAACATGGTTTAAAACAGATACCATGGTCAATAGTACCTACAACATACCTGAGTATCCTTTTGAGAGCTGCAAAGTGAGCAGTAGTAGGTAAGTGCATAAATTGGCACACCCTGTTAACAGCAAAGTTTATATCTGGTCTGGCAAAAGTAAGATACTGAAGAGAGACAACAAGACTTCTATATAATGTAATATCAGATAAAGGGGAACCAATGGGACTAGATAAATGAGACTTGGTAGAACAAGGGGACTGAGAGGGTTTAGATTGAACCATTCCAGCCTTGAGAAGTAAGTCTCAAGCATACTTATGTTGGTTTACAAAAATACCATGAGAACTTCTACTAATCTCAAGACCTAAGAAATACTTCAAGTCGCCCAGGTCAGACATCTCAAAATCCTGTTTTAAAAAGTACGCACATGGTTATCAATATAGACAGAATCGATTCCACCAATCACAATGTCATCAACATAAAGCAAAATATAAGTGAGAGAGGTAGAAGATGCATGAATAAATAAAGAAGTGTCAGCTTGAGAACCTACAAAGCCAAGAGATAGGAGATGACTAGTAAATTTTTCAAACCAAGTTCTAGGAGCATGTTTAAGACCATACAATGACTTATTGAGCTTACACACATAATCAGGACGTCTTTTATCAACAAACCCTGGTGGCTGACACATATATACATACCTCTTCAGTTAAAAAACCATGAAGAAAGCATTCTTAACATCAAGTTGTCTTAAAGGCCAGCCATATGTTGCAGCCAAAGAGAATAAGATTCTAATCATGGACTTTTTAACGACTGGACTGAATGTTTCACCATAGTCCAGGCCTGGTTGTTGATGATAACCTTTGGCCACTAGCTTGGCTTTATGCCTGGCTATAGTACCATCAGGGTTGTACTTGATTTTGTACACCCATTTACACCCAACAAGGTTCTTGTGGGGAGGTAAAGGCATCAGGGTCCAAGTATTTTGGGAAATAAGGGCTTCATACTCAGATTGCATGGCCTGAACCCACTCACGACATTTGGAAGCAGTAGTGTATGAGCTAGGCTCAAAATGGCTATCAACAGGGCAAGAAGTAGCAAAAGCTTTCTTCTTCGATATCTCAGACTTGGACCTAGTTTGCATGGGATGATGTGACCGTGTGTGAGGATGAGAAGTGGTGTGTCTAATGCTAGTGCTGGGTTGGGTAAAGATGGGAAGATCAATGGATAGGCCAGCAGAAACATCAGGAAGGGAACTAGCATTAACACCAGAAGTAGAAGTAGACAAATCATGATGCAATTCAGAACTAACAGCAGAACCTAAGGCAACATTCAAATCAGTAGAATCAGTATGCACAGAAGAAACAGTTTGCAACTCAGATTGGGAACCAGTATGCACATCATTAACAGCAGAATAAGTTCTAACAGAATCAGGATGCAAAACAGAAGGTAAACCAGTATAAGTATCATTAATGGCTTCAACAGGCAGAACACAATTTTGATGCACAACAGGAAGATAATTAGATTTAGAATTAGTCAGAGTGCTAAGTAAAGGAAGAAGAGAGGCAGAGTTATCACCTGAAGTGGCAGAACTAGTAGAAACAGTATTGTTAGTAGGTAAACCAAAAGTAGCAGCAAAGGGAAACAGTTTCTCATCAAACACGGCATCCCCAGAAGTGTAAAAACGCTTGGTATAGTAGACTTGTCATAGCATAAATAACCTTTCTGATTTAGAGTATACCCAAGAAACACACATTGTAAGCTTTTGAGTTGAAATTTATGCTTCATATAAGGTCTAAGATTAGGTAACAACCACACCCAAAAACTCTAAGCATAGTATAATCGGAGACCTTACCAAATAACATTTCAAAAGGAGATTGATTCTTTAGAGTGACACTGGGCATCTTGTTGATTAAATAAGAGGCAGTAGCAAAAACAAAATTCCAAAATTGAGAAGGAATAGAAGAGTGAAGTAGAAGAGTAAGACCTGTCTCAACCAAAGGTATATGCTTCCTCTCAGCAATTCCATTTTGCTGAGGAGTATAGGGACAAGTCTTTTGATGCATAATACCTTTCCAAGCAAGATATGACGGAAAGGAGAGGCTGGTATACTCACCTCCTCCATCAGTCCTTAGAGTTTTGATTTTAATTGAGAACATATAAAACTTCAGATTTACCATTAATAGGGAAAAACCAGGTGAATCTAGTCATATCATCAATAAAGAGCACATAGTATCTATGCGCTAAAACATAGGTTATGAGAGATGGACCCCAAACATCAGTGTGTATGAGAGACAAGGGAGAATCAGAAACAGTCACAAATTACCAAATGGAAGCCTTGCATTTTCTTAGAAACACAAATAATACAGATATAAGTATTTAAAGCAGAATCAGTACAAGAGATATTAGCTTTATTGAGAATCTGTTTAACAACATTATTACTATGGTGGCCTAAACGAAAATGCCAGAGAGAATCAGTTTGTTTAGAGCTAAGATAAACAACATTAGAGGAGGACAGTGTAGCAAGTATAGGGTAGAGACCATTTGTGCAAGGCACTTTATGCAAAACATGTTTCCTTATCCTGAATCCAGAAACAAAAGGCATCAAGCAAAAAATCTTTTCTCTAGGAAACAAACTTTGGAAGCAGAGCCCTCTTTCGTTTCAACCAGATGGTCATGAAATTGTTTCATTAACCAATAAAGTTGCATCTAAATTTGGCCTATTTTCCAATAAAGAGCAAGAGTGTTTTGAAATCTGGCCTCCAAGAAACATAATGTTGTGAGCACCACACTGATGTGTAAAAAACTCTGAATTTTGTGGTCTATTCCCCCTATATATCCACGCTGATGCGTAAAAATCTCTTAATTCTGTGGAGCCTATCTTTTTTGGGTGAGGCAAATGTTTGTCTAATTATGCTAAAATTGATAACATGCAGTTATGTTCAAGGCAAAACTGATAAACAGATAATAATTTGGAAGATAATTGAGGCACACAATAGACATTAAACAGAGGAAAAGATTTAGAAGAAGTTTGAAGAATACTCAAACCTGTGTGAGTGATGGGCAAAGTGTGACCACTGCCAACTGAGACATCTTCTCCAGTATATTCAGAGGAGGTGTTCAAGCTATGCAGGTCAGGAGTGAGGTGGGTGTTACACCCTGTGTCCGTGAGCCATACCTGAGGATTAGTGTGTGTGGCTTGACTCAAAGTTGTCATGGCAGCCAGGTTTGAAGTAGGGCTTCTCCCTTGATGGGCAAAATCCATCCTGTTGAAGCAATCTGCTGCGCGGTGCCCCATTTTCTGGCAGATCTGGCACTAGACTCTGTTGTATTGAGAGCTTGAGTAATTATCTTGACTGGTACTGGTTGTTCCTTTGAAGGGTTGATTATTTTGGGCAGGAGGTGCTCCAAGAACTGAAGGCAGAGGGGAAGAATTCCAGTTTTGAGTCCTTCCTCCCCTTCCTGAGTTGGATCTCCCAAAATTGTTCCTATTTCCTCAAAAATTTCTGAAGCCCTCGTCCACGGTTTGGTCCTCTGTTGTTAAAGGTAGTAAGAAAGGCAGTATTCTGGATTGAAAGTGCTCCTCTGATTTAAAAAAAAAAACATAAAGTTCTTCTAAACTTAGGGGTTCTGCCTTGTTCGTATTGAGGTTCGAATGGTATTGAAATCGTTGGGACGGCCATTAAGCGTGTAAATCATGACGTCTTCGTCTTCAACATTAACCGAGACAGCCGAGAGCTTATCCTTGACTTCCTTGATTCTTTGAATGTAAGCATCGGCATTTTCAGTGGCCTTTTTGGTGATTGACTGCAAATCTGACTTTAATTGCAGGATATTGGTGCGCGAAATAGAAGAAAATCTTCTCTCTAATGAATCCCAGACTTCTTTCGAAGCCTTGCAACCAACAGCGTATGATAAAGCCATAGGAGAAAGGGTGGCATTTATCAAGGTTATTAAGGGTTTGATCTTGCGCAAGCCACTGTTCATATCTGGTATCTTTGTCAAGAGTGTCTTCTCCATTTGCATTCTTGAGAAATCTTGAAGCGCATTTGTCAATATACCCAAAAATGAGACGGGCTTTCAAAATCGCAGTAATTTGGTACTTCCAAAGGATAAATTTGGTGGAATTCAATCAAATTTATATGAGATTGCAGATATTGAAACGAAGAAATATAGGGAAGTGAGGAGAGGATTCAGCAATACCAATGGCCGAAGAAGGAACAAATTGGGAAATTTGGGAATTGAGATTTTCTTGAATGGATTGCAAGAAGATGACACGGATTGAGTTAGAGTATGAGAATTGGTCTGAGAACCACTTCGATTTTGAGCAGTATCTTGAGTTTCAGTGGGCAGGTTTTCAACAGGATCAGCCATGGCGTTCGACGTAGGTCAGCGCGGCTCTGATACCATGTGGAGAAATAGAGAATGAAAGAAACAAGGAGAAGTAGAGAGACGAAGGAGAGAAGAATGAAGAAGAAAACAAATCTTTCATTAACTTATCAACAGTCATACTTGGAAAGAATAGCCAATGGCTAGTAAGGGCAAAAAGACAAATATGCCCTTAACTAACTGACTACTAACAATTTATTTACTTAACAGGCCCTACATTCCCAATTATCTAAGAGTTCCACTTAGTATGAGACAATGCATGCTACAAAAACTCCTGGTAACATAACAATAAGTAGGATTGCTCTTCTACCAACTTTTAGCGCCTTGAACAATATTGCAACATTCAAAATCACATGACGAATTCTCAATGTGGTTCATAGTAATCCAACCTTACCATTAAAAACAACATAACAAAGCTTTGTTAATGGATTCTAATCTAGCAAATAATACGTTGAAGCTGGGTAACGGCATGATGAATGAGTCCATCCAACAAATCACTCATGATATATACATGAGTTCTTGATATATACATGAGTTCTTTGTACATTTATTGATATAGGAAACAGAAGAATTGTTGGACATCACTACATGGTGATTGATCTGATTAATAACAAATAAACAACACCTGATTATTATTGAATTCGTGTGATGGTATTATGCCAATTTGATTAAAACATATAATTATTGCATATGATTCCAGCACTTTAGGTTAGGGGTGTTCAAAATTGTCCCCCTCCGAACCAAAAATGCCCGGTTCGGTCGGTTCTTTATATGTGTTTGATTCGGTTCGGGAAAATGAGAGAATCGAAGATCAGTTCGGTTCAAATTTTTTGTGGTTTTCGAACCGAACATTAAATTTACATATTATTTTTCATATAAACCAAACCGAAACTAAACTTTGATTTTATATTATTTTTTTTCAATAATATCATTTAAAAATTATTTAAAAAATTATTTTTAATTAATAATACCGAACTGAAACTCATGTTCGGTTCGATTTGATTTTTCACCAAAAACGATCGAACCAAACTGTGGCCACCCCTACTTTAGGTGGGCAAATCCTTCATCTCACTCATCAATTTGAAGTTATGTCGAGAGTCTATCACTTACTCAGATACAACCACGCGAGGAGATATGCTAGTAGAACTCTATCTTTATCCGAGATTAGGTTATAGTAGTTTCTTCAAATTTCAAAAGCTAGCTGAGATCTATCAGTGGGGGCCTAAGTATTTTAAATCAAACAATAAAAGAGTGTCAAATTTGTATTTTTAAATAGCATCGACAAAGCGACAAGTGGTTATCACAGTCAATGTCCAAAAACTGATGGTGGCTGAGTAACTAAGTTGAGAGTATAAAGGGAAGGAAGGAGTACAATATGAAAGGAATGAGGCCCCTTGACAACTCAAAATTACACATTAAATTACTTTCAGAAATTATTAATGCATAAAAAATGACCGTCATTATGAGGTCTTGACAACTCATCACGGAATATAAATGCATACCCAAATATACTCCTCTGGCTAGCAACTTGTCAGCCTCTTTTGCTTGCTTATACGCTAATTCATCGGTAAAGGAGACTACAGCTTCAAGAACATGATTGTACCTGTTATTACCAGAATGAAACCATTAGGTAAACACTAATCAGTGCATAGGATATAGATATACAAAAAGTTGATGCCACACCAACCTTTTTAATCTCTCAAGAAAAATCCGTGTAAGCTCCTCAGATGTGATCTGCTTTGTCTTAATTAGTTCCCCTAATTCAAGTACCTAAGAAAACCAAACCAACCAGACATGAGAGAAATGTCAATCACGGCCTTCAGTAACTACAATTTACACGGAGAAGCAGCGGCAGTCGTACACTCATGAACGCAATCTCTTCTTCACTTTCTGGTCTCTGTATGCTAGGTAGAGAAGGGTATGTAAATTTTCTGCTCGCAGGCTGAATTCGTTCACTGCCCCATTCGGGATGGAAGATTAGAGGAGAAGGGTCATGCAGCCCGCCATTATGAGAAGCAACTAAGTTTCGATTAGCCTTGATTGTGGGGATATTGAATGTTTTTGCATCCTTCACAATCTCTAGCATCTAAATAGAATGGGAAGGAACTCACAAATGATCGCGTAATGAGTTAAGTAACATCATCATGCAAAAGCACTAGACCGGGGAGAAAAACGTTACCTCCGTATCACTGAAAAAATCAGCATCGAACGATTCAAACGCGCACCTAACAGATGATTTTACGTCACCTCTTCCCCCACATTCAATTTTCTTCTTGCCGTCCTGTCGAAACGAAACAAACGGTACAAAATGCAGTAATACGTTCATTCAAAGTTTTCAGCGTCTAAGTAGGTGTTACCTGAGCGAAAGGAACTTTTGCTTTCTTGCGGAACAGTTTCCATAAATTTCTCCCGGTTCTCACCTGTTTTTACACACGTTAGAAAATGAACTATCGACATGTCTTCTCCCAACGATTAGGAATCAACATTTGATTGATTCTGACCGGACAAAACAAATTGGTGACTCTGTTAAGAATGCTTTCTTTGTGATTAAGTTTGGAAAAAGAAAAAGGTCATGAAAATTATCTATGAATGTCAAGCAAGAGAGAATACCATTTTTTTCCTCCAATGTTGAGATGAAAGAAGAGTGCATTAAGGGCGGTGAATCGGGGTTAAGCCGAGTTGTGATGGGAGAAACGGACGGTTGATACGCATATGAAGAGCAGTAGACGAGAGATGAGATACAGAGCAGCTTCATCGTCAGCAATCACGCATAACTACGTGTTCGACCGACCTCGGTTGAAGGACACCTGTTCTGCAGCATCCTGCCTGTGCAGTCCATGGTCAATATCTGTTTTAGATTAAAAATAAAATAAAATATAAATTTATTTTTTTTATTTTCATTCTCAACAATGCATCGTTATTCACGTAGATGGGGCACAGACCACGCTATGACCACCCATTTAAACGGAGTCTTCATCGGTTTTCTTCGATAAGAACGCAGAGGTCATCTTCTTTGGTTCATGTTTTCTTCGGGTAAAAACTCAGTTTATAGAGAGAGGGCAAAAGCATGAGAAAGAGAGAGAAAGCGTGAGCCAGAGATTTGAAGTTTGTGAAAGGTAAACATATAATTTCATAAATATATTTTGAGTGAAAGGTGGGTCAGGAGTTATGATAAATAAATATTATGCCAGTGATATATTGTTGTAAATTATTTTATCCAAGAGTATAGTTTAGCAAAAAACCCTAAACTTTTCTCACATCAAAGTGTTTTGTTAAAATCAAACTGACGTGTCTTCTAATTTCAAAACTTACTGTAGTTTAGTTTACAAAAAACTTATTGTAGTTTTATTGTAGCTAACACATGTTTATAGTTTTGGTAGCATCATATTAAGGATTCCAAGGGATACCGTACCGGGTCTGGCTTTTTTTTTTTCGATTACTCCCGATTTGTGTAATAGAATAGAGTACTATATGTTTCCCGGGAGCACATACACAAATGGAATGTGTACGATACAAAATAAATTTAACTTACTATCTATATACTATATAAGACTTTTTTTTTAAGATGATTTCTTTCTGGCTCCGATTTTGTGTAACCTCCATTACTAATTTGAATTTGAAACAATCTATCTCATTCAAATTGCACACTATGTCAACGTTACATGGGTTGCACCTATAATTTCTAACTAATATCAATGTCATTTATATGAGTTAAATCTGTAAGTTTATAGTATCATCATATATAGAAAAGCAATAAATAAATAACATCATATTGTATGAGTACTTATTTATATATAAATAGTTTTTGGTATAAAGTCCATCATCCGATTTTACTAAAATCTTGTTGTCTCCATTGGAATTCCTTTTTCAAGTGCTACATATAATTATTCATGAGAGAACACGTGTTGAGGGAGATACACTCCAACATAAGGGATTGTCTGTCCTTGTGCTTTACAAGTCATTGCAAAACAAAAACATACTGGAATATATATGCTAAAAAATCAACAAATTATTTGTGCAGCTGTAAACTATGTCATTTGTAGAATAATATTTTACTAAACTATACCCCTGGATAAAGTAATTTATAAAAATACACAATTGGCTTAATTTTTACTTATCATAATCCTTCGTTCACCTTCCCTTTATTTTTTCTCTTTTTTTCCCATTGCCCTTCTTACATGCTAGTCCACTCTCTCTCTACAATTTCTCTCTTTACGTTGTGTCTTTATCTACCATTTTTGTAATTTTTATGTGAATTTTATTATTTTCCACAAAATACATAGAGATTTAGCCCTTAGATTATGTTGAAGGAGATTTTTAGAAAAATGGGTTTCTGGGAAAAACGTGTTCCCTTTAATGGATTTTATTATTTTTTGTGGATTTTGTTAACATTTGTTAATTTTAATGAGTTTTGTTAATTTTTATAAGTTTTGTTAATTTTATTTTTGTTAATTATGGTGGATTTTGTTAATTTTAAGAGACAATGTAGAGAGAGAGAGAGAACGTTGAGAAAGAGAGGGAACGCCAAGAGAGAAAGAGAGGGCACACAACGCATGTATACCCATCGTGTAGTTTTCATGATGGGTACACGGGCATCGTGTACCCATCATATAGTCTATAATTTCTAGTTTTATATGTATGAATATTCCTGGACTTGTTTAGGTTTTGAATATTTAATTATATTTATTAAATATTAATATTCATTTTGATTACAAGATAAAATAATTAATGATAAGATCTAAAAAAATATATAACTTATAGATGGCTACACGAGTCTACACGATGCACGTGTAATCTACAGGATGGCTACACGATGCCCGTGTACCCATCGTGTATACAAGATGGTTACATGATACTTGTGTATCCATCGTATAGTCTATAGGATGGCTACACAATACTTGTGTACTCATCGTGTAGTCTACACGATACACGCGTACCCATCGTGTAGTCTACATGATACATGTGTACCCATCATGTAGACTACATGATGAGTGCATAGGTGCACTCATCGTGATTTCTCCATGTCCATACTAGCTATTTGAAGAATATAAAGACTCAATCAAATCAAAAGCCCCAACCTCCCAAAGAAATACCAACATTGTGTCGGCAGAAGCATAAGGAAAAGCTCCAAAATGAAAAGAAAGTTCTAATTATATCATCTGGGTCTCTCTCCCTTTCTCACAAAAAAACTTCAATATGAGAAAAACCCAGAAGTATAAGAACCCATGAAGAAGCAATTGCCCGTTAGAAAATAAAAGAAAAACAAATAGTCGAACACACTTCTTCACAAATTTCTAAAGAAAAAGCTTCAAAATAAAAAAGAAAGCTCCAATTATATTATATGGGTCTCTTTCCCAATTCAATGGAACCCCCTTACTCTGTTAAATGGTTACTACACTAAAAAACCACTAGACTACAAAGGCAAATAAATGTAAATTCAAATTAAAACATTACAGAAATTACCAAATTCAAAGTAATGGCATGTAACTACCGAAATCAGAGAGAAAATCTCTATGTTGTTTGAAAGGAAAAACAAATCGAATTTGGTGAAACCCAGTCCGAGATCCGACGAAGAACGGTGCGAGGGCTCGTCGCACCGTACGCAAACTCTTTCTGTATGCTCGTCGCACACTGCCACAGATCGCTGTGATTCGACAGAGAAAGAAGCGTGGAGCCTTCATCGTCTTTTTTCATGGGTATAGGTCTTGTCGTGGGTCTAGGTCTGAAAACCATATCTGAAATGGTGTGGGTCTAGGTCTTATACCGTTTCTATAGAGAAAAAACAGATCTCAAATGGAAGAGTTCGGCGAGAACGGAGCCTCCATCAATCATCTTCTTCAGTTCATGTATTCTTCAGGTAAAAACACATTTTATTGAGAGAGGGCAAAAGCATGAGAGAGAGGGCCATAGATTTGGAGTTTGTGAAGGGTAAACATAAAACTTCACAAATGCATTTTGAATTAAAGGTGGGTTAGGGGTTAGGATAAGCAAATATCAGGCCAATGGTACCTTTTTGTAAATTTCTTTATCCAGGGATATAGTTTAGCAAAAAAGCCCTAAAATTTTCTCACATCAAAGTGTTTTTGTCAAAATTAAATTGACATGTCTTCTAGTTTCAAAACTTACTGTAGTTTAGTTTACAAAAAACTTACTATAGTTTTATTGTAGCTAACACATGTTTATAGTAATTAGGTCAATGATTTATATGTTGCATATATCATTTCTAATTAATATCAATGTCATTTATATGACTTAAATCTGTAAGTTTGTAGTATCATCATATTTAGCAAAGTTGTAAATAAAGAATTATCTTATTGTATGAGTACTTCTTTATATACAATATTTTCGGTATAACGTCCATCATCTGATTTTACTAAAATCTTTGTTGTCTCCATTGAAATTCCTCTTGAAAGTGCTACATATAATTATTCATGAGAGAACACGTGTTGAGGGAGATACACTCCAACATAAGGGATTGTCTGTCCTTGTGCCTTATTGATGGTCATTGCAAAACAAAGACGTACTGGAAATTGTTTCCTTGTAAATTTGAACGGATATCATTCATCACTTGCAGAACGTTTGATTTTGTGTTTTACGAACCCATAATATTTATGCTAAAATCAATTAATTAATCTTGTAGCTGTAGACTATGTCATTTTTAGAATAACATTTTAATGTTAATTTCAAATCCAATTGCTTTAAAAATTCATTAATATTTTTTGAGTTTATAAAAAATAGCGCATTTAAACTACAACAATGTATCGTAATTTATAGTAATTTGTAACAAAAAAAACAACTCCCAATAGCCATCCTCTCAAAAAAAAAAACTTAAAATAACTCACACCACGTGTTTTTGTCTTCCTCACGCTTCCCTCTCTCTAAATCTAAAAGATAAATTTTTATAAACAACAATTTGTGAAATAAAATAACGATTTTAGGATCCTTTCAAATTTATGAATTTTGTGCATAATTTTCGTTTAGAAGAGTATTTGTTTTTTGTGCATAATTTTCTTGATATTGTAATTTTGATGATCAGATCTATTTTTTTATGATATTGAATTTTTTATTCTTTTTATCTGTTCATGAATCGTGAAATAATTAGAATGACAGAAAAATTTCACTCTTCGAAATTACAATGGTTCAACCATCTACAATCAGGGCGAGTGCTAACTGTGAGAGATCTTCTTTTGTGGGTTGTTTTTATTGACTCGATTCAAATCAGACTGGGAACTGAATATGCATTTCTTAATGGGTCCTTCCTTGTTTTGATATATTGTTTAAGTCTTGGTAATCCACCCTTTTTATTCTATTCTACTTCTGAAATGAGACATTTCAAGAGCAACTTTTAAAATGATTATACTTTCTTGTAAGCCTTAGTTTTCTGTAAGAGGCGTGAGTCGAGAACCCTAGGGCTTTGAGGCGTGCCTTAAAAATGAATTTTAAAACACTGGCTTTTTGTCATAATATTTCAATATAATTTTTCTGTTACAAAAAAAACTCTATTTTACCAGTACTTCACATTTGATTTGTTCGATGGGGTCACTTTCTGTAGATTAGTATATTGATAGATGGGTTTTGATACAACTTAGCTTTACAACCAATATGATTTTGAGGTTTTTCATACATTCTCTCTCATGAATACAAAACCTTTATATTAACGAGGAATGCTATCAATCATATATTTATTTACTTAAACACTTTAGTTATTCAGTGATTGGGTATTTGGTGGAGATCTTTGTCTAAACATTATTGGTACTCTTTATGTCTCTATGTATTTGCTTTTAATAATTTACCTTAAAATATAGAAAATGATGCTTATGAAATATACATTTTAGAAAGGGAAAGGTTTGTTGTACTTGCATTGATATCAATGTATTTTAAACATGATTTTATTATTTTCAAACATATGGTGAGTGTTCACGACTGACCTTAATTTCTTCATGTTGTTTGTTTTCTTATTTTGTTTTTCCTCAGTCTTGTCCAACTACCTCTTTTTCTTGATCTATAAATATTTGGTTCCTCATTTCAGTTGCAATTTGAGGCTTTATACTTTTTATGTGGGTGTTACTCTATTGTTATGTTGTATATGCTTTGGGATAAGTTTATGAGAGAATTTGTTATACTGAGATAATACTTTCATTAACTTTAAACTGATTACCATATGAGTTATTTATACAGAATTACAAACACTGTAAATGGAGCTATGAACAAATAAGTTAACCGTTAACTAACACTATCTGTATAATTGATTATGCTGACTTGGACATTGCTGACTGGGACTGAACTCAATTAACAATTGCTGACTAGTATCGATCTTAACTAACTTTTGATCATTTACGCTAACATTCCCCCTCAAGCGAAAGGGAGAGGATTGAACCTTGAGCTTGGACCTTGGAACCTCAAATTTCTGTTGAGCAAGGGGTTTAGTAAGGATATCTGCATTCTATAAGTCAGTAGAGATGTATTTAACAATGAGTTGTTATGCAAGAACCCCTTATGAAATGTACATCTAACTCTATGTGTTTAGTAAGTGAATGGAAAACAAGATTAGAAGCAAGAAGATCAGGGCTAATGTTGTCACACCATAGAGTATGACGCTTAGAAACTTGAATCTGTAAGTCAGAAAACAATAATTTTAACCATAACAACTCAATGGTAATAGCAGCTAAGGATTTGTATTATGATTCTGGACTTGAATGCGCCATAACAGTTTGCTTCTTTGAACTCCAAATAATTAGATTTCCATCAAGATATATACAATACCCACTTATAGACCTTCGATCATCTATATAACTTACCCAATCGGCGTATGTAAAACCTTCAAGTGAGAGAGAACTTGCTGGTTGAAAGTATAAACCAAAATCCAGAGTTCCCTTTAAGTACTTTAGAACATGTTTCATGCTTTCTAGTGTTCCATTGTAAGTGCCTTAAGATAGTGACTTAGTGGCCTGGTCATTGTTAGGTGTTGAAGTGCTCCAATTGTACTTCTATAGAGAGAAGGATCATCAAAAGGGTCGCCATTGTTTGATGTGAGCTTGACTGAAGAACACATTGGAGTAGGGTAGGCTTTGGCATCTACCATCTTGGTTTTCTGAAGCAAGTCCAGAATATACTTTGACTGAGTTACATAGATGATTGAATTGTCTCTATAACACTCAAAACCAAGGAAATAGTGAAGTGGTCCCAAAATTTTGAGAGAGAATTTACTGTCTAGATCAGTAATAATTTTGTTGATGCATTCGGAGCTTGTCCCTATAATTAAAATGTCATCAACATAAAAAATTAGAAGAAGAAAATCATTAGATGTCTTGTAATAGAAAAGAGAAGTATCAAATTTTGAATTCTTGAAGCCCCATTCTAGCAAAGTAGTTTGTAACTTGGCAAACCAAGCTCAAGGAGCTTTTTTGAGGCCATATAGGGCTCAATTAAGTGTGCATACATGATTAGGCAATTTAGAGAGTATAAAACTAGGTGGCTGACTCATGTAGACTACTTCTTACGGATCACCATTTAGAAATGCATTATTTATGTCAACCTGTTCAATTTCCCAACCAAATGTTACAACTAGGGTTAACATTATTCTGATAGAAGATGGCTTAACAACAGGGATGAAAGTCTCAAAATAATCCAAGCCAGGTATTGCTGAAATCCCTTAGCAACTAACCTATCTTTATATTTGCTCATGGTACCATCAGGCTTGAACTTGGTTCTAAAAACTCATTTGTTGCTTACTACATTCATATCAGAGGTAAAGGGGACTAACTGCCATGTATTGTTCTTAAGGCTTGATGCTCTTCAATCATAGCATTTTCCATTTGGGATCCTTTAAGGCAGATTTCACAGAGGAGTTATTTATACAGAATTACAAACACTGTAAATAGAGTTATGAATAGATAAGCTAACCGTTAACTAACACTAATTATATAACTTATTATGCTGACTTGGACATTGCTGATTGGGGCTGAACTCAACTAACCATTGATGAATAGGGCTAATCTTAATTGACTTTTAATCATTTACTCTAACACCTTGTTACTCTTTCATATGGTAACTTTGTTTAGTTTCTCTTTTAACTCCTCTGTGAAATCTGATTGAAAGAAAAATGTCAATTTTAACTGTAAAGACAAACTTGAAATATGATTCTCGCTTAATAATTTAGATTTATTGACAATGATTAGTTTGCTTTGGATTTAATTGTTTCACATTGTATATATATCAGGTATTTGCTAGTCATTTTACTTGTAGCTAATCAATAATATCTAGAACAGGTGAATAATATTGCTATGTTTGTTTATTTGATGTGGTTTACGTAACAAAAGTAGAACATTCACATGAAGGAAGAGGAAAAGCTACAATTAATGTTACTTTCTTAAACTTGAAATTACAATTATGGTTCCTGACTTTCTTAAACATGAATTATAGAGTGCTTGTAAGAAGCATCAAAACTGTAAACAGTTTAAAAAAATGCATCTTTGTCCGCTAATATATGTTTCAGTACTTCAGTTGATCCACGATCACTTGAGTAAGATTCAATGATTCCCTTGCGTTGTACCAATACTTTAAGACAGTAGAGCAAGTGAGGAGGTGGGTACGCGCACCTAAATATTTTTGAAAGGCTATCTTACATTGTCTTCAGCGTTAAAGGGTTTC
This sequence comes from Datisca glomerata, assembly GCA_003255025.1. Taxonomy (NCBI): domain Eukaryota; kingdom Viridiplantae; phylum Streptophyta; class Magnoliopsida; order Cucurbitales; family Datiscaceae; genus Datisca; species Datisca glomerata. The sequence continues at coordinate 455,211 of QANY01011494.1, forward strand.
AATTGAAGAGGGAAAAAAACATATTCATTTGTAACAAACAAGGAATGACAAATGTAATTTTTAGGGGTAATTCAGGAATAGTAGAAAATTTATTAGGGCATAAATGTCAAAAAAATTCTCCCTTACTTCCCTATTTTAATATATTATAGATAAATAGCCCCTTGTCGCTTTTTAAATTACAACAAATGATAGTGATGCTATAAACTAGTAGCTCAAGAAAATTAGAGTTGCAGACCATGAAGACAAACTTGTTTGGAGTTCACAAAAGCGTCGCACCCAAAGTCCTTACTAATCGTCACATGAACTGAGGAGGACGATGTGGTCAGGGAGGAATGATCCTACAATGATGCCAAAAGAGGTGTAAAGTGAAGCTGATGGAGTAGGTGTATGCAAGTGGTAAGTCATTCCGCAATTAATGCTCCAACTACTGTTATGATGTTGATCAACTTGGGACATGTATTAAATGCACATGCATTTAATGCTTCGTCCTTTCTCCTAACAACTTTTCAATCTACTCCAGAGGCAAGAAGGCATTGGCGTATGCTTAAAGGCCAGTCAACGGCCACCCATTGTATAAATATCCAATCCAAACCTTAGAAAAAGTTAAGTTCACTCAATCCTTAACATAAATTTTGTAAATTCTCTGTCACAATTGCCTTAAGCATTAATGACTCTTGTTTGAGCGAACTCTCACTGGTTTATTTCACCTTAAAATTCTTTGCTCTCGTGCAAGAGTTCAACTCATTATTATGACAAACAACGACAATCATAAATTTAGTTTTTTATAAATCATAACATATGTGTATCAGTCCAGTTATATGAACACTCAAATCATTTACTTAATAATAGGGTTTAAAAATCACGATTTAAAATTTAAAAATTTGAATCACGATTTAGAATTAAAAATTATATTATTGTGTTTATTAATTATCATGAATATGACTTAGATGAGATTGAATTAGAAGATGGAGTTAGTGTATTGTTAATTTTTTTAGAAATACACCAACCTCCTTTCTATTTTTCTTTAATTACTCAAATATCACTGTAATTTCAATCCGCACACAGATACTGAGTCCACATTTTTTTTTTTCAAAATACTTTCAACTTTGAGCTTTCTTTTTTATTATATTCTCTAACATATTCTCACGAAAAGAACAAACTCCTACTAGAAAAATTCCTAATCTATCATATTTGCGCAAAAGTAAACTACCAATAGATCAAATTTTTACATTATAGTTAATTTTATTTCTTTACAAGAATAAATCGAGCTCAAGGGATTTAAGTTAACAACGCGTGCAAATTTATGATTATCCTCTAGTACATATCATAAATTAAAAAAATTAGTAACAAATCTCCTATAATTATTCCAAGAGAAATAAATGGGGTGATGCTATTGTGAATAGCATTAATAATAAAAAGTTGCTCTGATGTATGTACCTAACAGGTGTGTCCGCTCAGAAATATCTAAACAGGCCATTAAATAATTGTGATTGGTCGAATAAGTATATGATAATACACAAATATGTTCCAGACTGTCCAAATTACGGAAGGAATTTTACATGAAACAACACCATGATATATTAAAAACGCGACCGGCGCAGCCTTATGTGAAAAGACACTATGATACCTACTTAAGCTATTTCCCTACCATAAAAATAGAGAATTTTTCAATTAAAACCTTTGCCCGCCAATCATTTTTCTTTAGCCTTATTCTTCAATTCTACGGAAAGTGCAGTAAATGATAGTTTTGTTTAGTCTTGAAAATAAGTGTAACACCCCAATTTTTTAGGGTTAAATATAAATATAATTTTTTAATTCATTTGAAAATCTTAATTTAAGAAAATTTTCAAATTGAAATCTTAATTTTGCCCAAACTTTAACATTAGATAGCGGAAGTCAAAAATTATATAAAATTATTTATTCCATAAACTATAATAAGTGATGAATTAATCTGCAATAAAGTTAACGTGATAAATTCATAAGACGTAAAAATTCAATCACATAATTTGTAAAATAAAACATGAAAAACCCATAAATTCCCGAATCAACTGTAATTTAACGAAAATCTGTTTTTGATGTCAAATAAACATAATTAGTGAAAATCTTATATTTTTATTGACTATGGCAGTCTCTGACTCATGTTGCTCACCATCACCTGCAACATATTTGTCTATGGGGAGAGTATTAAAAATATTTACTAAGTAAACTCACATACTAATAAGTTTCACATGATATAAATGTAAACATATAACTCATGCCACTTTAATTTAGTACATCCACTTGATCATTAGATCAAAGTAAAGTACTTGTAATTGACATAATTGAATTCTTGGTTGACATATAACTTAACTTATACTTATACTTGTGTTTATACTTGTACTTGCTTGATCATAATTCGACTAGGCATATCTCTTGATTAACAACCTAACCAGAATTATCTGACACTTAAACTTGAACTTGTAACGTGAACGTGAACATAATGAAATGGGTGTCATTTAAGGTTATCTAAACCTTGAACTTGAGTTGGTGTCGCTTAAGGTTATCAGAACCTTAAGAACGCTGACATGAACATGATAACACCCAACCGTATAGCGGATAACATGACGTGAACAATTTCATTACCTGATAATCAAGGGACATGACTAAGTCTACCTCTTATTTATTCAACATTTTACTTGAGTTAAAATTCATAATTCACAATATTACATACACATGAGTAAACATATAAATTGTTCATGAACATAAATGATATAGTTATTACGTGTATAACTCAAAATATAATCATACATAACATGGTAAATAATTTCATCATGATATGAATAATTAATAAAACACTTGATCATAAGATTAAGCAACGTAAATAAATTAATGAAAATAATTTTAAATTAAATATGCTACACTTGTAACATATGAACCGAATTACTATGTAAGTCCACTTACTTGAATTGCTTTGAATTAAATTTAGCAACTAATGACATGAAATCCAAGGATCTCAGATAACAAAATATTCATATAATAACAATAATTATTTAATTGACTAGGAGGGCGAGTGAGGTCATAAAGAGGTGGAAACTAAACCTGATAAAAACTGATCAAGCGGTTCATACCAGTTCAACTAGATTTGGGCGAACTGAACTGATTTGGTATTGCTGTGTTGGGCCGGTTCGGTCTAGCTGGATTGAACTGGTTCGGTTTGAGTGAAATCTGGGTCGGGCCAAATCAACTGGGTCATAAGACCCAGTTGCAGTCCATACAGAGAACGAACAAGGAAAGAAAGAAAGAAAGGAAAATTAAGCTTATCAACGATGAAGACGATGATGCAATTCAGGGAAGATGATGATGGAGGGGCTGCCATGGAAGGAATAAAAACAAGAAAGATAAGGATGAGATCAAAGAGAGCAACAAAACAGAGAAAGAAAAGAGAAGGAAGTAGAGAGACAGAAAGCTTAAGGAGAGAATGAAAAAGACTATGCTTACTAGAATTTGAAGGACGGTGGTGATATGGCAACAATGAAGCAACGATGGCATCACGAACAGAGAGATGAGGAAGAAATTTGCTGAAATCAAAGAATTTCAGAATTGGATATTTCAACTTTTCGATAGAAAAATCTAGATTAAGGAAGAGAAAAGAGGAAAAGAAGAAAGAAAATAAAGGAAACAAGAAATTGCTTACCAAAGATCAATGTTATAGGGCTGTTCAAGTTTAAACGAAGAAGAAGGTGAAGAACAGATGGGCTTCACTGAGGAAGAAAAACTGTAAAAGAGAGAGAGAATAGCAGTTATAGGGGATGGGTTCGTGCAAAAGAAATGGAGGACGAGGAAGGTTACACTAAGGTGTAGTATTTATATGGTGTGAGTGATAATACAATCACACAATTACCCCTTATAAAGCTTGGGGTATTACATTTTCCCCTCCTTAAGAACTTTCATCCTTGAAAGTAATATACCTTATTAAAATAACTTTGGATACTTGACATGTATCTCCTCTTCTCGTTCTCATGTTGCTTCCTCACTCCGATGATTTTTCAGAGAACCTTGATCAACTTAATCATCCTTTTACGAAGAGTCTGATTCCTGCACTCTAGAATTCTGACAGGTTTCTCCTCATAAGTGAGATCATCATGAACTTGCAGATGTTCAAAATCAATGACATGCGTTGGATCAGGAACATACGCGTGAAGCATTGAGATGTGAAACACATTATGAATGCATGAAAGAGCTGGTGGTAAAGCGAGCCGGTAGGTTAAAGGACCGATATGATCCCCTTGCGACCAAAACGCATAACACCCTTCATTGGCGGAACCTTGAGAAACACATGATCACCCACTTCAAATTCCAGATCATTTCTTCTATCATCTGCATAACTCTTTTGCCTACTCTAAGCGGTCTTCATTCGATCCTGATTTTTTTAATAGCTTCATTCGTAGACTAAACCAAGTAAAAAAAAAGCTTTTGTTCCCCAGCTTCATCCCAGTGAACTGGCGACCGACACTTTTTTTCATAATGTGCCTCAAATGGAGCCATACCAATCTTTTCCTGGTAACTGTTATTATATGTGAACTCCACGAGCACTAACTGCATGTCCTAACTACCAGAGAAATCTAATACACAAGCTCGAAGCATATCCTCTAATGTATGGATTGTACGCTCATATGGCCCATTAGATTGCAGATGAAAAATGTACTAAAATTCAGCTGAGTACCCAAAGTTTTCTGTAGACTCCGTAAAAAATTTGACGTGAACCGTGGATCCCGATCCTATACTATAGACACAGGAACCCCATGAAGTTGAACGTTCTCTCAGACATATAGCCGAACCCAATCCTCGATTGAGAAGGTAGTCTTGCTAGGAAAAAAGTGTGTAGAATTGGTAAGACGATCCACTAGAACTCAAATGGAGTTATAACCCTTTACCATCATCAATAGCCCTATATTGAAATCCATAGTCACATGCTCCCACTTACATTCAGGAACTCTTTGTGGTTGCAAGATCCTAGATGGTCGCTGTCTCTGAGCCTTGATCTGCTGACACACCAAAAACTAACAAACTCATCGATATTATGCTTCATACCATTCCACCAATAATGTAATTTTAAATCGTGATACATCTCAATACTGTTAGGGTGCATAGAGTATGGTGAACTATGAGCCTCCGAGAGTAATTCTTATCTAATGACTGCATCTTTCAGAACACAAAGCTTATCTTAAAAGCATAGAGTTGAATCATTACTGACAATGAATCCTTGTATTTTCTCTGAACCCACTTCACTACGAATCAGAAGTAACTCCGAGTCTGAGTTCTGTGCATCGATATACGCTGCTGCAATGACTGTTGAACTGTGAGCTGAGCTAGCGACGTTATAGTGTCTTTCAGTAAGACCTGAATCTCAGCACGTTCAAAATCTTCAAGGAAATGCTCTTGAGATGTGATAAGAGTTGTTGAATGAGTTGATTTTCGACTTAAGGCATCAATCACTATGCTTGCCTTTCCTGGGTGATAAATGATCTCGTCGTCATAATCCTTCACCAGCTCTAGCCAACGGAGTTGCCTTATGTTAAGCTTTTTTTTAAAGTGAAAATGTACTTAAGACTCTTCTGATCTGTGTAAGTCTGGCACTTACAGCCATACAAGTAATGTCTTCAAATCTTGAGGGAAAATACAACTGTAATAAATTCCAAATCATGCGTAGATAATTATGTTCATAAGGCTTGAGTTGACGAGAAACATATGCTATGATCTTTCACTATTGCATTAAAACACAACTCAAACCTATCTTGGAAGCATTACGGTAATCAAAAAGCCACTTTTACCATCTAGAATGGTCAATACTGGTTCTAGACGGAGAACTACGCTCTAAAGACCCGGTGCTAATAAAAAACAGCATTAGGCAATTATTTATCTTTGAGGACGACCGCTTACAAGCCTTAATCAAAGTAAAATGAGCAAATTCGTGTTGAGGAGATACATGAAGTTGCTGGACACAGATTTATATTTTTTATTTCTCATTTATATAACGAGTTCTGTAAGTTCTATTTTACATGATTTATTATTAATACGATCACATTTCTTTTACTACAATTGAAAACATGTATATGTTCTCATCATTAGGAGCATTTAGTTTAAAAATAATTATTTCTATAATGAAATGAAAATAGAGCTAAATCAGTAATTCATTTTCTTTTGCTCCATGTAGTTCATTATATTGGTTCTTCAAATCTAGTGAAGTATTATCGGTAATGTCCTCTATATTTTTTGGTCAGTAAAACAATACCTTTTAGCAACGAAATTTTAATATGCATCGGCAAAAACCTAAGAAAAAATTGGCACGCCTCTCTTAGGCTTTCCCAGGTGAAATATCAGGCTTTTTGCTACCGGCAAAAATGTCGGTCGCCAAATGAGGCTTTTAGCCATGAATTTACTTCGTGGCTAAAAGTTTGGTCGCTAAAAGAAGTTTTTCTTGTAGTGGGTGTTGTCACCAAATTTTTTTAAAGGTTCTGAAAGCATTTTTCACACTCAGTTGTCCGAGTAAATGTGACATTGTTCCTAGTCAAATGAGTAAGTGGAACAACAATCTTTGCAAAATTCTCCAACGAACCATCTGTAATATCCTACTAGAACAAGAAAATTATGAACTTCCCCAACATTTGTCGGTTGAGGCCAGTTAAGCACTACTTCAATCTTAGACGGGTCAAATAGAGATTCCATCTCGAGATATCACATGACCAAGGAATGATATTTGTTGAAACCAAAGCTCACACTTCTAGAATTTGGCATATAATTGGTGTGTCCTTAACACATGTAAAACAATCCTAAGGTGATCCATATGGCAGCCTTCAATCTAGAGTATACTAGAATATCATCAATGAAGACAATCAGAAAAGAATCCAAGTACTCTTTGAACACCTTGTTCATCAAATCCATAAAGGCTAACAGAGTTTTAGTTAATCCAAACGACATCACTACAAACTCGTAATGGTCGTAACGAGTACAAAATGTTATCATATGGATATCCTCATCTTGAATCCCGAGTTGATGGTAACCTGATCTTAAATTAATTTTAGAGAATACCGATGCTCTCTGAAATTGATCAAACAATTCCTTAATGTGTGGTAACATATACTTAGTCTTGATAGCGGTTCTATTCAACTTCATATAGTCAATGTATAGCCTTATTGATCCATATTTCTTTTTAATAAATAATACTGGAGCGTCCCAAGGTGAAATACTGGGTCTAATGAAACCCTTATCCAGTAATTCTTGAAATAGGTCCTTAAGATCTTTCAACTATGTAGTAGCCATACGATACAAAGCTTTGGATATAAGGGTAGTGCTTGGTACCAACTCAATATGAAAATTTATCTCCTGAGGAGGAGAAAGTCTTGGCAATTCATCGGGAAAGACTTCCAAAAATTCACAGATGACTAGAACTGATTCAATATCCACGCGTGTTTTAGAAGTGTCCAAACATAAGATAAATAGCCCCAATTACCACGATCAAGAGGACGTGCCCATAAAACGGATATTACCTTTTGGCATTGGTCGTTACTAAGATTCCCTGAATTTAAAACTAGGTCCACCGGGAGGTAAGAAATGAACTTCCTTTCGATAGCAGTCTATGTTGGAATAATTAGTAGCCAACCAATCCATCCTTAGGATCACGTCAAAATCATGCATCCCTAGGACATAAGCCTACCATCCATACTACGATTTGCTATCATCACTAAGAAACACTCTATCACCTTATTAACCAAGAGAGAAGCTCTAGAAGATGTATAAACACATAATTCAAAACCCAATGGCACAACATGCAATAATGCATGAGTCACAAACGAAACAGATATAAAAGAGTGCGTGGATCCACAATCAATTAATGTAAAAGCTGAATGTTCTAGTACAAGTAATGTACCTGCCACAACTGTATTTGACTGCTCCGCTTCCTAGCGAGTTAGTGTGAATACCTTCCCTTTTGCTCTATCTCCAGTGGCGTTGGTATTATGTCCTTAAGCAAGTAAATGGCACTGTCTAAGGTGATGCACAGTCTTTCTAAACTTAAATCAAGTGTTGTTCATCTTAGAACACTGACTGTTGTGGTGCTTGTTACATGTGGCGCATAAGGGATTTGATTTTATTGCCTGCCTTTTTACGTTGTGGGAACCCGAATGAGAATTTTGAGGTTTTCTATTTCCCTGAAACGACTGCTCTGATCGTGGTGGTGCACGAGGTGGAAGATTTTGTTCCATTAACAAGGCTGCTTCAACCACTGCCGCATAAGTGGTGTGCTTATAAAGCGACACATAACCCTTTATCTCTGGACAAAGTCCCATTTCAAATGTCGAAGCCATCTTGATCTCGCTATCAATGTATTGTGTGATGTAGCAAGATAATACCTCGAACTTTCTTTCATAATCAGCAACAGTCATATTACCTTGCATCAGCCTAAGAAATTAGGCCTCCTTAATTACCCTGACTATGATCATAAAATACTTTTCAAATAACAGTTCATTAAATCGATCCCAAGTCATCGGATTATGCACAACATCATGAGCTCTTGTGTGAGCTACCACCATTTTTTAACTTCTCGTGTCAGCATAAAAGTTGCACTCTCTAAACAAACCATAAACTGGAATATCTGCTCCAATCTTGCAATCCAATCGTCAACTAACAATGTATCGGACGGGTGACCATCGAATTCGAGCAGGTTCAACCTCCCGAATGTGTGGATCAGCTGCATGTCAACTGGTATCGTCTGTTGTGATTGTTGTAGTTGAACTGAGCGAGCCGTCGCTGTCTATCTCAACAACTCCAAAAAGTCTTAAACATTTCGATCATGGTTATCAGAGGGTTCACAACATGATCGACCGATGTGTGATCGTGTTGTTCCTTGTAGGAGGAGCCATCGCATTACTACCCAAAAAATGTAAAGACTTATCGAAGTGTCTAATCTTATCACGTGAGAATTACATAAACTTATCATACATGTCATAACGATACTAAAGCATACCATACTGAATTAGAATAAAAACACTTATAACGTGCGTACCTGACTTGTAAGGTGAGGGATGAGAAGAGTGAGAGACTTGCTATATTTTCACTAAGAAAAGTCTACAGAATCTAAAACCATGGTTATGATACCAAACTGTAACGCCCATTTTTTTAGGGTTAAACATGCATGTAATTTGAGAATTCAAAATTTTGCAATTCACTTGAAAATCCTAATTTGAGAAATCCCCAAATTGAAAACTCTAATTTCGCCCTAACTTTAACATTAAATAGCGGAAGCCAAAAATTATATAAAAATTATTTATGATGAATTAATCTGTAATAAAGTTAACATGGTAAATTCATAAGACATGAAAATTCAATCACATAATTTGTAAAATAAAACATGAAAAACCCATAAATTCTTGAATCAATTATAATTTAATGAAAATCTGTTTCTGATGTCATATAGATATGATTAGTGAAAATCTTATATTTTTGCTGACTATGTTAGTCTCTCACTCTGCTGCTCGCCATCACCTGTAACATATTCGTCTATGGGTGGGTGAGTATTAAAAATACTCAATAAGTAAATCTACATACTAATAAGCTTCACATGTTAGTAAACATATATCTCATGTCACTTTAATTTAACACATTAACTTGATCATAAAATCAAATAATGTACTTGTAATTAACATAACTGAATTCATGGTTTACATATAACTTGAACTTGTATTTATACTTGTGTTGATACTTGTACTTGCTTGATCATAATTCAACTAAATATATCCCTCAATTAACAACCTAACCAGAATGGTTTCACACTTAAACTTGAACTTATAACGTGAACGCCGAAACATGAAGGAATGGGTGTCATTTAAGGTTATCTGAACTTTGAACTTGAGCTGGTGTCACTTAAAATTATCTGAACCTTAAGGATGCTGACATGAACATGATGACACCCAATCGTGTAGCTGATAACATGACATGAACAATTAGGTTACTTAATAACCAAGGGACATTGACTGAGTCTACCTCTTATTTATTTAACACTTTACTTGAGTTAAAATTCACAATTCACATTATTATATATACACGAGTAAACATATAACTTGTTCATGAACATAAATGATATAGCTATTATGCGTACAACTCAAAATATGATCGTACATAATATGGTAAATAATTTTATCATGATATGAAAAAAATAAATAAAACACTTAATCATAAGATTGAGCAACATAAAGAAATTAATAAAATTATTTTGAATTAAATATGCTACACTTAAAAAGTTCATTTACTTTGTTATCCCCCAAAAAATCATGAGTACCACGTGGAGGCCTCTCCTGATGTAAACTTGTGCCACAGGCGCCCACGCGTCTTTTAAACAAAATATTTTTTTAAAAAATATAACAGTGAACAGTACGCCGACTTGACGTGCATGTCCGCTCATTGATGCACTACTGCACATCACTGTGCGCATCAGCACACTTGTTTTATTAATATTTTTAAAAATAATTGAGAAAAAGCGTTTCATCACATCAAGTAAATTATTTATCCCATGTAAATAAATTGGTTACACAATGTAATTAATTCACTTGATTGAAATAACTGATTTAATTAGGCTACATTTGCAACCCACTTTTCGGGTATGTACATTGAGAGTAATAAATTTATTAACAATATAGTAAATTAATGGTGTGTTACCTATATGCAAATAAGATATTAGTGTACTCGCAGCTAATTTATTCAATTAAAATCCACAAATTGAGTAAAAAAATTAGTAACATTATAAATGTCACGTGCAACTCGAAGATCATTGGATGAGTAAGAAGTTAGGGTAAATAAATTATTGACATCATGTAATTAATTTATTTGAATGAACAAAATAGAATGTCTTAATTCCTTCATATGTTGTATTATTTTCAAAACTCACAGCTTCGATCGAACAACACATGGACCACCTCTATATCATCAACGTTAATTACTCATCTAACAGGAAAAAGAGTATGATATTTCATATGACTTTTACATCAATATCCATAAAATATTGATATTGATATATATATATATATATCTGAGTTATTGACCATTGTTGACTATACAACCACAAAAGATAAGAATCTGTATGACTACCGATCAAGGCAAGTGGGCATTGGCGGGATGAAGAATATGAGTTCCTGTTGTAGAAACCACGTGTAGTGGGGAAACCCTTTCAGAGCACCTGAACCCAGACAATTCTCTCTCTACCATATCTGAAACCACCAGTACAGATTTAAAATGACCAACATAGAGAATGAGATAGATAGATAGACAAATATATAGATAGAGAGAGAAAGGGTTACCTCCTAGATGAAAGGGAGAAAGAGAAAGAGATAGATATTGAGAGTGACATCATAGATGAAAGGGTAAAAAAAGACATTTAAAAAATAATAAAAGTCAGTTGGTCAAGTCGACCATTTTTGCAAAATTACATATAATCGACCATTTGGTTTAAACATGCGTTCAAAAGTGATGAAATCCATAATTTTCACTTTCTTTTACCCTTTAAGTCCCTTTAAACTATCGTAGAATCAAGCATTTGACAAACTCACACCATCCATTTCAAATGGGATTTGTCCCGTGGACACACGAGCAATCCAATCCGTAGGATTTCCTTTTCCTCTTCCCATTCCTACTTCTGTAGGTTTCCCGGTAATAGGGAGATCCGCGAGAACTCTCCGAATTTGAAAGAAAGACTGTGTACAGTACGTTTACATTATGGTTTCTCTGAGCTAGCCAATATTTAGGAAAAGAATTGATCCCTCTGGCCTCTCATTTATGGGTTGATCCGGCTGGCGGCTAGTTCTGATCTACGACCACCCTTCTCCGCAAATCAGAATTTAGTATCTCACCTATTTTATATTTACTACATTTTAATAACTTTATAAATAGTATACAAATTATATATATATATATATATATAATATTATTGAATTAGGAATATGAATGTCCGTAAAAATTAATTTAAAGACCTTTTTATCTACAATATATATTTATTGTTTAATTATTAGTAATTTATTAAATTATTTTATGTAACATGTATTTATTAGTAGCATAAAATTCATAAAAATGAAATTAAATAAATAAAATAACATATATTTTTAACAATGTGTTAATGAGATAATAATTTCTTAGGAATGTCACATATTGATATAATAAAAATATTTTCTATAATATTCAAAAAGTAATGCTATATAGAATAATTTCAAGCATCTAATTTTAATTTAGCAGATTTTATTTAATGTGCATTATGTTCGAACACTAAAAATTTTAATATTATAATATCTAAAATTTATACTATTATATTTCTAATGATTCACTGTATAACTAATATCATATATAACATTCAAAGTACATTATTTAGTGAGGTTCTCATATTTTTTAACTAAAGATGATGATCGGTATGTTATTTAATTCAAGTTTGAATATAAAGTTAAATTTATAAATATTAGAATTAGTATATTATCTTTTATTTTATAAAAAAATAACTTAAATTTTTTATTATGTAGAGCGTTGAATGGTTTTTGGGTTAAAAGGTTGAATGGTTTTACCGGTTCTAATAAAATATGGTAGAGTGGCAGTTTTAAGAATTGGGTTAAAAGTATAAATAACATTTAAGGTTAATTTTTCCGCCAGTCTTCTGTTCTTTTCCCCGGACAAACCTAAATATAGCCAAACAAATATACCACTAGCATCTGTCTTCTAAAGGAGTTATATGAGTTTAATGTTTTCTTTAAACATATTATTAAAATGACGTGATTTTGAAATTAATTAAAAAATAATAAATTTAGCTGACATAGTTATTTAAACTTTCATTATTTTTGTGAAGCGCATGTTTTCAAAAATTTAAAATAAGTTCTTTGTCCGCTGAGTCCATAAATCGCTATTTCAGTGATATCATAACATACATTAATTTTGAATTTTTTACTAAGTTAGACCCCTAGACTAATCATTTTTACAAAAATCAATTCTTACACTAATTTTTATTTACCCTGATCTCTGATTCACCTTCCACTTAAAATGTCTTTATGAAGTTATATGTTTATCATTCGTTTTCTTTTTCATTCTTTCTAGAACATGTATAAGTTTTGTTTTCTTCTTAATTTACAGAAAGCTTGAATTTTCACGGGCTTATCCTGTTCATGAATTTTCTGAGAATATTTTTTTTTCTGGAACTTTGTTTGAGTTTTTTTTTGGAAAGCTTGAATTTTAGACGAAGTAGAAGAAGAAATTTGATGGGTTTTTTTATACAGATTTGAGAGAGAGAAACCTCTAGAGAGAATGGATTTGGTTAACTTTGTACTACACGATGAGGATACGCTGACGTCGCGTATTCATCATGTAGACTACATGATGGATACACGACGTCGGTCTACACGATGATTATATGACGCCAGTGTAACCATCGTGTAGACTACATGATGACTACATGATGGATACACAACGCCACTGTAGACTACATGATGGGTACATGACATTGTGTAGACTACACGATTGGTACATGAGCATCTTCTGTCAAGAATACTTTTAAAATTGGAATAAAATATAGTCTCAAGCATTTGAAAAATTTATTAAAAATGTTTAATGATTCTGGTCCGATAAACTTCTGGATGACGTAACTTTTGACTCGAGTTGAATCACATGTCCCGTAAGATATCAAATCAAAGTTTATTTAGAGATTTACATGTGCAACGAGGTTTACCTGTCGCAGCCTAGTTTCGGGCCTAAAAAATACTATTTTAAGCGCTTTTGGAGGTCTGAAAGTTATTTTGATCACAAATATGGGTACACGGGCTACACAATGCCAGTGTACCCATCGTGTAATTTACACGATGGCTACACGATGTCATTGTACCCATCGTATAGTGTACACGATGTCAATGTACCCATCGTGTAGTCTACACGATGTCAATGTACCCATCGTGTAGTCTACACGATGACTACATGATGTCAGTGTACCTATACGATGGCTACACGGTACCAGTGTATCCATCTTGTAGTCTACACGATATCGGTGTACCCATCGTGTAGTCTACACGATGGCTACACGATGCCCGTGTACCCATCGTGTAGTCTACACGATGTCATGTACCCGTTGTATAGTCTACACGATGACTACACGATTCCAGTGTACCCATCGTGTAGTTTACACGATGCCTGCATCCGGTTACCTTCAACACTACTGAAAAATCTGAAGTAAATTATACATAAATTGAAACAATTTTCCCTTATCATCGGGCTTGAAACTACTAACATCCTCTGCCACAAATTGTATGTTAAGAATATGAGAAATTAACGATAAAAAAAGAAACCACGTGAATGACACTTCAAAATGAGTGAGATAAGGTTAAAAAAAAGTGAAATGTCGAAGAAGAACTAGAAGAATGAATTGTTGCCTAAAAATAGGCAAAAACCCATTTCAGATGTGGTGTGGCTAGATCTAGTTTAGATATGTAAAAATAAGCAAAAACTCATTTTTAAATCTGGGTCAGATCTAGTTTGTCTTCTTCAGTCATCTTCTTTGGTTGCAGAGATTCGATCATCTTCTTTGACTAGAATGCAGAGGTCGTCTTATTCGGTTAATGCATATCTTTTTGAGCAAAAAATCATTTTACAGAGAGAGAATGAGCTTGAGCAAATTTGAAAACGAAGGAAATAATGAAGAATTAAGAGGGAGAGTAAACATGTAACTTCACAAAATTATTTTGAGTATAAGAGTTGATTTTTACAAAAATGGTTAGTTTAGTTCTAGTTTAGGAAAAAAAAACTCATTAATTTTCTAATTAGTTTGAATTATAAATCATTTTAATAATTTGTTATTAAATATAAAAAACCTCTTCCGAACAGAACAAATGCGTTCTTTTGAATATTCCGCGCCAGCAATCCAATACGCAGAAGTGAAATGGTATTGTTGTGTTTCCTATTGGATCTGCGGTGCTTGCACCCTGAAGTGCTCAGGGACCTCAAGCAGGTAAGAGTATCGAAGGATCTGTTTTCGGCATTTCAAATTTACATACAAATCTACTTTTATGCTTATCTGTTGGAGTTCAAATTACTTATAAATACACTATTTGATCAATGAAGTATGAATTTATTAATGGCATCCATTTCTCAGTCATTGTTGCAGCTCGCCAATCTCTACGCCATTTCAGAATCGTCTTCTTGGAGGGAACCAGATTGCGAAAGAGACAGGATTGGTTTATGCTATGTCTACAAAAACTGCACCTCTTCCTTAGACGAGGCACTTAAACTCATCCGTCATCTCTTAACTATTGTTTATTTGAGTTTTCTCAGACATTGATTACATGATCCTATAATTTGTCCCTGATGAAACAGCTGGAGATTGCGTATCATCCAAAAGGCTTGTTCAGTCTCCGCGATTTTCACCAAGCTGTTAACAACTTGCCTACAGATGTTTTCATGCCTGAAATCAACGATTCTGAAGCTATCTATGGTATCTTCCACCTCTCTGATATGTTTTCGGACTGAATTCATTATAGTAACTATTTAACCGATTCCTAGCAGACATAAAACTTTCAACTCTCCTGAGTGATCATGTATTATACTCCTGGGGAGGTAAAGAAATCATGAGAAAAGTTTTAATCCTTAACACAAGAGTGCCACGGGTTATGGATGCTGTCATGCAAAGTACTCTCCTGGTTAGCCAAATATTATCTAACTTTTCAGTGTTATGTTTCTTCAAGGTATAAAAAGTAAATATATTATCTCTTCTTTCTTTCTCCACACTGTCCACAGGATGCAGCGGATAGATGTATTTCAGTAGAGTTTGTGTTGCTTGAGCAAAAATCTAGCCATCTAAGCTATCAAATACGCGAGAATGTAAATGATTTTCTGAAATGTATCTCTGATCTTGACAATTGCTCGTTTCAGACCTATATGCTAGGTTGGTGAACTGCTACTGCATATCCACTATGAAGAATAGAGTTGGATCATAATTATATGAGGAAAGAGAAGGAATGAGAAGAATGAGAATATAATATTAGTATAATATCCCTCATTTTTCTCGTCTTTTGCCTTCTTTTATTTCAACGTGACCAAACAAGATAATCCATAATTTACTTCAATTTATCTCAATTATGAAGTCCAAATAACTCGAGAGAGAGAGAGAGAGAGAGAGAGAGAGAGAGAGTTAAGTTCCAGACTTTCAGTTGCAACTAGCTTTTGAAGATGCAATAAATGCAGTATTTGCATGTGGTAATAATGTTCCAATGATTTTTCAGATGACAGAGTATTTCAAGGATTGGTGAGACGGTGGCTACAAGAATTGAATGATGACATGCAAGTTCAGAGACAAGCATATTTCACCTTTAAGAGCAACCTGTTTGGCTCTATGAGCCAGGTTTTATGCAACTTATACATGACCATCAATCATATAAGTGACGGATTTGAAGTTTGTCAGGTATTATTTATACATGTTTAGATTCCACTGTGATGCGTCCTCTTTGAGAGTGACCATCTTATACCTCTCTATCTGCAAAGAATTATTAAGTTGTTAGAAAATATATATTTTTATGTCTTTTGAGCTGAAAATCACATTGACATATAGATACCAGATCATAACCACTTGAATCTTTAGCCCCTCCCCTCAATCATTTTCAAGATATGAAGTGTGGAAGTTCAATTTTGGTTACTCCTTATAGACATGCAGGTGTCATGGAATTCCACTAGAGGACAACATAAGTAGTGGAGTGAAAGGATCTTCTTGTCCAATAACTGGCAGTTGTCTGGAGACCTGTAATGTCATTGAAAATTCTGTGAAAGTAGGAGAGAAAACAATCCTCTTTCGTCCTTCATTCCAGCAATCTATGAAGATTCAGCAGATTTCTCTACCAATTAACTTCAATATAATTGAGCGAACCAACTTGAGGTCTTTGAGTGAAAGTAAGTATGCTCATCTTTTCCAAGTTCTACTATCATTAGCAACTTGAGCTCATTGACCATTTAATTTTCCTTTCTTCTTCTCTATTGCTAAGTCTGATACACGGGGATTTGTTTATTGGGCATGTGGGACTTCCGCTCTGTCTGGATTGTCATGGAAGTGAGCTTTGAATTTTAATTTCTATGCCTTGGTGGTCAACCATCATTCACAAATCTTACATCTCACTTTTGGCGAGTGTGTCTCCTTTTGAGTTTTTAACTTACGCAATGTGAACCAACATATTTCAATTTGAATATCAACATTTATTTTACCCCCTTTTCAACTTGATCTGTTTGCGATTCCTACTTAATCATTTTTAGCATTTCAAAATAGGTCTCATAATGGGGGCTTCCTATGTTGTGACACCATCATCATCATCATATGAGATAGAGTCTACCTCGGATGACATTGATAAGTTAGAGCTGAATGCTCAAGGTGCATGGGAAGGCCCATCTCTGACTGACCCAGACTATGGATCAGATTAAAGAACTTATACGGGAGTTCACCATTTTCTATGCCTGGATGTGAATGTCTAATAAAGCATTGTGAAATCTTTATTCTTTCGTGGCAGTTTTTCAAGCTCTTTCCGCTGCTTTGTATTCCCTGGATCAGGGGTTGATTTGCATTTCAAATTGTAATGTGGAGACCATGAAGGAAGCTACTTTTCCTTGCTATTATATTCTTCAATCGTCAGAGAATGGATCAATGCTTTTGAGGGTGAGCCTCACACTTACTGGATGAAGTATTTATATTTACTAGTGAGACTAATTTTAGCTTAACTTATTAGCAGTTTGCATGCATCATCATATTGTTGTCAAATTGGTCCCTGTGATTTATGGTAGCATGAATGGCAGATTTTTGTCTAGCTTTCTGACGGACTATTTTTCTTGCCAAAGATGCACCTATTTTAACCAATTATAAAAATTTGCAGCGTCTTGCTGGGTCAGAGGAAGTCCAATGTTTCCTGGATCTCAGTAAATTGTTTAATGCCTCTGTCGCTGTGGAGATTAATAACTCCATTCGAGCTTCTCTGGAGCAGGTTTAACTCAGTCAGGCATTTCTTCTAGTTGAATTATTTCATTAAAACCACATTGTTCTGGCGAGGTTCTTTACTATTTACTCTGAGTGGTAATTGGAGGATTGAGATGGTGTCATTTCAGCACAATGCAGAATGCACCTACCTGCAATGAATATGGTTGATAGCCCCACCCATGAGTATGATGATGAGTAGTCAATGAACAACGTTTTCCACGTTCTGCACACTAGATAAAGAGCTACGTAAAACATATGTCACAATCACTTGGATATGAACTTTTCTGGATTTTGTTAGTATATGGTTAATGGCCTAAAGTTAATATGGGGAAACCGGAAAGTTTGTCAAGTCGTATTACTTATTTGAAACATTTTGAATTACCTATGTCTCATAAGCAATTACAATTTTGATTTGGATGCTACTATTTTCCTTCTCTTTTCTGTTGTCTTTCTTGTAGGTTGAACCAAGAGACTACGATCCATTGCTGCATGAAAGAGGGTTTCATCAAAATCTGAATCTTCTTGTAAAAGAGAGCATACGGTTTGAGTAATATTTTTTCTCATCCTTAATCATCTTCAAATATACAAGTATAATACTCATTGCACTTTCAGATGCAACAATCTCATTGAGATAAGAATTTCCATAGGTTCAGAATTCTACATCATCATTACCCTCTGAGTTGATCACATATTAGTTAATGCAGGTTTCAAGCGGATTGTTAATCAGTCTTGCATTCACAAGTTCAGACCTCGAAAATATTTCTTCTTAAATGTGGCTGTCTTCTGGTTCAAGATAATCATACAAACTAATCTTGCAATACATTTGAATCATTTTCATTTGAAAACACTCAGGAGTCGCCATATAATTTTCAGCCACTCCAGTCTTTAGTAGACTCTGTGTTTCTACTGAGATTGCAGACAGTTCGCTTCAAAATCGTAAGGATCACTCAAATAACTGATAAAGGATTCAGACATTGCAGGTCATTATATCAAAACGGAGAAGAGGCAATCTCTGTAAAGGATTCAAATCTACCAGATTCTTCAGAAAAGATTGAAGACTCGCAATTGACCACTACAGTAGAAGAGAAAAGAGAAAGCACGGTCATTGAAGATTGGGAGCAGCTGATGGTCCAAGAACTCCCAAAAATAAACTCTCCAGTTCGCATTTCCAAAGCCAAGTCGGATCAATTGGCTTTATTTCTTCAAGATAAAAATCAGTTGGAAGTAAAGACTTCAAGGATTTTAGAGAGATTGGAGGTACCAAGACAGTTGAAAATGATCAAGACTTCTGTTGCTACTGACACTGACATGATCAACACAAATCAATTACAAAAGCGTTCAATTTTGTCTCAACCCATCCATTCTACGACTGCGAGCCAGCTACTAAAACCCAATTTCTGCAGACTAAAAAGGAAACAAAGATGATGAAAACTAGCTATCGTTGCAGATAAACTTCTGGAAGGATGATCTGCTTGTTTACTTCTGAACTCAGATACGGTAGTTCAACCATTTTAATGTACATGTGGTGCAAATACTTGTTTGTATTTTTGCAGAGCAGTACCCTGAAACCCTGCTTTGCTAATAGGAGGGTCCTGTGTGAGCCTGGTATTATCATAAGTCAAAATAGCAGAGTTATCACTCATATTTCTCGGTTCCTAAATTGTCCAGACACATCAGGAAGTCTCGCCATCTTCTTAGTATTCAGATGTTAGAATTTAGACACAGGACACGTAACTGGCATTAGCAGTCGAAGCATCTAGCACTCTCTATGAAAACAATTAGAAACATAGAAACTTCACTCTTCAGGATAATCTTGTAGATCTGTTTTGCGAAATTGGTCGAGTTAAACATGTCCACCTGATACTAATTGGTCAGCAGCTGGTCGACATACCAGCTAGCTCCAGTAATCAGACTTTTAACCTCATAGTCAGTCTCCATTCCATTAATTTTGGCCTTGTCTTTACCCTTTCTGTTTTTTCTTTAAATTCTTACTCTAGTGCGTCGCTGGTTTTTGCTGCTAGATTCGGATGCTCAGTAGAGGACTACAGTAACAAGTAGAAGGATAATGTTACAAGAGACAAAGGTTTAAGACTTAAAGTAGAGATGGAAAATTCTGCGGTAACGGGGAGGTACTTGTACCGTGGGGTAATCCAAGAGTGCATCATCCCTGGATCAACCAATTTGAGATCAAATAGTGGGATCACCCTCCTGTACCACTATCTTCCCGTGTCGAAGCAGATACACCTAAAAAAACTGTATAAATTGTTTCAAACTTCATCACAATCACATCAACAATTAGTCTTGTTGGAGACATCATTGACTTATGAAGGATAATGTTACCTTCTCTCCCTTTCTTTTATTCTCTCCCTTACCTTCTCTCTCTTTCTTTTAGAAATTGTGCTTTTTTCTCTTGACTATCCTTATCTTTTAGATCATTCATTTTGAAATGTTGAAACGCAACACTTCATATAGTCATTTCATCCACAGTACGACAATCCATCATCACTTGTTTGTAAATAACTGAAGTATTAGACAGCAAAGAACTTCTTATTAAGAAAGAAAAGAGACGACAGGAATCATCATAAACCATTTTGTGCCTGATAATTTGACAAATTAAGACAAGGGTACATATGAACTTTTCGTTTCCGAAAGCTGCAATCTTTCTGACAGGAACAAACCCAAAATGAAGAAGAAGAAGAAGAAGAAGAGGAAGAAGAGGAAGAAGAACTTAGCCCGAATGACTAGTTCCAATAACTTCTACAATTAGCAAAACAGATACAACTACTATCACATTATCTACGATACATAATTTAAAGTTTAAACACATCCCCATATACCTTAAACTTTCAAAAGCTTCATCTTGTTTGAAAATGCAATGGTAATCCAGTCGGGTTGCGCTGCAGACCACTGAAGCTGGTTAATTTCAGACCCAGCAGAGTGCATGTACATTGGATCAATACCATTCGGGCCGGCCACCGTCGGCAACTCCCAAATAAGTGCTTGTGCATCATCCCCCGCCGAACAAATATGCCTGCGACTCTGAGGAGCCCAAGCAATGGCGTTCACACTTGCTCGGTGCCTCTCTAACTCCGCAACTGGCGTCGTTGGTGATCGAATATCCAAAATCACAATCTTGTTGCTGTCCATCATAAACGTCGCCATGTACTGTAAGTCCTGCTTATTCCAAGCTAATCTAAGCAAAGGGGTATCGGGCTGAGGACTCTCATATATAATGGTTGAGTGCTCCTTATCCCTCAAATCGAAAATTCTGACCGACCCATCGGCGGAAACCGAAGCGAAAACTCTTGCCTCGCCCCAGGCAATGTCATAGACCTCTTTGTCATGAGCTATGAGCTGAGTTTCAACGACCCCCCTTTCGATATCCCAAATTGTACATGTGGTGTCAATGCTGGAAGTACCGATTCGTTTGGGTTCGATCTCGTTCCAGTCGAAGGAGGTTAAAGGGGCAGAGAACTCGCTTGTCTTGCTGTTATTAAGGACGGAGATGGGCTCGACGGAGTTTTCTCGCACTTCCCAGAGACGGAGATAGTCGCCGGAGGAGGCCAAGAGATCGGATGAATTGGGGAGAGAGGAAGGGGCAGTGGGGTGGAACATGAGCTTGGTGGGTGGGTAGGGGTGGTCAAATGAGAGAGAAGGGTGGGCGTTGACAGAGAGAGTTTCAGGATCGAAGGAGACGATGTCGACGCGGTTTGTGTACTCTTCTATGAAGCTTCCAAGAGCAATTCGGTTCTGGTGGTTGTTGCCGTTGAAGATGCGAGATGGGGTCGAAGAGATGGCCATGGCGTAGATTGGGTAAGGAGACTCATAGGTCACGGAGTGTTCGGATTTCATGGGGGATTCTTGGGTAGAGTTTTCCATTTTCACTTTCCTTCTTGTGTTTTTTTCTCAATAAAGTGATGAGGGAAAAGTTTGGTGATCAGGTAGAGACTGGACGCTGGACGTAGGGGAGGTTGGGCGATTCCAGGGAATGAGAGAATTGAAACGTGAAGAGATCGATGACTTTTTGTTTTTTTTTTTACCGCTCACGATTTAAAGTCTATACATTAACTGATTAGAACGTGTGCGTGTGAGTTTTGGGAGACTCGGTAGTCTCTGGAAGGTTGATTTAGAGAATAACTTAAAAATCAATAAATTATATAAATGATTGAATTTTATAGTTACTCATAGTTAAAACCTAATAAAAATAGTGAATTGCCGAAAAATGCCTTCACTAACAAAATGCATCATTCTTCCGTCGTGTAATAAACTGGCGAAAACACCGAAGAAGGAACCCTAGTCCCAAGCTCTCTCACACGACGATTCAATGAAATCCTTCGAAACGGCCTATTCGCTGCAAAAGCTAAGAGAAAATCATCGTAATATATACGAGATTCACAAAATATAAAAAATCACGAAGGTCAAAACTAACAGTAAGTTTTTGGTGCTTCCGATTTGGGTTTAATCTAAAGTTCATGATTGATTTTTCTGATATTTGTGATTGTTATGAGTTTTTATGTGTTTATTTGAGTTTTTTTTATGAAACTTGCTTAAGTGTACCTATTTTACGAGTGAACAGTTTGTCCCTCTGTTTTGCTCTGTTTTCTGGAGGTAAACTAGTGTATTTCTATATTCTGTAGATTTCTCATACTTAAGATTTGTTATGTAGTATATTATTATGTATTCTGAGTATAACATTATATACTATATAACCACATATTGATTGTTATTATTTTTTTTGTTCTTAAATATAATATGGTTAATGATCCATAGTTCATCTTTATGATGCAGGTAGATGAAGGGAGAAATTGAAGTCAAGTTTATTATGCCAATGCGAATGTCCAACGTCAAGTTTATTAGCAATGATAAAACTTTCAATAGTATAAATTTATATACGCATAGTATAATACAATATATATGTAGAAACCATGGTTCACGTATCATAAAAATCACACATTTTAAAAAGATAAAGCTTTATATGAATCATTATAAAGTTAGTATAAATTCTCAAATCATTTCGATCCATCATTTAATCATAAAATAATATCATTCGTTGAAAATTATGTATAGTATATATTTATGTACTTGTAGTATATAGTCGTCATATACCTATCACTTGAAAAATATTTATGAAATATTTTACACATCATCATAAAATCAATATCAGTCTGTAAAATCATTTCAATCTATACTCCTATCATAAAAGAAAATCATTCATTACAAAATTCATATATATCATTAGAAGCTTACTATCCATCATCGTATCAACTATATCTATCATAATTGTCATAGAAGCTAAGAGTATATAAATATATACGGCCAATATATCAAGTACATAGTTATAATAAAAAGTTTCATGATGTGTATAATAATATATTGGGGGTAATGCTCTCAAAACATGTGTGTTGACATTTTAATATTCAATTGAATGGAAATGCTTTTTTATTATAGTTGTTCTTTTAAATTATTGTTGAATAATTTATATAAATATCTGAAAATTTCATATTCATTAATGAGACTATGATCTTATATTAGTACGAGAGGATTAACATCTAGATAATGAATAAATTTGTCATCAACATATTAAAGTATGTAATCTTTAATGAATGATTGCTAGTACGGTTCATTACGCATTATGAATGCATGTGATCTAGATCCAGATCATTGATGTTGATAAACATCTTAGTGAATTTATTTTATATAATAAGATTATATATGGCATGACTGATGTGAATTAATCTTTATTAACTTCCGTATATCATAAAGATTTAATACATATCAACCTGATGATCATATGTAGATCAGTCTGAATCTTGAGTAGTCATGAACTTCTATACATGTCTACTGGATCTTTTGATCAACTTGTTAAGGTTTATTTGTAAAACAGACAAGTGACTTTTGTTTTGGAGATTCAGTGATTTGAATGGCAGGGAATATGATCTTACAAGATTTGGAATCCAAGCTTTCCTAACGGATCGTATATTGGTTCCCTTAAGTGTTGATTCTGGAACTAAATAGTTATTGAACTCAAATTTATAATACGATTATAAGTTAGTCATTCACTACTGAATTAATGATACTTATGGATGCATAAGTAATTATAGAGGTAAAATGATAATTTTGACCGGCTCTAATTTACAAACCAATAATTGGAGGACAGAACTACGTGAAATGATTATATCAATGGACTACACGAGAATACTCCGCAAATATATTTTATAATCTCTAAGAGTGCAATTCCATATTAATAGTGGAGTAATAATGGAATTAATAAATAATATTATTTAATTAAAGAGTTTAATTAATAATCTAGTTTATTGGAGCTTAAGATTATAGGTTCATGGTCCCCAAGTCACCTCTGTACTACGTAGTCTAAGGGAACTGCATAATTATGAGATATTATGTATGATTAATTAATTAATTGAATTATTTAAATATATAAATTTCAGAAATTATATATATCGATTAATTTTATAATTATCCATAAGTGAGACATGATATCTGATTTGTGAAATTAGGTAATTATAAATTATTATTAGATAATAATTTGAATCAACTAAATATGTTATTTGTGAATTAACAGATAAGTTAGTTGATATGGATAATCAGATATGTTACTTTTGAATTAACTGATATCTAGATATTTATTTGATTAAAATAAACATTTAATTCACAGTAATTGCCACGTGTCAATCACGGATTGAGAATTAAAGATTGACATGAACTATTGTAGTGTCACGTGGCACTGCAGTAGTGGGGATACAATATTGTAGTGTCGTGGCACACAGTGCTGTTAGGCACTATGATAGCTCACGACAGCTGCAGTGTCGTGTGGCACTACAGTTGTTCACAAATTGCAGTGAGTTCCACTACAATGGTAATTCTAAAATTTATTATTATTTTCAGTTTATCACTAAAAATCTGATATGCCATTAACTAGAAAATATATATATATATTATTCTAATGGCTTCAGTTGGAGTATCAGTTAATCAGTTGAGAAATGTTGATCAGAGTGTTGAGAACACTGTTGCTATCAGGGTGGATTTTTTCTGTGATTAAAAAGTTAATCAAAAACTCTAAAAGAATAATCATTGTATTCTCTCAGGGGATTGTCTCACTAAATTAATCATTCTCAGTAAATCTCTAGATCTCATGTGTTGAGTACATCTAGAGATAGAAAAAATGTCTTTGAATTATTCTACATGCTCACACACGTCCTAGTGCGTTTGAGGATTGGCTTGGAAGATCTTGGTGTGGATCTCAAAGTCTGTTGTTTTTGGGAACATATGATCGTTGGTTTGCAATGACGCTTGATATAGACTACAAGAGGTATACGATTCCTATCCATGTATGTCTTAGATTTAATATATAAATATATAATAGATCCTGATTGAAAAAAAATTCAATAAAAGTTTCTATTTTGGAAACTGTTGTGTCGCGCTTGTTTTTGTTTTTATCGAAAAACATAAGATTCGTTATTTTATAAACTTTTTAAATACCACCACGCCTCTACCGTGCGAGCGCCGCGTTTCCAACAATTGGTATAGAGCGGTCTTTTATATATTTATGTATTAAATATTGTGTGGGTTATCTTGCATTATTCATAATATATAAGATATTTATGAATGAAATGGATGGTTTTGTTTTTTAAATATGTGGTTAAATAATGGATCATTAATTGTATGGTGATTATTGTGTTATGTTTTATTCTTTCAATTTTTCTTAAGATCCAGTGTAAGTCGTTTTGGAGCGTAGAATTTTTGTAATTTTATTTTGAATATTATATTATTATTATTATTCCAATCGCAAGAAGACGGATAATGCAAGAGATGAACGAGGATGAAAAAGAAAATAAATAGGAATTCCGGCGTCGACACCGTAAATATGATTTTATTTCTAATATGTTTATATAGATTGTTTTGTGAAATCAATTGCATGTAAATGCCAGATTTTAATTAGTTAAAACTTGTTAATCACACCACTCTAAATGTTATAGTAACATTTAGGATAACCAATTTTAGTAAAATAGTTTTATTAAAGTTTGACGAATATAATTAATTAGTGAATTTAAGTTCACCTAATTATGACTTAGGCTATTTAGAATTTAAGTTCATCTAATTATGACTTAGGCTATTTAGAAGGTTAAATGAACTTAGACCAATGAAATTGGATTAACTGTTAATTTAATATTCATAGGGTTATTCTTTTAACTAGTAATTAATTTGAAATTAATTAATTAGTTAAAATTGAAACACATTATCCTAAAATAGTGAGTGTGAGAAGGTTGACATGTCAATGTAACCTATGGTCTCCATTATTTGTACAACACCTTGTGGTACAGTGAGTGCCTCGAGATGGCTTTGTTTTCATCCCCCTAAGAAAGGTTTCAAATTGTATCAATACCAAGGTTGGACTTCTTAAGAAGATATAACTAAGTGATGTAGTTTAGTTTTGACCGACTCTAAGGTGGTATATTCTAAATCAAGTCATGGAATCTGAAATAATGGGTTACACTCATAAAGTCACAATTAAGCTTTCATGTAAATAATTGTGACATGACTGAATAAGCGATATCTTATTGTTAAAAAAAAATATGAGCTATTTTAAGTTTTAATTAATAAGGATGAGAAAGACAGTCTGAGATTAATCTGACCAATCCTAAGGCAACACATTAATCGTTGAGTTATTTTATCGTGATTAGTAAATGTAAATTTATGTGTTTATTATGTCGCATTTATGCATCACGTTTACTTTTCAAATTCTGGATATTTATTTCAATTATATTGAATTATGTATATTTTATTTTTCAATTATTATTATGTTTACCATGGGCAACCCTATTACTGCTTTACTTGCACTTGAAAAATTGAATGGTGATAATTTCATAAGATGAAAATCAAATTTAAACTTGATGCTAATTTGTAAGAATCACAAATTTATTCTTACTGAGTAATGTCATGAGGATCCTACTATCAATGCCCTTAAGAATGTTAGAGACAAGTTTGATGCTTGGATTCAATCCAACAACAAAGTGATATGCTACATGCTTGTGAGTATGAATGATATTCTGAGAACCAAGCATAAGAGTATGAAGACTGCCTATGAGATTATGGAATCTCGATAGATGATGTTTGGACAACAGTCTGATCAAAGACGTCATGAGGCGACTAGGAGCTACATGACGACCAAGATGAAGAAAGGTACTTCTGTGTGTGAACATGTTTTGAACATGATCAACATAATGCATGAGGCAGAAGTACATGAGGCGACCATTGATGAACGAACTCAAGTCAACATTATACTTGAATTGCTTACACCTGCTTTTTATGTGTTCACCACCAACTATGTTATGAACAAGTTACAATTCAACATGACTCAACTGTTGAATAAACTGAAGAATTTTGAGTCACTCAATAAGAGTATGACAAAAAAAGGCTAGGCAAATGTTGCGAGTAAAAGTCTTCTTCAACTGTTGTTAAAAGTAACAAGAGGAAGAAGATCAATGGTAAGGGCAAAGGTAAGAACAAGAAATGAAAGAAAGCCAAGACATTGCCAAAAGCCAAAAAGAACAAGAACGACAACAAGCCCAAGAGAAAATGTTTCCATTGTGGGGTTGAAGGTCATTGGAAGAGAAACTGTAAGAAGTATATATTTTTAGCTGAAAAAGAAAGGTAAATATGATTTACTTGTACTTGAAACTTGTTTAGTTGAATATGATTTGTCATTCTTGATACTGGATTCATGAGCCACTAACCATGTATGTTCTTCTTTACAGATGCTTGATTCGTCAAAAGAGCCGGCTGATAGTGAGGTCATTATGAGAGTTGGGAGTGGTGCCCTCGTGTCAACAAAAACATTGGGAACAGTCCGTCTTAATTTTGGAAATAATTATTTTATTTTGAACGATATTTATTATAATCCTGGATTTTTGAGAAATTTAATTTCTCTTTCTGTTTTGCATGAACAATTATTTGAGGCTTCTTTAATTAATTAAGTTTATTATTTCTAAGAATGGATTCAATATTTGTCATGTAAAAGTGTCGAACGAATTGTATATGCTTAAATCGACTGAATACGTGTTAAATAATTCTGAATTATTTAAAGTAGCAAACCTAAAAGTAATAAACGACAAATAGTTTCTCATGATGATGATAACACATATTTTTGACATCTTAGGTTGAGACATATTAATCTAGATATGTTAAACATGTTAACAAAACATTGTGCGTTGAGAGAACTGAAAGTTGGAACCCTTCTTGTTTATGAATCATGTCAATAGGGTAAAATGACAAAGAGACATTTCTCTGGAAAGGGCCAAAGAGCCAATGAACCACTTGAGTTAGTGTATAGTGATGTCTGTGGACTGATCAATGTATAAGCTAGAATACTACTCAAGATATGGTTATACTTACCTAATGCAAAGAAAGTCTGAAACTCTTGGAAAGTTTAAAGACTTCAAAACTGAAATTGAAAAGTAATTATGTAAATCATTGAAGAGCCTTCGATCAGATCAAGATGGTGAATGCTTGAATATAGAATTCAAGGATTACTTGTTGGAGTATGGAATCCTACCCCAACTTACATCATCTGGAACGTCACAGTAAAATGGTGTTTCAGAAAGGAGAAACTGAATCTTATTGGATATGGTCAGGTCAATGTTAAGCTACTCATCACTACTACTTACATTTAGGGATATAGCACACGACAATATACATTTTGAATGCAGTGTCTTCTAAATCTGTAAGCATGACACCCTTTAGAGTTATGAAATGGCTCCAAACCCAGTTTGTGTCATTTCCATATATGAGGGTGTTCAACTCACGTTCTTAGACCCAAGACTGGAAAGTTAGACTCAAGGTCTGAAGTATGCATGTTCGTTGGCTATACTCCAGAGACTAGAGGTGGGTACTTTTATAGTCACAAGGATCAAAAAGTGTTTGTATCGACAATTACCACCTTCCTTGAACACGACTATATGAAAAACTACAAACCTCGAAGCAAAGTAGTTCTTGAAGAATTAACGCCTGATGAGATCACCACCTTCATTATCAACTGATAAACGACAAACCACAGTTCCTGTTAAGGAAATCTAGGTGCAACGTCGTAATGGGAGGGTTGTAAGACAACCTATTCGCTATGAACTAGAGGCACATGTACTAGTGTATGACACTAATAAGGATGATCCATTATCTTATGAAGAAACAATGAATGATCTTGACAAATGAGAAGTGCAAGATGCCATGAACCAGGAAATGGAATCGATGTATTCCTATTTCGTCTGGAAACTTATAGATCCACCTGAAAATGTCAGAACCATTGGATGTAAATGGATCTTCAAGAAAAAAGAGGTTCTGATAGGAAAGTAGAGACTTTCAAGGCATAGCTGGTAGCCAAGGGCTATACACAAAGGAAATGAGTCGATTGTGAAGAGACATTTTCCCTTATTGCCATGCTAAAATCTATTCGAATCCTTTTATCCATTTACGCTGGTTTAGAATATGAAATATGACAAATGGATGTCACGATAGCTTTTTTGAATGACTCTCTTTTAGAAAGCATCTATATGATGCAACGAGAATGGTTCGTGAAAAATGGGCAAGATCAGAAAGCATGCAAGTTGCTTAAATCTATTTATGGATTAAAGCAAGCATCTAGATCTTGAAATCTTTCATTTGATGAGATTATAAAATCATATGGTTTCGAGCAAAATGTTGACAAAATTTGTGTTTATAAATACATCGAATGCAAGATAGTGGTTTTCTTAGTTCTTTATGTTGACAATATTCTACTCATTGAGAATGATGTAGAAACTTAGTCAAAGTAAATGAGTGGTTAGCTGAAAAATTCCAAATGAAAGATTTGGGATAGGCGAGCTATGTTCTAGGCATCCAAATCCTAAGGGATAGAAACAACAAACTCTTATCACTTTCTCAGGCATCTTATATTGATAAGGTACTGGAGAGATTCTCTATGGAGAATTCTAAGAAAGTTAACTAGCGACCAGACGTGAAATTATCCTCTCCAAGGAGTAATGTCCCAAGACACCTTAGGAGGAATATGATATGAGAACGGTTCCTTATGCTTCAACTGTTGGTAGTCTCATATATGCCATGTTGTATACGAGATCTGACATCTGTTATGCGGTGAGAATTGGTAGTCGTTATCAATCGAATCTAGGTTTGGAACATTGGATTGCAGTAAAACACATTCTCAAGTATTTTAGGAGAACGAGAAACTATATGTTTATTTATTTAGGTGAAGACCTGAACCCTACTAGATATACTGGTTGTGATTTTCAATCAGACAGAGATAGTCAAAAGTCGATATCTGAATCAGTATTCGCCCTAGGTGGAGGAACTGTAGTCTAGAGATGTATCAAACAATCCAGCATTGTAGATTCCACTATGGAAGCCGGATATATAGCGGTTTGTGAAGCTGCGAATAACTCAGAAAGCTCTATTCTGATCTAGAAGTAGTTCCAGATATGAACAAGCAACTGATCCTATACTGTGACAACAGTGGGGCGATAGCTAATCCGAAAGAACTGAGGAGTCATAAGAGGGGAAAGCATATAGAGATGCAATATCATCTTGTAAGAGAGACCATGCATCGAGTTGATGTGACTATTATGAAGATAACGTCAGATCAGAATCTAGCTGATCCTTTTACCAAGACACTTCGAGTGAAGTCATTTGAGAGTCATGTGCGAAACATTGGGTTGAGAGAGATGCCACATTTGCTTTAGGGCAAGTGGAAGATTGTTGGGGGTAATGCACACTCAAAGCATGAGTATTGACATTTTAATATAAAATTTAATGAAAGTACATTTTTTATAGTTGTTCTTTTAAATTATTGTTGAATAATTTATATAAATATCTAAAAATTTCATATTCATTAATGAGACTATGATCTTGTATTAGTACGAGATGATTAAGATCATAAATAATGAATAAAATTACCAGCAAAATATGAAATATTTATTAAATGGTTGCTAGTACGGTTCACTAAGCATTATGAATGCATACGATCTAGATCTGGATCATTGATGTGGATATGAATCTTAGTGAATGTACTTTATATAATAAGATTATATATGATATGACTGATGTGAATTAATATCTTTATTAACTTATCCTTTATCATAAAGATTTAATACACATCAATCTGATGATCATATGTAGATCAGCCTCTATCCTAAGTAGTCTTGAACTCATATGCATGTTTACTGGATCCTTTGATTCACTCGTTAATATTTTTTTGTAAAACATGCTAGTGACTTTTATTTTGGAGATGCAGTGATGTGGATGGCTGAGAATATGAATTTACGAGATTTGGAATCCAAGCTTTCCTAACGGATCATGTATTGGTTCCTTTAAGTGTTGATTTTGAAATGAATGATTATTGAGCTCAAATTTATAATCTGATTATAAGTTAACCATTCACTAGTTAATTAATGATACTTAAGGATGGAGAAGTAATTAGAGGGGTAAAATAGTAATTTTGACTGGCTCTAATTTACGAACCAATAATTAAAGGACAGAACTGCGTGAAATGATTATATCAATAGAGTACACGATAATATTCTATAAATACATTCTATAATCTCTAAGAGTGCAATTTCATATTTATAGTGGAGTAATAATGAAATTAATAAATAAGATTATTTAATTAATAATCTGGTTTATTGAAGCTTAAGATTATAGATCTATGATCCCCTAGTCACCTCTGTACTACGCAGTTTAGGGTGTGAATATTTCAGGAAATGAGAAAATGATTGACTTGCAAAAGAAATTTTTATTCTGGGGTAAGTATATAATTATGAGTTAATTATGTGTGATTAATTAATTAAATTATTTATAAATATAAATATAAA
>QANY01011507.1:0-201076 GCA_003255025.1 Datisca glomerata
GGACATATAGTGTTTTGCCTCCTCACTGTACGGGTGCTGGTTAGCCCAAAGTTGGTATCATATATATATATTATATGTCTCACTACCAGTTATTAAAATTAAAAAATATGACAAGATTGGTTGACATGATGGTTAATTTCCCATTTTTACATCATGAAGACTTGTGTTTGACTTGAATAATCCCAATGATCATATGTGACTTTGATAAAAAAAAATCTAACTTAATTATTCTTACAACATGTTTACTAAATGGTAAAGATAATGAATGTTATGAAAATGGTAAAGGGTAAGGTAAAAGAAAGTAATGATAAATGAATGAAATGATAATAACATTTTCGTTAGATGTGTTTATTAATTGTTTGTAATCGGAATCAGATATGAGTTGTAGTTCTCTTTAATCTGTTTACTAACTATCGACAATCGGAATCAAACATGCAAAATTACCAATTTAGCCTAAGATGAACTTTTTTATCTTTAGTGATTTGCTTTTTTATATTTCTATGAACTTATTTCCTTTATTACAAACTTAAGTTTAATTTTTAATTTATAAATAATTTAATTTAACTATTTAAAATAACTTCTATAATTTAATTTTTTGAATTATGAAAATTTTGAACTTTAATTATATTTTAAGTAAATAATCATAATATAATATTGCATTATCATAGAAATATATGTATCTCATCGACACTTTAAATATGTCACAATATATACTAAAGGGATAGAGTGTATTATTGGGATAGAATAAAGAGAATAGTGATGGAGTGGTAAGGACAAGTGAGACATACATCAAAGAAGGTAAATGGTAAAGATTATTACTACCTAGGAGATTGTAATAGTTTAACCCAAAAATCAGTAATGAGACTACTGATTTGGAGTGAGACCTACCACTCTTTTACCTTTACTGATTTTGGTAAACAAAGTATTGAATAAAATCAGTATTCATACTTTTCCCCTCTTTCCCTTTACTGATCGGTAAACAAGCCTTTAAAGAATTGGGTAATATCTTACAACCCCTTGCACAAAACCCTCCGGTCGTCAAATAACTGTTAATTTCTCCCATGCTCATCGCGTGCCTATTTTTTTTTCACTTTTACCCATGTCTTCAACTTTATACGTTACCCATACTAACAATTGTTTTCATCCAAATTCAACCACAATGACTTTTCCATCTTCGTTGTTTTGTCAAAAAATTGACAAATTATCCTCTATTATTCTATTTTGAAAAAAATATTAGACTTAATAAATAATATTATAAAAAATATATGTAAGAAAAGTCGAATCATGACTTATTTTCATACAACAAAATTAATTTCTACTTAACAGTAATACATAAGTCACATTAAAAATCATTATTTATCTTTTAGATACTAGATTTTTATCTATCAAATATTTATTTTGTATAATAAACACTGTAAACAAAAATGTGTTGGGGGTAATGTGCTCAAAGCATGTGAATTGACATTTTAATATGAAATTTAATGGAATTACATTTTTCTAACAATTGTTCTTTTAAATTATTGTTGAATAATTTATATAAGCATCTGAAAATTTCATATTCATTAATGAGACTATGATCTTGTATTAGTACAAGATGATTATTGATCATAGATAATGAATAAAAATTATCAGCAATATATTAAAGTATGATATCTTTAATGAATGGTTGCTAGTACGGTTCACTAAGCATTATGAATGCATGTGATCTAGATCTGGATAATTGATGTAGATAGAAATCTTAGTGAATGTACTTTATATAATAAGATTATATATGACAGGACCGATGTGAATCAATATCTTTATTAACTTATCGTTTACCATAAAGATTTAATACACAACAATTTATTGATCATATATAGATCAGCATGAATCTTGAGTAGGCATGAACTTATATACATGTCTATTGGATCTGTTGATTCACTCGTTAATGTTTGTTTGTAAAACAGGCTAGTGAATTTTGTTTTAGAGATTCAATGATGTGGATGACTGAGAACATGATCATACCAGATCTAGAATCCAAGCTTTCATAATGGATCGTATATTAGCTACTTAAGTATTAATTCTAGAACTGAATGGTTATTGAGCTAAAATTTATAATATGATTATAAATTAGTTATTCACTAGTGAATTAATAGTACTTAAGGATCAAGAGGTAATTAGAAGGGTAAAATGATAATTTTGACCAGCTCTAATTTACTAATCAATAATTTGAGAATATAATTATATGAAATGATTATATCCATGAATTACACGAGAATACTCTGTAATACACTCAATAATTTCTATGAGTGAAATCCCAAGTCACCTCTGCAATACACAGTTTACGGTGTGAATATT
The DNA here is from genome assembly GCA_003255025.1 of Datisca glomerata. NCBI lineage: Eukaryota > Viridiplantae > Streptophyta > Magnoliopsida > Cucurbitales > Datiscaceae > Datisca > Datisca glomerata. The sequence continues at coordinate 2,338 of QANY01011507.1, forward strand.
TCAGGACATGAGAAAATGACTAACTTGCAAAATGAATTATATTTATGGGGAAAGTACATAATTATGTGTGATTAATTAATTAAAAATTAATAAATTTTATTAATTATATTAATTTTTGGAAACTATATATAAATAATTATATTGATTAATTTTCTAATTATCGATGAGTGGGACAATATATCTAATTTATGAAATTAGATAATGTTAAATTATTATTAGATAATAATTTAAAATTTGAATAAACTAAATTTATTATTTGTGAACTAACAACTAAGCTAGTTGATAGGGATGATTAGATAAATTAATTTTGAAATAACTGATATCTAAATATTTATCTGATTAAAATAAATAAATAATTATAAAAATTACCATGTAGCATGTTGGACTGCCACATGTCAATCACTGGTTGAGAATCAGGAATTGACATGGACTATTGTAGTGCCACGTGGCACTAGAGTCAGACGTGCAATACTGTAGTGCCACACAGCATTACAACAGTGCCATGAATTACAATGACGTGAGGTACTGTGATTGTACAGTTGCAGTAGGTCCCACTACAACGATAATTTTGTGATTAATTATTATTTTATGTATATCCCCAAAAATCTGGGGTGGCCTAGAATGTATATAGATAATATTCTATTTGCCTCAGTGCAGATTAAGTATGCTAACAACACGGTTGCTATCAGGGTGAAACTCTCTGAGATTAAAAGTTTATAAAAAGCTCTGTGAGAATAATCATTGTATTCTCTTAGAGGTTAGTCTCACAAAATTATTCATTCTCCGAAAATCTCTTGATCTCATGTGTTGAGTACATTTAGAAACATAAAAGTGTTCTTACTATATTCTATATGCTCACACACAATTAGTGTGTTTGAGGATTGATTTGAAAGATTTTAGTATGGATCTCAAAGTTCGTTATTCCTGAAAATGAAAGATCATTGGTTTACGAGGCATATTAGCTAATTAATACTATCTAGTTAGATTGTAGAGCTGAGTTGTCATTATAATAAATGGTTATTGGGGGTAATGGCAATTTTATATCAGAAATTGCAGTAAATGCCAAATTTTTTACCTCTAGTTAATTTTTTATCAATTTTTTAATTATTCAGGTTTACGTCAGTTTTAACTTTTTTGTTCTTATTTTTTATTTAAGCTTCTTTTTCATTATACTTATTTACCCTTAATTTATTTGACAATTAGGATTTACAATTATTTTATGACATTAAATATCAATCCATCAAATTCTAGGCCTTTAATGCCATAGTAACACAATTAATAACAACTGGGATTTTACAATCATGTTTCCTAATTAAAAAAGAAATGTACTCCCCTCCTAAACAAAAACAACAATCGAAACTAAACAAAATAAAAAAATCATCAAAATCATCTCCACTTTAAAAAAAACTTTACACCCGTGAGTCTCTTCTCCCTAGCCTCTTATTCACCATTACTAAGCCTGAAAGAACTTATTTGATGACATCAAGTCTTTTCCAGCAGCACATAAGCTACTAGCGGGAAAAATTGACATTGCTTCATTTCGTACTTGACGGTTCTTAGACTATGGTAAATTAGAGTTGGTCAAAATTATCTTTTTATCTTTCTACTTACCAATTGATCTTTAAGTACCATTAATCCACTAGTGAATGACTAATTTATAACCATATTATCTATTTGAGCTCAATAACTATTCATTTTCAGAATTAACACTTAAAGAGAATTAATATAAGATCCGTTAGAAAAGTTTAGATTTTAAATCTTGTAAGATCATGTTCACAGCCACCCACATCATTTAATCTTCAAAACAAAAGTCACTAGCCTATTTTATAAAAAAAACCTTAACGAGTGAATCAAAAGATCCAGTAGACACGTATCGGAGTTCATGACTACTCAGGATTTAGACTATTCTACACATGATCATCAGATTTATGTGTATTAAATATTTATGATAAATGAAAAGTTAATAAATATATTAATTCGCATCAGTCTTATCATATATAATCTTATTATATAAAGTGCATTCACTGTGATATCTATCTACATCAATGATTTGGATCTATATCACTTGCGTTCATAATGCTTAGTGAATCATACTAGCACCATTCATTAAAGATTCTATACTGTAATATTACAGTATGGAATCTTAATCCTCTCATACTAATACAAGATCATAGTCTCATTAATGAATATGAAATTTTTAGATATTTATATAAATTATTCAACGATAATTTAAAAGAACAATTATAAGAAAAATGTAATTCCATTAAATTTCATATTAAAATGTCAATACATATACTTTGAGGGCATTACCCTCAACAATCTCTCATTTGCCCTAAAGTAAATGTGGCATCTTCCTTAACCCTATGTTTCACACATGACCCTCAAATGACTTCACAGGAAGTGCCTTGGTAAAAGGATCAGTCAAGTTCTGATTTGACGCTATTTTCATAACAGTTAGGGGTGTAAGCAAAACCGCAAAACAAAACAAAATGACTGAAACGAAGCGGTTCGGTCGGTTAGAAGATTGTTGACGGTTCGGTTTGATTGCAAAAAAAATAAAATAATTGTAAATCTCTCTCAACTCTCTCTCTCTCTCTCTCGCTCTCTCTCTCTCTCTCTCTCTCTCTCTCAGTTCGTCTCTCTCTATTTCTCTCTTCGTATCTTTGTCTCTTAGTTTGCATCTCTTTCTCTGGGAAGGCATGGAAGTTTCAGATGTAAAAGTTTTAGAAGTAAAAGAATATAAAGATATTCCAGATCTGGAAGTTCAAGAAGAAAAAAGGAAATTCTAGATCTGGAAATTCAAGAAGAAAAGAGAAATTCCAGATCTGATTTTAGTTTGTATTTTAATTTTTTTTCCTTCTGAATTTTCTAATACTTATGAGGACTTTATTATTTTCTGATAGTATTTATAATCTATTAATATAATTTTGGATTAGAATTATCTCAATTCTTTCTTCTCTGTTTCCAGATGAAAATTTATGTCTTTAGGAAATTGTTCATACTAAGACATGTTTGTTTTCAGTAGAATTTTTTCTGTTTATTTTACCGATTTGTACCGGTTTCTTGCGGTTTAGGACAAATTTTGACGGTTTAGTTCTGCGCGATCTATTCATTCTGACCGGTTTGGTTTGATTCCTGTTTTTGATCAATCGTATTTACGGTTCACTTCGTTAAAACACCCTAAACTGCACCGAACTGAACCACTTACACCTTTAATGACAGTCACATACCCTCCATGTATGATCTCTCTTACAAGATTATATATTCCTCTATACATGCTTGCCCTCTTGTGACTCCTCGGTTCTTTGGAATTGGCTACCGCCCCACTATTGTCACAGTATAGGATTAGTGGTTTGTCCATATCTGGAACTACTTTGGAATTGGCTTTTCTCGCATCTTCACAAGCTGTTATATATTCGGCTTCCATAGTGGAATCTACAATGCTAGATTGTTTAATACTTCTCCAGACTATAGCTCCTCCACCTAGGGTAAGTACTTATTTAGACATCGACTTTCGACTGTCTCTGGCTGATTAAAATTTAGAATCAGTATATCCAATGAGGTTTAGGTCTTCACCTGAATAAACAAGCATATAGTTTCTCGTTCTCCTAAGATACTTAAGAATGTGCTTTACTGCAATCCAATGTTCTAAATTAGGATATGATCAATAACGATTGATAATTTCCACCGTATAACAGATGTCTGGTCTCGTACACAACATGATATACATGAGACTACCAACAGCTAAAACATAAGGAACTTTTCTCATATCTTCTTCCTCCTAAGGTGTCTTAGGACATTGCTTCTTAGAGAGGATGATTCCACATCTGGTCAGTAGTTGACCTTTCTTAAAATTGTCCATAGAGAATCTCTTGAGCACCATATCAATATAAAATGTCTGAAAAAGTACCAAGAGCTTGTTCTTTCTATCCCTTAGGCTTAGGTGTTGGATCAGGATTTAAAATTTAAGGAAAAATAATTGAACCACGAACGGTTCGTGGGCGGAATATCAAAATTTTTTACATCAACCAATTTAATCATATTAAATATTAAAACCATACATCCAATTATGCATACAAAGTTAAACGCATTCAAAAGAGGTAGAAACAATTTTATACATTTCTTGTATCAGAGAAATTCTGATTTGGTGTCCTATTAGCCGTCTCGCATTCTTCATTCTTCGTAGAACTTGAATCAGTCATTACACCAACAACTACTCTTAGGATTCAGAAGTATGTCTCAAAACAACTAGGGTAGAAAAATCAAATTTTTCTCTTCCTATAAATTAAACTACAATGATGCATGTACATGCTGCATGACATTTTGATATTGGCATATAATTATTTATATATCGCATGTTATATGATGATGCGAGATTAATAACAAATCATCCATTTAAAATTAACATCCTTATTGGCTCATTTCTAATTACAACCCATAAAAAAATAATGAATAAATTACACTTAATTTAAATACCAGTCTTCATGACGTCTGTAATTGTCCCTATGTCATTCAGGAAGTTCCACCAATTTTGTAACTCTTTATAACAGTGCAATCCCATTTTCAAAATTTAAAATTTTGATCAGAACCCTTTATTTAAGGAAAACTATTTTCCTAATTAAATAATCCTTTTAAAATTTAAAATTCAAAAGATAAAAAGATAAATGCATAATTATATTTTAAATTCAAAAGATATACTAGATAAAATGGATAATTATCCTTTTGAATTCAAAATTCAAAATATAAAAATATAAAAAGATAAAATAGATAATTATCTTTTGAATTCAAAATTCAAAAGATAAAAAGATAAAAGTTGATAATTATCTTTTGAATTTTAATTATCTTTTTATCCATTAAAAAATCAAAAATCAAAATTTAAAGTTTAAAAGATAAAAGAAGAGATTATGATTTTTGCGAAACATCACATGGCTTCCTAAATCCTAATTGTTATCGTTTAGGGATTCACAAACCCTAGTTACCACGCAGGACATGGCAACAGACAACACGAAACAGTACGGCATGCCGGCGGTGACTGGCGACGGTATCGCACAATGACAACGGCGGCGGCGGTTTTCCGAGGCGGTGACAGATCAAATGAAATTAAAAAAAATACAACTTTTATGAGAAAATAAATTACAAAAAATCTTATGCCTCAATTTCGACATACATTCTAAAATTGAAAAATAAAATGCCTAAAGCCAATCGATCGAGATCTATTCATAAAATACATTCAAAACTATTTTGAATTTATCATACAAAAATATGTTAATATCACAACACCTAACGATACATACGTTTAATCACAAAATATGCATAATAAAAAAATCAATGCTCTCATACCAATTGTTGAATCGAGTTTTAAAATTTGAGGAAAAAAATCATTGAACCACAAATGATTTGTGGGCGGAATATTAAAATTTTTTATATCAACCAATTTAATCATATTAAATATTAAAACCATTCATCTGATTTGGTGGAATCCTATTAGTCGTCTTGCGTTCTTCGTTCTTCATAGACTCGTAGCAGTCTTCACACCAACAATCACTCATAGAATTCATAAGTATGTCTCAATTGGATGTTGATCAGGAATTGAGTGTGGCACTCAAAACAACTGAGGAAGAAAAATCTAAATTTTCTCTTCTTCTGGTGAATTTCGACGACAAGTAGGGGGAGGGAGAGAAACTTTTTCTGTTACGTGTAATCACACACTGTGTTAGGGTTATAGGGATGCAACTCTATTGCCATCCCTTATATAATAATTACAAAATTTGCACATATATCCATATATGTTAAATTATCAAAAATTCACCCGCATCTTTACTATTGCCAAAAATTGCATATCTCCTTAGATCCAATGTTTTGTCCAAATTTATCAATCCAAATAAATAAATTAAATTGAACTCCATTAATTAATTAAATTCTTTTATTTACTAATTAGAAAATAATTAGAAAATAATCAATTAATTAATTTGAATATTAATTACTTAGTTGTCACTAATTACGCGACCACCCATCACATATGAGTTCCAGAAATATACATTGGTCCAACTGTTGTTGTTTCTCATTATTGTTCTTATGATCTACTCTTGAGATCGAATGAACTCACATGAATAAAGCTATAGGACTCAAATACTAGACGAATTTATCTCCATAAATTCTCGACTTATTTAATCATGAAATCGTACGAAACCACTATAGGTCTGATGCCGAATCTACTCTCGATTCATGTGTGCTAGATTTTAATAGTTGGTACAAATAAATATTCTTTATTTCACGGCCCACATAATATTGTACCATATTATCCTTCGTGAATATCAGTAACGAGAGCAGGATATAAAATTATCATTTTCCCCTTGTTATTATTTTTAGAACTCATTTTATTGACTGTGAATAAGAAAGACATAATAGTGAATTGTCTCGTACAATTCCTAATGTATATTCAATGATTCATTTCATCGAGTACCTGGCCAGGTTAATTTATTCACACACACTACAATAAAGCATAAGATGATATTGTTGCATACTGCAATCTAATCACGAATTTCTATATTTGTGAATCACGCAACTACCAACATAGGTTAATCACGATCCTAACAACTGAGATATTGTCTGGCAATTCGAACTCACTCCTTTGACAAATCAAAGAACGTAACTAAGTAGGTCAAGATTCATATTCACATCAGATTAAGGTAATTGTAAAACTATTCTTAATGTGTAACAATTAGATTTAGAGCTAGAGAAATTACTTTAGTCCAAACTAATTTTTTATTGGTCTATTCAACATATTCTATAACATGTCTAAGTCAACTGTTAGAGTCTCCACTCTCATGCCCCAAGACTGGCATCTTTTGGATCAACTTAATAGTCGTAACCGGACTCGAATGCCCAGTTTATCCTAAGACTGTGAATAACATTTTGAACTATTTCAAAAGAGTTTGTCTAGAAGACCTCTCATTCTTTACTCTTCTTACGTTGACAATAGTTCTAGGACTTGAGTAAATTATAAACACACTTTAATTAATAGAAAAATTTTCATTCTTTCATTAAATTCAGTAGCACAAATTGTCTAAAAAATAACTAAATACTCATAAATCGTTATTATATCATACTTTATGGACATAATTTTAACATTTGGATGCTTAGAACATAGCTCGCCTCTCCCAAACCTTTCATTTAGAATTTCTCAGATAACCACTTCTTTACCTTTGACAAAGTTTCTACATCATTCCTAATGAGCAGAATATCGTCAACATAAAAAACTAAAAAACCACTATCTTATCTTTGATGTACTTATTATAAACACAAGTTTCGCCAACATTTTGCTCGGAGCCATATGATTTTATAATCTCATCAAATGTATTATTCCAAGATCTAGATGCTTGCTTTAATCCATAAATAGATTTAAACAACTTGCATACTTTCTGATATTGTTCATTTTTCACAAACCCTTATGAATGCATCACATAGATTCTTTCTTCAAGAGAGTCATTCATAAAATATGTCTTGACATCTATTTGACATATTTCATAGTTCAAACTAGCAACAATGGACAAAAGGATGAAAATGGATTTTAGCATGGTAACATGGGAGAGTGTCTCTTTATAATCGACACATTTCCTTTGTGTATAGCCCTTGGCTACCAGCCGTGCCTTGAAAGTCTCTACTTTCCCATATGCACATATTTTCTTCTTAAAGTTCCATTTACATCGAATGGGTCTGACATTTTCATGTGGATCTAGAAGTTCCCATATGGAATTGGAATACATCGATTCCATTTCTTGGTTTATGGCATCTAGCCATTTCTTCATTTTAGGATCATCCATAGATTCTTCGTAAGATAATGGATCGTCCTTATCAATGTCAGATACTAGGACATGTGCCTCTAGTTCATAGTGAATAACTTGTCTTACAACCCTCCCACTACGAAGTTGCACCGGGGTTTCCTCAACAGGAATTGTGGTTTCTGTGATTTGTCATTTATCAGTTCATAATGAAGGTGATTTGATCTCATCATACGCTAATTTCTAGAGAACCACTTTGCTTCGATGTCTGTAATTTTCCATATAATCGTGTTCAAGGAAGATGACATTTGTCGATAAAAACACCTTTTGATCCGTGTGACTATAAAAGTACTCACATCTAGTCTCTAGAGCATAGTCAACGAATATGCATATTTCAGACTTTGAGTCTAACTTTTCAGTCTTGGGTCTAAGAATGTGAGATGGACACCCTTATATATGGAAATGACGTAAACTGGGTTTGGAGGCATTCCATAACTCTAAAAGGTGTCTTGCTTACAGACTTAGAAGGCACTGCATTCAAAATGTATGTTGTTGTGTGTAATGCATATCCCCAAAATGTAAGTGGAAGTGATGACGTTGACTAAAATGTATATCCACATCAATGATCTGGATCTAGATCACATGCATTTATCATGCTTAGTGAACTGTACTAGCAACCATTCATTAAAGATTCCATACTTTAATATGTTGTTGATATTTTTATTTATTATCTATGATCTTAATCCTCTCGTACTAATATAATATTATAATCTTATTAATGAATATGGAGTTTTTAGAGATTTATATAAATTATTCAACAATAATTTAAAAGAAAAATTATATGAAAAATGTAATTTCATTAAATTTCATATTAAAATATCAATACACATGCTTTGAAGGCATAACTCCTAACAGTAACAACTGGGGATCTCATCAGAACGCAAGCAAGAAGCATAAGCATCATTTTTCTCTTGAGTCGATTCAGCAATAGGCTCAAGGGGACAATGGGTGGTGAGCACGAACTTGTACTTTTCTACTGTCAGCACGATATCAAAATTACGCTCCCAATCCACGTAATTTTCACCAGTAAGTTTATTCGCGTTTAACATGTTTGAGAGTGGGGATAGCTTAACCTATCACCAATGGTTTTGGTCACCTTAGCCCCAGCGACTAGCCCCTATGAGGGATTCCAATATGCATCGATCTAAGTATTTAACCAACGCATCGGCTTTAAAAGTTGCCATGAACTAACATTCTGTCTAGAAACGGTATTGCACCACCACTTCATTTACAAGTTTTAGCTTCTTTAAGAACTTGATGACTCAAAGCCATGATTTCCAAGCTTCTCCCACTGAAGAGAGGATTGCTAGGGCGACTCTAAACGACCTTCCCACTTAGTTTTTGGAAAATGATTTTTTTCTTACTTTTTCAAAATTAAATTAAACTACAAAGAATCATGTACATGCTACATGGCATTTTGATATTGGCATATCCCTATTTTTATATGACATGTTATTTGATGATGCGAGATTAATAATAAATCATCCATTTAAAAAGTAACCTCCATATTGGCTTATTTCTAAATACAACCCATAAAAAATAATAAATAAATTATACTTAATTTAAGTACTAGTCTTCATGGTGTCTCTAATTGTCTCATTTTCCTTCAAAAAGTTTCATCAAATTTGTAACTCTTTACAACAGTGCAGTCCCATTTTCAAAATTTAAAATTTTGATCAAAACCCTTTCATTAAAGAAAATTATTTTCCTAATTAAATAATCCTTTTGAAATTTAAACTTCAAAAGATAAAAATATAAATGGTTAATTATCTTTTCAATTCAAAATTCAAAAGATAAAATGGATAAAAATTATCCTTTTGAATTCAAAATCCAAAAGATAATAAAATAGATAATTATCTTTTAAATTTAAAATTCAAAAGATAAAAAGATAAAAGTTGATAATGATCTTTTGATTTTAATTGTCTTTTTATCCGTAAAAAAACTAAAATTTAAAGTTTAAAGTTTAAAAGATAGCAGATGAGCTAAGGATTTTTGTGAAATATCACAGTGTTTCCTAAACCCTAATTGTTGTCTCTTAGGTTTTCACAAAGCCCTAGTCACCCCGCAGGGCATGGCAGCAGACAACAAGAGTTGGCGTGGCATGGCGGCGGGCGGTGGAGGTGAACGGTGATGGCAGCGTACGACGACAACGGCGGAGGTGATTTTCTGAGGCGGTCATGGATTACATGGAATTTAAAAAATATTTATAAATTCTACGAGATAATAAATTACATAAAATCCTATGCCTCAATTTCGGCATACATCAATTCTAAAATTGCAAAACAAAATGCCTAAAGACAATAGATTGTCATCCACTCATAAAACACATTCAAAACTATTTTGAATCTACCATACAAAAATATGTCAATATACAACATCCAACGATACATACGTTTAATCATAAAATATGCATAATCAAGAAATCAAGTTTCTCATACCAATTGTTGGATTAGGTTTTAAAATTTGACGAAAAATCATTAAACCACGAAAGGTTCGTGAGTGAAATATAAAATTTTTTTACATCAACCAATTTAATCATATTAAATATTAAAACCATACATCTGATACATACAAAGTTAAACGTATTCAAAAGAGTTAGAAAAGTTTTTAAACCTTTCTTGTATCTGAAAAATTCTGATTTGGTGGAATCCTATTAGTCGTCTCGCGTTCTTCGTTCTTCGTAGAACTCAAAGCAGTATTCACACCAACAACCACTAGTATGATTCAAAAGTATGTCCCAATTAGATGTTGATTAGGAATTGAGTGTGGGCTCTCAAAATAACTGAGGAAGAAAAATCTAAATTTTCTCTTCTTCTGGTGAATTTCAACGACAAGTAGAGGGGGAGAGAGAAAATTTTCTTGCTATGTGTAATCACACACTGTGTTAGGGTTCTAGGGATGCAACCTTATTGTCATCCCTTATATAATAATTACAGATTTGCACACATACCCATATATGTTAAATTACCAAATATTCACCCGCATCTTTACTATTGTCGAAAATTACATATCTCCCTAGAGTCAATGTTGTGTCCAAATTCATCAATCCAAATAGATAAATTAAATTGATCATCATAAATTAATTAATTTTATTTACTAATTATTTAATAATTAGAAAATAACCAATTAATTAATTTGAACACTAATTACGTGACCAACCATCACATATGAGTTCCAGAATTATAAATTGGTTCAAGTGGTATTATTTTTCATTCATGTTCTTATGATCTACTATTCAGACCGAATGGACCCACATGAATAAAGCTATATGACTCAAATACTCGGTGAAGTTATCTCCATAAATTCCTGACCTATTTAATCATGACATCGTGCGACTCCACTATAACTCTGATGTCTAATCAACTATCGATTCATGATGTTACATTTTCTGTTGGTACAAATAAACACTTTTATTTCACGGTCCACATAATATTTTAACATATTATCCTTCGTGATGCAAAATTACTGTTGTACCCCTCTTGTTATTATTTCCTTAACTCATTTTTATTGATTGTGAATAAGAAAAATATAATAGTGAATTATCTCGTACAATTCCCCATGTCATATTCAATGATTCATTTCATCGAGTATCTGGTCAGGTTAATTTATTTACACACCCATAAATAAAGCATAAAGTGATATTATTACATACCACAATCTAACCACGAATTTCTATATATATGAATCATGTAACTCCAACATAGTTGAATCATGATCCTAACAGCCGAGATATTATCCGACAATTCAAACTCACTCTTTTGGCGTATCAAAGATAATAACTAACTAGGTCAAGTTTCGTATTCACCTCAAGATTAAGTAACTACAAAAATATCCTTAAGGTATAACAATTAGATTTAGAGCTAGATGAATAGATTTAGTCAAAATTAATTTGTTATTGGTCTATTCAACATGTTCTATAAAATGTCTAGGTCAACTATTAGAGTCTCCACTCCCACGCCCCAAAATTGGCGTCCTTTGGTTCAACCTAACAGTCGTAATTGGACTTGATTGCCCAGTCGATCCTAAGACTGCAAATAACGTTTTGAACTATTTTAAAAAAAATTGTCTGGAAGACCTCTTAGTCTTTACTCTTATTACGTTGACAATAGTTCCATGATTTGAGTAAATTATAACACACTTTAAGTAATAGAATAACCACTTCTTTACCTTTGCCAAAGTTTCTACATCATTCTCAATGAATAGAATATCGTAAACATAAAGAACTAAAAAGACCACTATCTTATCTTTGATATATTTATAAACACAAGCTTCGTCAATATTTTGCTCGAAGCCAAATGATTTAATAATCTCACCAAATGTAAGATTCTAAGATCTATATGCTTGGTTTAATCCATAAATAGATTTAAGCAACTTGCATATTTTTTTATCTTGCTCCTTTTTCACGAACCCTTCTGGATGCATCATATAGATTCTTTCTTCAAGAGAGTCATTCAGAAAAGCTGTCTTGACATCCATTTGTCATATTTCATAGTTCAAACTAGTGACAATGTACAAAAGGATGCGAATGGATTTTAGCATGGCAACATGGGAGAATGTCTCTTCATAATCAGTTTATTTCCTTTGTGTATAGCCCTTGGCTACCAGTTGTGCCTTGAAAGTCTCTACTTTTTCATATGCACATCTTTTCTTCTTAAAAATTCATTTACATCCAATGAGCCTTACATCTTCAGGTTGATCTACAAGTTTCCAAATGAAATTGGAATACATCGATTCAATTTTCACGGCATCTGGTCATTTCTCCTTTTTAGGATTATCCATTGCTTCTTCATGAGATAATAGATCATTCTCATCAGTATCAAACACTAGGACATGTGCCTCTAGTTCATAGTGAATAGGTTGTATTATAACCTTCCCATTACGAAGTTTTCCTTAACAAGAATTATGGATTCTGTGGTTTGTCGTTTATCAGTTCATAATGAAGGTGCCATGATCTCATCAGACGCTAATTCCTCAAGAACTACTTTGCTTCGTGTTCAAGAAAGGTGGCATTTGTCGATAAAAACACTTTTTGAGCCTTGTGACTATAAAATTACCCACATCCAATCTCTGAGGATAGACAACGAAGATGCATACTTCAGACCTTAAGTCAAACTTTCTGGTATTGGGTCTAAGAACGTGAGTTGGACACCACCATATACGAAAATGACATAATCTGGATTGGTAGCCATTCCGTAACTTTAAAGGTGTCTTGCTTATAGACTTAGAATGCACTATATTCAAAATGTAAGTTGTTGTTTGAAATGCATATCCCAAAAAAGTGAATGTTAGTGATTAGTAGCTTAACATCGACCTAACCATATCCAATAAGGTTCGGTTTCTCCTTTCTGAAACACCATTTTTCTGTGACGTTTCAGGTGTTGTGAGTTGGTATATGATACCATACTCCAGCAGGTAATCCTTGAATTCTAAATCCAAGTATTCACCATCTCGATCTGATCAGAGTGTTTTTAATAATTTACCTAATTGTTTTCAACTTCAGCTTTGAAGTCCTTAAACTTTTTAAAAGTCTCAGACTTTCTATGCATTAGGTAATTATAACCATATCTTAAGTAATCAAAAATAAAAGTGACCAAATACTCATACTCACCTCTAGCCTGTACATTAATTGGTCCACATACATCACTATGTACTAGCTCAAGTGGTTCCTTGAATCTTCGGCCATTTCTAGTGAAATGTCTCTTGGTCATTTTACCCTCTCGACAAGATTCAAAAACATGAAGAGTTCTAACTTTTAATTCTCTCAAACCACCATGCTTTGTTTACCTATTTAATCTATCTAGATTAATATGTCTCAACCTAATATGTCATAGACACGTGTTATCATCATTATGAAAAACTCTTTACCGTTTGTTACTTTTAGGATTTGCTACATTAAATAATTCAAAATTATTTAACGCGTGTGTAGTCAGTTTAAGCATATACAGTCTGTTCGATACTTTAGCATGGTAAATATTGAATCAATTCTTTGAAATAATAATCTCATTATTAATTAAAGAAACTTCAAATAATTGTTCATGCAAAAGAGAAAGAGAAATCAATTTTTTTTCAAAATCTTGGAATATAATAGACATCGTTCAAAACTAAATAATTATTTCCAAAATTAAGGGGACTATTTCCAATACTTTTGCTGACACGAGCAGACCACTACCGACTCTCATAATGGCCTCACCATCAACCAGCTCCCTTGACAAATCAAACATCTGCAAAGAAGAACATACATGGTTAATGGGTCCTGAATGCAGTGTCCAAGATGACAAATCATATTCCACTAAACAAGCTTCAAGTACAAGTAAATCATATTTAAATTTCTTTTTCAGCTCGGAGAGATACTTGTTATAGTTTCTCTTCCAATGACCTTCAACCCCACAATAGAAACATTTTCCCTTGGGCTTGTTGTCGTTCTTGTTCTTCTTGGCTTTCAGCGATGTCTTGGCTTTCTTTCCTTTCTTGGTCTTACCTTTGCCCTTACCATTGATCTTCTTCTTCTTGTTACTTTTAACAGCAGTGGAAGAGTGCTTTTGCTCGACAAAATTTACCTTGCCCTCTTTGGTCATACTCTTATTAAGTGACTCAATAGTCAGCAATTCATTCAACAATTGGGTCATGTAGAATTGTAACTTGTATATAACATAGTTAGTCGTGAATGTAGAAGAAGCTGGTGTGAGTAAGTCAAGTATAATGCTGACTTGAGTTCATTCATCAATGGTCACCACATATGCGTCTGCCTCATGCATTATGTTGATGATGTTCGCACACAAAAGTACATTTCTTCATCTTGGTCACCATGCAGCTCTTAGTAGCCTCATGATGACTTTGATCAGACTGCTGCCCAAACATCGCCTATAGAGATTCCATAATCTCATAGACAGTCTTCATGCTCTCATGCTTAGTTCTTAGAAGATCATTCATGCTCACAAGCATGCAACGCTTTGCTTTGTTGTTAGATTGAATCCAAGCATCACATTTGTCCTTAAAATTCTTAGGGGCATTAACAGCAGGCTCCTCAGGACATTTCTCAGTAAGAACAAATTTGTAGTTCTCACAAATTAGTATCAAGTTTAAATTTGATTTTCATCTTATGAAAATATCACAATTCAATTTCTCAAGTGCAAGTGAAACAGTAATAGGGTTGTCCATGGTAGACATAATAATAACCAAAAAATAAAATATACATAATTCAATATAATTGAAATAAATATCTAGAATTCAGAAAGTAAATGTGATTCATGAATGCAACAGATTAAACATATAAATTTAACATGTACTAATCCATGATAAAATAACCTAACAATTAATGTGCTACCTTAGGATCAGTCAAATTATTCTTAGACTGTCTATGAGACATTCTCATCCTTATTAATTAAAACTTAAAATATATCATATTTTCTCTTTTAACAATAAGGTATCGCTAATTTGGTCAAGTCACAATTATCCACTCAAAGCTTAATTGTCACTTTGTGAGTTTAACCCTTTATTTCGAATTCCATGACTTGATTTAGAGTATGTCACCTTCGGGTTGGCCAAAACTAAACTAGATCACTTAGTCTTATCTTCTTAAAAAGTCCAACCTTGGTATTGATACAGCTCGAAACATTCCTTAAGGGGATGAAAACAAAATCATCCCGAGGCTCTGACTGTACCTCACAGTGTTGTACTAATAATGGAGACCATAGGTTACTTTTACATGTCAACTTTCTCCCAATCACTATTTTAGGATAATGTATTTTTATTTTAAATAATCAGTTAATTTTAAATTAACTACTAGTTAAAAATATAACCATATGAATGTGAAGTTAACAGTTAATTCAATCTAATTGGTTTAAGCTCATTTAACCTTCTAAAGAGCCTAAGTCAAAATTAGGTGAACTTAGAATAACTAATTAATTACATTCATCAAACTTTAATAAAAATCTTTTAATAATGTTGGTTATTCTAAATATTACTATAGCTGTTAGAATGATGTGATTACCAAGTTTTAACTAATTAAAACCTAGCAGTTTCCATGCAATTGATTTCACAAAACAATCCATATAGACTTATTAGGAAAGTCCTAATAAATCATGTTTTTACTAATGCGATGCATGATCAAATAAAATTGTGTGGGGTTTCATTTATGGTATGCGATCGACTAATGCATGGTCATGTTATCAATCATATCAATAAACATTTATTTAAAAATTAAATAAACTAATGATGAATTGGGTGACTATAATGTATTTCTATATTACAACCATTGAAAATTAGAAATAAAATTACAAAGAGTACTTCATGAGTACATATTTCTAAAATAGTTCATTCTCCACCATATGTCCATCTTAATAATCTTCAAGTTTGGACAAAACCCTTTTAATTAGAATAAACTATTTTTTTAATTAAATAATCTCTATAATTATCTTTTAAAAATATTGAATTTGATTGGCCAAAAACAATTTAATGACTTATCAAACTTGGGTCAAACTCAATCAATCAATTAGTTTTAATTTTCATAAAATTAATAATTAATAATTAATTTTAAAATTGCACTAATTTTAAAATTTAAAAGATAAAAGGTAGAGATAGAGTTTTCGTATAACATTGCATGGATAGGGTAACATGGTATCAGAGTTTCTGCGAAACTTCTCAGGCAACGACAACAATTGCCATCGACAATATGACTCTCCCACAGCCGCCCATATCCACCGCTACCGAGCACTGCCGACCACCATCGAGCACCGCCGATGAACTTCACGGCACCGCCGCCGCCGACCACTTTTTCCTCCTCGTTCGTCTCGTGCTTCTCCATATTCTCGCGATCAGAATTTTATAATATAATATTCAAAAAAAAATTCCTATGCCTCAAAACGGCTTACAGAAGATCTACGGAAAAAATAAAGAATAAAGCCTAACCTGGTAATCACCATACAATTAACGATCCATCACTAGCTGCTTGATTAGACTAGAGGTATATATTCTATATCCATGTATGTCTTTGATTTAATATATTAATATATAATGGATCCGATTAAAAAGGATTTTCAATAAAGTTTTTATTTAGAAAGCTGCTGCATCGAGTTTATTTTATTTTATTAAAAAGATTCATTTTTTATAAATTTTTAAAAAGCCCCACGCTTCTGTTGCGCGAGCGCCGTGTTTCTAAAAATTGTTATCAGAGCAGTTATTATATATTTGTATATTAAATACTTTGTGGGTGTTCTTGCATTGTTCATAATATATATTTTGATATGTATGAATGAATGGATGGTTTGCTTTTTGAATGTCGCGGCCCAGTTTCGAGTCTAAAAAACACGAACTGTGCAGCTTTAGAATTACGTGACAGACGGATCGTGGCACGCACATGTCAACTTTCATAAAACATAACTTTTGATAGGGGTGCCCGTAAGATATCAAATTAAAGCTTATTCAGAGACCTACATGTGAGATAGGGTTTACCAGTTGCAGCCAAATTTCAAGTCCAAAAAACATGGACTGTGCAGCTTTGAATTGTTGTGACAGGCGGATCGTGGCACGCTCATGTCAACTTCTCTAAGGCATAACTTTTGACATGGGTGGAACCACGTGCCCCGTAAGATATCAAATCAAAACTTATTCAGAGGCCTACAAGTGAGGCATGCCTGTCGTAGCCCAGTTTTGAGTCCAAAAAATACAGACTGTGCAGCTTTAGAATTGTTGCGATAGACAAATCGTGGCACGCGCATGTCAACTTCTGTATGGCATAACTTTTGACATGGGTGAAACCACGTGCCCAGTAAGATATCAACGAAGCTTTTTTAGAGACCTAAAGGTGCGACAGAGTTTACCCATCGCATCCTAGTTTTGAGTCCAAAAAACACGGACTGTGTAGCTTTAAAATTGATGTGACAGACGGGTCATGGCACACGCATGTCAACTTTCGTAGGGCATAACTTTTGGCATGGGTGGAACCATGCGCCCCGTAAGATATAAAATCAAACCTTATTTAGAGATCTATAGGTGCAACAGGTTTTCCCCTCACAGTCTAGTTTCAAGTCCAAAAAACAAAGACTGTGTAGCATTAGAATTGGTGTGACTGACGGATCGCGGCACGCGCATGTCAACTTTCGTAAGACATATCGTTTGACATGGGTGGAACCACGTGCCCCGTAAGATATCAAATCGAAGCTTATTTAGAGACCTATAAGTGTGACAGGGTATACATGACGTGACCTAGTTTCAAGTCCAAAAAACACGGATGTGCAGCTTTAGAATTACGTGACAGACGGATCGTGGCACCCGCATGTCAACTTCCGTAAGGCATAACTTTTGACATGGGTGGAACCACGTGCCCCTAGGATATCAAATTGAAGCTTATTCAAAAAATTACAGGTGCGACAAGGTTTACCTGTCTGAGCCCAGTTTCAATTTCAAAAATCATGGAATGTACAGCTTTAGAATTGCTGTGACAGACGGATCATGGCACGAACATGTCAACTTCCGTAAGGCATAACTTTTGGCATGGGTGGGACCACGTGCCCCATAAGATATCAAATCAAAGATTATTCAGAGACCTACAGTTGCAATAGGGTTTACATGTTACAGCCTAGTTTCATGTCCAAAAAGGCATGGACTGTGCAGCTTTAGAATTACTGTGATAGACGGATCGTGGCACGCGCATGTCAACTTCCGTAAGGCATAACTTTTGACATGGGTGGAACCACGTGCCTCGTAACATATCAAATTGAAGCTTACTCACAGACCTATAGGTGTGAAAGGGATTACCCATTGCAGCCCAGTTTCAAGTTCAAAAATAAGGATTGTGCAGCTTTAGAATTACGTGATGGACGGATCGTGTCACGCGCATGTCAACTTCCATAAAGCATAACTTTTGACATGGTTGGAACCACATTCCCTGTATGATATCAAATTGAAGCTTATTTAGAGACCTACGGCTGCGACAAGGTTTACCCGTCTTAGCCCAATTGATAAGTCAGTTAGAGTATTTCAAAAGTGTAATAATTAGAGGACAAAAGAATGAACACGTGTAATAGTTAGCCATGTCGTTAAGAGTAACGTATCAAATGGAACACGTGGCGTCTAAAAATAGGTACATGTGACACTTACATGGAATAACGTTGATCAGTGCGTGATAATAACAGAATAACATATGTGTGGACCCTCATTTTTTATAAAGGTAGCGATCCCATTATATGAAATTACATATTAAATATTGTACTTCATCTTCAAGTTTAGTAACAAAGATTCAAAGGTATTTTCTTCCCTGGTAACAATCTGGGGGCTGTGGTCTGGTCAGGTTAGGACAAGGTTTGCTACACCAGGTTGAGAATATCTCTTTGAAGGATCTAGCCACCTTACGAGTCTTGAAAGTGCCTCATTTATGCCATCCCGAGGAGAATCCCAGGCACGGCTTCCCATGCCACCCCGAGCGAACCCTTCAATGCTGACAGTTTTATACAAATCGTTAGAATTGTCTTAGATATGTAGACGGTTCTCTTGTACCGTCGGGAATAACATATTGTGATGGTTTAGATTAACCATCGGAAAAGAGGTTCTTGTTGAACCATTTTGTTACGACATGTTGGCCGAACCGTCACATTTGGATAAGAAACGCTGATGGATTATGAGAACGGTCACAACATGATGGGCGGTTCGTCTGGTTTTGCTGACGGTTCGGCCAAACCGTCGTAAAGGCCTTTGAGAGTCAAATTGAAACGACACCATTTTCTTATTCTTTGGAAATACTATTACCGACGGTTCAGATGAACTGTCGGGATTGATTCTATTGCTATGGTTTTACAAACCGTAGCAATATAAAACCCTTAAATCTAACTCGCGCCTTCTTTCCCATTTTAGTCAAACCAGTGAACGTCGAACGACGCTCTCTTCGACAGGCGATCTCAACCTTATACGGTGGTCCTTCTCATTGTAGCTGAGCCACGTGGTCATCCTTGCTGACGTAGCTCAGTCTCAATCTCAACCTCATGGTCCTCATTTTTCCACAATTTCGATAATGGTAGCTTAGCCGTAGCTTAGCCCGTGTCCTCCTCGCTGTAGCTCATCCCATCCCAGCCCCAATTTGTACGGTGGTTCTCCTTATATCAGCCCAGGTATCTTTGACTGCCCTATTTTCTTGCAATTTCCCCAAAGCATATAGATCTATTTGGAATTTCTTCTTTGATTTTATGGCATTGATTATTGAATTGAAATGAGTTTTTTATTCAGCATTATGGAAGAAAGTGTTTTAGGGATTGTTTAAATTTAGCAATTTTAAATTGTTTCTCTAGTTTAGTAAATACTATTAGCTTCTATACTTCCATTGACATTCAATGTTATATGGTATGTTGTGTTCGGGTGGGCAGAACCTAGAAGAAGCCATGAAAAGTTCTCTTATCTTACAACGCGATTCTATTGGTTTGGTCTTCTTTAAACTTTGAGAGTCACAATGAATAAGAGTTGGATGATAAAATCAAGATTTAATAAGGCATATCAAGATGGAGTAGATCAGTTTCTCAACTTTGCCTTTGAGAAATGATCGAGTGATGGATATATATCATGTCATTGTTACCGGTGTGTTCATGGTTATCGTAAGACTAGAGACGTCATCCGTGAACACCTGATATGTAATGGGATTATAAGTGATAATACATGTTGGTATTTTCACGGGGAGTCAGCGGTGACTGCTTCTTCCGGAATTGGTACGTCATCTGAAGTCATTGTTAATAATAGGACACATGTAGGAAAACCATTATCATGTCAAGAACCAATAATTAGAGGACATAATTATATGAAATGATTATATCAATGGACTACACGAGAATATTCTGTAAATACATTCTATAATCTCTAATAATGAAATTCTATATTTATAGTGGAGTAATAATGTAATTAATAAATAAGATTATTCAATTAAAGAGTTTAACTAATAATCTGATTTATTGGAGCATATGATTATAGGTCTATGGTTTCCAAATCATCTTTATACTACATAGTTTAGGGTGTGAATATTTTAGAACATGAGAAAACGACTAACTTGCAAAAGAAATTTTATTTCTGGGGCAAGTACATAATTATAAGATAATTATGTGTGATTAATTAATTAAATTATTTATATTAATTTTCAGAAATTATATATAAATAATTATATTGATTAATTTTCTAATTATCGATAAGTGAGACATTATATCTTATTTTTAAATTATTATTAGATAAAAATTTAAAATTTAAATCAACTAAATATGTTATTTGTGAACTAACAGATAAGCTAGTTGATAGGGATAATCAGATAAGTTAATTTAAAATTAAGAATCAGAAATTGACATTGACTACTCTAGTACTATATGGCACTGTAGTCAGGCGTGTAATACTTGTAGTGCAACATGACACTACAGTACTGTCTTGAGGCACTGTGATACTTCACGGCACATTATAGTGTCGTATGGCACTGTAGTTCTGTATAGTTACAGTGAGTCTCACTACAATGGTAAATTTGTGATTAATTATTATTTTATATATATCCCTAAAAATTTGGTTGCCTATAAAATATATATAGATATTATTCTATTGGACTCATGGCTGATTAAGTGTACTAACAACACAATTGCTATCAGGGTGAAACTCTCTAAGATTAAAAGTTAATCAAAAAGCTATGTGAGAATAATCATTGTATTCTCTTAGTGAGTAGTTCACAAAATTATTCATTCTCCGAAAATCTCAAGATCTCATGTGTTGAGTACATCTAAAGATTGAAAAATGTTCTTGTTATATTCTACTTGCTCTCACACGTCCTAGTGTGTTTGAGCATTGACTTTAAAGATCTTGTCGTGGATCTCGAAGATTGACGCTTGATTAGACTACAAGAGATACATATTATATATACATATATGTCTTTGATTTAATATATAAATATATAATGGATCTGATCCAAAAGAGTTTTCAATAAAAGTTATTTTGAAAACTGTTGTCGCGTTTATTTTCTTTTATCGAAAAAGATTCATTTTTATGAATTTTTAAATAGCCTCACGCTTCCGTTGCGCGAGCACCGCATTTCCAACAAAATGTTCATTTACCCATTTCTTCAACCTTATAAAGATAGTCCAATTTATTCATGAATGAGAAAAACAAAAATGATTTTGATGAAGATCGAAACGAAACCTTAAAGAGTCGAAACCAAACTGCTCCTAAAATTGTAGGAGAATTTGTCAAAATTTTGACAAAGCAGTGAATATAGAGATGCAATTATGGCTGATTTTGGATGAAAAATATGGGAATGGATAACTTATAAGGTTAAAAAGGGTAAAATTAGAAAAAAAAAATTGGCATGTGTCATGCATGTGTCGATTAACAGTCATTTGATAATCATGGAGTTTTGTGATGGATAGAGAAATTTGAAAGACCAATAAGAAAGATGATAAAGTGTAGGGAGGTAAGTTGATTTTGGGGTAAAGTATATGTGAGTTGTATGATATTAACCCTATTTGTTTTGTATAATAAATATTGTAAACAAAAATGTTCATTGAGTAGTTCATTAAATCATTAAAACAATTTTTCATTAATTATACTAGTTTTTTATTTATAAAATATTTAGTTTGTATAATAAAACATTATAGGGATGAATGGTAATAATCTCACTAAATCCTTAAAATCCTTAAGATAAACTTTTTTCATAAAATGTAAATAATAAAATTTTAAAAAAAATGCCGGACCTAGGAGTTGAACCCAGGTCGCAGAAGTGAAAAGAGAGTGGATTGAAAGACACACCACTGGTCTAACGCCCATCATATCCTTTATAATATACGTATAATACCCTTCAACAAAATACCTACATAGTTATATTCACGTAAAGGCTCGATGTATAATGATGATTTTTCTTATCATGTGTGCAACGAGTGACATATTAAGTGTCATTTGGTATGATATTTCAGATCAGGGGGATTTGTAATGGATGGATGAACTTTAAGGACTAGTGGAAAAAATGTAAAATTTTAGGGGGTAAAGTGATTTTGAATCAAAATGTAGAGGTTCTTTCATCGACGAATGAAGGAGTATAATAAAGATTTTTTTATCACGCGCTTGGCACATGAAATATCAAACAGTGATTTGGTCCGATATTTAGGATTAGATGAATTTTATGATCACGCGAGATTTTAAGATATTAACATTAAAGAATTATGTATCTTAGAATATGGAGTTTTTAAATATTTTAAATTTATTATTTAAAAAAATTGATATTTATTTAATAATTACTTGTTATTTCGAACTCAGTGGCAATTCCAAATATAGGACGATGCTAATTAATATTATTCTTCTGTCTTATAACCCGATTAGAGGTCTCAGTCTACCCCAGTTGTCCAAACTTGCCCTTTTCTGTCTACTGAATTCCATGTGCGATCCATATAGATGAACACTTTTGACATTCCATCCCATCACATTAATATTTTGTTTCTTTCTTGGGAAAAGCAATTATATGCTGACGCGGCGAATACTTCTCAATTAGAGAGAGCCCGCCGGGCCGCAATCGCAGATTCTCACCTACTCTGTTTCTAGTTTATGCTATACTCTGGCTTACCCGTTGAACATCCAATAGGAAAATAACACGTAGTTAGCACACCATAGCTACATAGACTAGATTGTAGTAGATGAATTTATAAAATGGGTCCCACACTCGCTCATGCTATTTTCTCGTCACCGTACTGTTACATCGCCACGATATCTTTCCGGCCTTTGGCATTCACTTTCTCAGTCCATTTTCCTGACGAGCATTTTTTATTTTCCTAGCAGCCAAACACATTTTCGATTTTCATAGAGCGTTTCACTTCTAGTATTATTTTCCGTTGGCAAACATAATCTTCTCCAACTTGCATCCCGTGCCTAGGAAATCGTGGCTACGTGTTTCGCAAGCCGTCACCTCTGTTTGTGCTCTGTTCACTACACCTGGCTGCTTCAACAAAGTTTATTCGGACTCTGAAAGTAAATCTAAGAGGTTTTCTCTATTTTCAAATCTCTCTTTGGCATTATATATCATTTTTCATATTTTGGTTCTCTCTTTCCACCTCTTGTTTTTGCCTGGCATGTTTGGATATCGACTATCAAGAAAAATGGAAGGAGAATTTATATGACAGGCTGCTTCATTAATGTCGTTTTATCAGTGAATTAACAATGCATTGTATGGTTTTCTTCGTACACGCTGTTTGTCAATGGCAGAAGTTGCAGAAAGATAGAAAACTTGGACTCTGTCGCTCAACTTGACTCTCATAGTCTTCAATTTCCGAAAACGAGTCTTTTTAATTAAAAGATACAAATAATAGAAATAATATTGTTTCTGAAAATGTGTTTGATAACCGTATTCAATTAGCCGGTTAGTATAATTTTCTGGAAACTCATTTAAAACAATTAAGATTTGAACAATTTCAGCAGAAAAAAATAAATACCTAACAAATGCCATTGTTTTCTTCCAAAAAAGAGCTCTTTTGGGAGATTTTCTGGATTCCGACAACTAGAATAAGTTAGCAATTGAATATCGCTTTGATTGACCTAGTGCTCGAAGTACCATGCTTAAAATTTTCCTTGGAAAACCAGAAAACTATATTTTATATTCTGTAGCTTATATCTCTAGCATGAAATCTTGATAGAATAGGGTAAAATGAGATGTCAGTTTCTCTCGTACTCGAATAATTTAAAAAAAGAAGAAGCAAAAATTAAGTTTATTTGTTGAGCCTTTCATAGCTTGAAACCGTTTGCGCTGTTGATTACCTGTACATTTTATAATTAACATCAGCATGTGCTTTGTTATCTAGGTAATCAGCGACATAAGAAATATCAAAGTTGAAGCCAGTATAAAGACTCAATCCATTGAAACATTTTGAATTATACTATTACGAGCTAAACTGGGAATAGTGTCAGCCTGGACAACAGAATTGTATTGAGACATGATGCAAAAATTTCCATGATCCTTGATTTTGACAAATAATTTTTTAATTGTTTGTCTCCTTTTCAGACTTCAACAAATCTTCGGATCCCTGTCTTATTAATGTTCAAATGTATCCATAAAATAATTGAAATGAACTGTTATATGTTGTAATTAATTTTCTTTTATCACGTAGATAAAAGATTTTCACAATATGAGGTGGTTATTTTTTTGTTATGATATTTTGATTCTTTAGATAAGACCTTGTAGAGGTTGTTGGCAATGTTAATTTGATAGTTGGTATGTATTTTAGATTCACAAATGGTCGCTTCTGTCTGGTTTATTGGTCTTGTCAGAGCTTTTTCTTGATAATTAAGAGCTTTTTCTTGATAATTATAGATATTAAATCTAATACAAGTTACAGACAAGCACACTTAAATGAAGATCAATGATGTTGTTTTTATTTTTCATATTATAATACTTATTTGGTTTTATGTTTACTGATATGTCTGTCTAATTTACACCATAATTTTATTGTTAAAGGCACAGTGAAAGAAAGCAGGTTGCATTTGTGCATATTTAACTCGTATTTGGTAGTTTTCAATTTGGCTATGGTTTCAAGCTCGAGAGTTCTTAGGGCATTTACTGCAACAAGAGCGTTAGGAATCCCTGATGATGAGGTGAAACCGGTACTAAAGGATCTGCTGAAGGTTTATGATAAAAACTGGCAACTAATTGAAGAGGATAATTATCGTACCCTGCTAGATGCATATTTTGAGCTCAAGGATAATAAGGTTGTTTTCAAAAATCATGATTTACAATTTCTTTCATGTGTAATTTTGTCAATTTTCTGTTTATATATTTGTATTTTACTGCATGAACTTACATTGTTGTTGCGAAGTACACAGATAGAGTAGATGATAGTTGTGAAGAATCTGCTAATTATGGAAGTAGTTTGTGGTTCTATTTTTTTGGATTTCTTATCCACCTAGAAGTGTTTTTGTACATTTTTTGTTTCCTATACAGAAAAAATGGAAATAGTTTTTAGTACACGCTAACTACTTCCCCTTCCAGCCGTTAAATCCCCCTCCCCACCTCCCAATTTCGAGTAAAATGCTGCTTTACTATGACATAGAGAACTCCACTGCTTAGTAGGCTACTCTGCTTTAGAAAATGGGTGAGTAGTCGTGTGACATCACATCCATTTATTAAGTGAAACATTTATTCAAAATTGGTTGTATGGGATAGCATATTCCCTTCTTCTCTTCTCTTCTCTTCTCATTCTTTGATAACTGTGGTGGATGTCGTCTTTAACATCTTGGAATTAGGACCTGGAAGGCAGGAGCAATGATGAATTCGAAAGACCATATAAAAAACAACACTTAGGAGAACAAGAAGATCGGATTGCCGTGAGTAGCTCAAGTCATACATTAGCTGCAGAAGAGGGTGAAAAATCCCGGAGAACTGTTGAACTGGGAGTAATGAATCCATCCAAACCATGTTTTAGAGATGACAAAATAGAATCTAGATTACGAGGGAATCCAAGTAAGAAACCAAGATGTGAAAGTCCAAATAGGAAACCAAGTAGTGTTCTTGCACCGAAAGTAGAAATGCCAAGCTCTTCCAGAAATATAGAGATGAGTAAGCCAAAAATTAAGGAATTGATTGATATCTTGCCGCTTTCTGCACAATCTACTCCACTGAACCACCCAGGTAAATTTATCGTTTCATTGCAAACTTTGCAACCTTTATATGATCGATATATGTCATTGAGAGCATTGTCAATTTGGAATCAATTGGGCAGCGATTCTTCGAATAAATCTGCTGTATTGAACAAATCTTTAAAAGTAGTAAATGTACATGTTTGCTTTTGTGTTACAGGAACAAAAGATGGGGCATCTGGACTTGGTAATTCAGAAAAAGGTTCAAGTAAGAAGAGTCCAATCTGTTCCAAGCATATGGGATCTCATGATCAGACAATAGTGACGAAGAAATGCACCTCTTACGATGAAAATATTCGTCTCTGTGACGTGACCAGGGGTACAGAAAATGTAAAAATATCACTGGTATCTGAAATAGGAGATGAGTCTTTGCCAAAGTTCAATTATATACCAAACAATATAATATATCAAGATGCAAATGTTAATGTCTCACTGGCCCGGATTTCGGATGAAGATTGTTGCTCAGGTTGTTCAGGAGATTGTCTTTTATCATCTTTACCATGTGCTTGTGCTCGGGAAACTGGTGGAGAGTTTGCCTACACACCAAAAGGCCTGCTAAAAGAAGAATTTTTAAATGCTTGCATGTCTATGAGATGTGAACCTCAGGAGCATCATTATTTTTTTTGTCACATTTGCCCGATAGAAAAGTTGAAGAACGAGTCTGAGCCTGATCGCTGCAATGGTCATTTGCTCAGGAAGTTCATCAAAGAATGCTGGAGAAAATGTGGATGTGACATGCGGTGTGGAAATCGAGTAGTTCAGAGAGGTATTTCATGCAAGTTGCAGGTATGTTAGATTTTATGCTATCTTGGGATACGCTAGAGTTTACGTTTTAAGATTTTATCACATTAAGTTATTTATCTATGCTTTAGGTTTTCTTGACTTGTGAAGGAAAAGGCTGGGGACTAAGAACAGTTCAGGATTTGCCGAAGGGGACCTTTGTTTGTGAATACGTCGGTGAAATATTGACTAACATGGAGTTATATGATCGTCTTATGCAAAGCAATGGCAATGGGAGACATACATACCCTGTTACACTCGATGCAGATTGGGGCTCAGAGGGAGTTCTGAAAGATGAGGAAGCTCTTTGCTTGGATGCAACATATCATGGAAATGTTGCGAGGTTTATCAATCACAGGTAAGACATAATGCTTGTGATGTATTTATTTTATAGTTTTAATTATTTCTTTCAATCAAGATATTTCAAGTTGAAGTTTTGAAACTTCATGCAGGACCATAGAGCTAACAGGATCTTATGCTCTGATTCTATGAATACACCTGTTGCTTTCTTTTTCACATTGGCTATCGTTTCTGTAATTTATATTCTGCTTCTGTTTTCCATACATATTAAAACTTGAGCATTGTAGCTACATTTACTATTTAGTAAAAGGACACATCGTGCCATTATCATTCTTTGACCAATGGTTTAGTCATATCTTCAAAAAGCCTTATATAAGGTTTCAAAATTTCTCTGGCTAGATTCCGTGATGTTTAACGAGAAGAATATCATTATGGGTATAGTAGAAAATCCATGGATACAAAACATTAAACTTCACAGAAGGAACCCAAAAAATGGTATATTTTAGGTTCAAACTTTTTGAGGTAATTCAGTTGGAAGAAAGAAGAAGTAAGTTGGAAGAAGATTACTTTAGATGATAGGAGTGTGATCAAGGTGCCAGAATCTTGTTCACTTGCTACTTGTTTGGCATCGTCCTTGTTTATTGTGATATATGGATGGAAACTCAGATAAGGAGCAGAGCCTTTCAAACCTTTATAATGGAAATTGTTTGGGGCCCTGAAATCGATAGAGATAATTTCTTAGCTCTAACATAATCGGATGGAAATAATGTCTTTGTTAAAGTAAAATGTTTGATCCGACTTTTTCTCAAGAAAAAAATGACGATGCTATTTGAAAAATACCTTGGAAAATCTACATTTTTCAGCTTGGGGGTCTTTTACACATGTTGTTTGTGACAATTGGATTTGTTTTTTGCTGCATATGTATCAAAGTATCACAATGTGGACAATAATCGTTTCCTTGAGATTCTTATAATGTTTAATTTAGTTTAGATTTATATGACATTGTTTTTGAGATTTTTTTTCGTATTTTGTCTCCTTTTTTCGCTTAACCCCTTAACATTTATCGTCTTGCATCTTAGATGTGTTGATGCAAACTTGATAGATATTCCGGTTGAAGTGGAGACACCCGATCGCCACTACTATCATGTATGGTTTTAACTGACTTCATTTGCCTTGTCTCATACAAAAATTTAATTTTTTATTTGGGGAGTTCAGAATCCTCCAGTGTTTCTTGAAGGAATAGGGTCGGTAATATAACTGTCATGGTCGTGATCTTTTTATGCAGCTTGCTTTTTTCACTACCAGGAAAGTGAATGCTTTTGAAGAGCTTTCATGGGTAAGTGGGATTGGCTCATGAGCATAATATTCTTCAAAAAAATGAAAAAAATGAAAACCCAATTATGCATCATTTTCATTGTTCTCCAAGATCCCTTTGGCATGTCAGATGTCTTAAATTACTTAGGCTGGTTTTCCCCAGTTAAGTCGTTCTATATCTAGCATATCTATGACAATTCAGGCGACAGTTTGTCAAATGTTGACCGGTTAGCTTGATCTAGAAAAAGTATAACTTATTGATCGGATTTTATGTTGAAATAGAATCTCGATGCTTTTTGTGAAACATTTTAAATTGTTTATAAGAACTTCTTAACTGACTCAGTTGACTGTCTGGACATACAGTCCTATAGTTTAGTGTGCTGTCAATATATTCTATTTAAATCTGTGTGTTAATTCTGGCCCAGAAATATAAATAAGTTTAATCTTGCGTTTTTTTTTTTTTGGGTTTTCCATCATTCACAGGACTATGGGATTGACTTCGCAGATCGAAATCATCCTATTAAGGCCTTCCAATGTCGTTGTGAAAGTGCCTATTGCCGAGACAGAAAACGAAAAGGTTAGTGAGTTCTTTATGTGGTGAATTTACTCTAAGTTAGTGAAGTGATGGTTGTTGGGGATGGGGAAACAAGTGGAAAGAACTTGGCTGTGGACAGTCCAAGTCTTTGTTCCTTGCTCAGATCAGAGACAAAATGAAACTACTGAAGGTACTAATAGGGAGCCATTAAGCGATAGGCTAGTGTAATGTTATTAATGGATAACAAGGGATTCAGGTAGCAAACAAAACTCGATAACTTTTACTCGTTTGAGACGGTTTTTAATTGTAGTAGGACGAAAAATTTAGGAACAAAACATTGTTTGCTTTTTCACCAAACAGAGGATATATATGGATTTTTTGTCTGAGTATAATTGATGCGTATTCATTTATCAAGTTTGTAAGCTTGTGTCCTCAGATTGGATGGTGATAGTTGTTGGAGTGAGCGCCACATAAAAAAACTAAACTTTTATTATTAATGTTGGAGATTACAACAAAATCACACTTAGACACCCCTTACACTTAGACATACTACAGAGTTGACACCTTACTCCTACACACTAGGACACTACTCACACACGTCACTTTACTCTCTTTTCTTTGCTTTTTTGTTTTCTACACACAAACTAGGAGCATGACTCCTATTTATAGCCTTCTTTAAGTCAGCAATTCTACCTCCTTTTGATGTCCTAAAAGCTTCATGAGTTGGAGACTTGAACTTGTAAAATATTCTAGAGAAATCTTTATGTAGAAGTCTCTAGAGTAATCTAGAGAGGTGTTGATCTTTCTCAATACTCCCCCTCAACACCTACTCATTTCTCCTCTTTTTCATGCTTAGTTGTTCTCTTAGCTTCTGAAACCTTGTAGTGTTGAGTCCTTTAGTAAATAAGTCTGCTACTTGATCTTCGCTTTTCACTTGGGCATCTTCAGTTCCTCTTGTAGTATTTTTTCTTTTAGAAAATGATAATGCACCTCCACATGCATAGCAGATTGATTACCACAGTAAAGTGGTACAACATAGTCTGTGAATTGGTGTAGGTCCTTCATCAGTTGCATTGTTCCTGCTCTATACTCTGCTTCCGTGGTTGATAAGGACACCGTTGGTTGCCTTTTGCTACACCAAGATACAACTCCAGATCAAAGCTTGAACACATATTCAGTTGTTGATCGATGTGTATCATGATCTCCAGCATAATCAGCATCGCAATATCCAACAATCTTAGACTCACCACCTTTCTTATATAAGACACCATAATCAATGGTATCTTTGACGTACCTCAGTATTCGCCGAACTGCTTCCAAATGATGTTTCTTGGGATGTTGCATATATCAACTCGCTATGCAAATTGCATACGAGCTATCTGGTCGAGTCAATGGTAGGTAAATCAGACTACCAACTAGTTGTCGATACATTGCCCCATCTTGTAAATCCTTGCCTTCATGAGCACATAACTTGGCGTTAACTTCCATAGGTGTTGAGATGGGCTTACAATCGACCATTTCAAATCTTTGCAATAAGTCCTTTGCATACTTTCGTTGGCAGAGAAATAAGCCTTCCTTAGTTCGATCAACTTCTAATCCAGGAAAGTGTTTCAATTCTCCAAGCTCCTTCATTTGAACGAACTGACAGGTTCTCCTTCGTTTGACAAATTTCTAATTCATTATTGCCTATGATGATGAGACAGCATGATTGCAATTTTTCTTCTTTTACCTTGACAAATAAGCTTGAATTTGCATGTGCCATAACATATCCACTATCCACTAAGAACTCAACAATCTGAAGCACTCTTGGGGCATGCTTCAATCCATCGAGTGCCTTTCTTAGGTTATAAACATAATCAGTATTAGCTTTATCCACGAACCCCTTGGTTAGACCATATATATTTCTCGATCTAGTTCTCCATGTAGAAAGGAATTCTTCACATCTATCTGCCATAGTCTTCATTCTTTGCTTGCTGCAAGTGCTAATATGACCCGAACTGTTGTGATCTTGGCAACTGGGCTAAATATCTCATCATAATTTAGCCCATAATGTTGAGAGAATCCTCCAGCTACTTGCATGACATGGGTTTCACTTCCCTTGGCTTTAGCACCAACTCCCAAGTTTGATTCTTCTCTAGAGCGCGTATCTCTTCTTCCATGGCTTCTAACCATTTGGTGCTCTAAGAGGCCTTTTCATATATATATCAGGTTCTCTGAAGCATTCTTCTTCAGCTACTGCGGCGTTTGCATACTTGGGATTTGGTTTTCATATTCTTGTTGATCTTCGAAGCTCTAGACTTACTACTTCTAGTTACCTATCACTCCCATTGTCTGTTGCTCTTCGATGCACTCTTGTTTGCCAGGCACTCTGTGTTGTCTCGTCTTTAATATTATCTTCTTCGCTTTGTTCTTCTTCAGCCACTTCTGAAGTAGACTATATCTCAACAACTTGCTCCCCCATCTTCTTTTGCAGATTATCTTTTATTTCCTTCGAGTCTGGTAACACTTCCTTTTACGATGAACACCATGAGGAAGATTCATCGAACACCACATTCCTTGACGCATAACACTTTCCACTTGTTGGGTCACAACATTTCCACCCTTCCCTTTGGCTATCGTAACCTACAAAGATACACTGAATTGCTTTTTAAATCAAACTTGTTATGTAAATGACTTGGGACGAACACGTAGCACACGCAGCCAAAGACGCGGAAGTGACTAACTGCAGGTTTACAACCCTCCCAATTTTTCAAAGGTTGAAACAAACCCTAACTTTGGTTGGGGAAGTCTGTTGATCATATGAGCAGCTGCCTCATACATTGTGCCTAAAATCTTCCTAGCACATTCTTTGCATGTAGCATGCTTCGACAAGTCTCTGTTAGGTGACGATTCTTCCTCTCAGCTACTCTATTCTGTTGTGGTGTATTTGTGCATGTATATTGGTGGCGTATGCAACATTTTCACAGGTACTGTGAAAATTCGTCTGATGTGTATTCGCCGCCATTATCTGTTCGCAGGCATTGAATCTTCTTGCCGACTTCTCCTTCTGCCATTTCTTTGAATACTATAAACTTTGAGAACGTTTCAGATTTTTCTTTGATAAAGAAAACTCATACGTATCGTGAGAAGTCATCAATGAATGTAACCATGTATCGCATCCCACTGATTGATGGTTGTTTGACTCGTCCAAATACGTCATAATGGATCAGCTCTAATGGTGCATTGGCTCTAAACTTTGATTCTTCATCTGATAATTGATGCGCCTTACCGTATTGACAACCGGCATAGATCGTTTATGTTCTAACTTCGAGTTAAGGAAGACCTTTCAACATAGACTTCTTCATCATTACTTGGAATTTATGATAGCAGATATATCCTAACCTTGCATTCCAAAAATTTGATGTTTCATTCTTTCGAGTCTTGTCCACGTAAACTGATTCTGCTGACATTACGTAGACAGCCTCTAAACGTCGTCCCTCCATCATCGGTGTTCCAATGATCTTAAGGTCTTAATATACCTTAACATCATGGGGACCTAATACAACGTGATTACCTGAATTTGTAAGTTGCATCACTGATAGCAGATTTTTCTTCATTCCAGGTACATGATAGACATCCTAGAGTGGTACTTTATATGAACTAAATCGTGGCACGATTATTGTTTTATCGATATGCACGATTAAAAATCTTGAGTTGTTACCTGTGACTGCCACGTGCCTTCCTTTATACTTGGTCATGTTCTGCAACTTCTCTTTGTCTCCTGTCATATGATTTGAGCATCCAGAGTCGACTATCCAATCGTTGTCATAGTTGATCGATCTAGGAATAGTAGCTGACCGAGCTACTACTTCTTCTTTTGCAGCGAAAGAAGCTTCAACGTCCCATTCTCCATCGCTCGTCCGTCCGGCACTTTACATGACTGCATTGCTCTTTGTTGTTTTCTTTTTCGACCAGCAGGCTTTAGCCATATGGTCCTTCTTTTTGCAATTATAGCATTTTCCGTCAAATATTTTATGTTGTTGAGCTTGACCACTCCTGTTGTCTTTCTTATGTGCTCCCCCTTATTGAGGATTTTGTGTTGACTATCTTGGTCACCATCTTTCTTCATTCTTCTATGAGTATTTTTTATGGGCTGACATTTACTATTATTGCTAAAGAGTGATTCGTCCTCATTCTTAGATGAGGTTACAGAAATCTGCTAAGCTAACGGTTCCTGATCAGCTAGCAAATTTTCTAACTCCACAAGAGATGGTTGGGTTTACCAAACTTGTATAATAGTAATAAAACATATATACTCTTGCCTCCATCCATGAATGATTATTCTTCTAATTCTTGAATCAGACATGCCAGCAGAAGAGTCTAATGCAGAGATTTCACAATAGAGAGACTTTACCTTAGTAAAATATTGGTTTATCGTCATGTCACGTTGTGTGATTGAGAGAAGCTCGTTCTTTAGAAGTTGCAGCCTTGCATCATTCTTCTTTGAGAACATCGCAGTAAAGGTGTCCCACGCATCCTTGGGTGTGTTTGCTTGTCTGATATGCTCCAACATTTCTTCCTCAACTGTGGTCCTAATGGCAAACATTGCCTTGCCAGCTTTTATCTTCCATTTCTTCACAGACTCCCACAAGTCTTAGCCTTGGAGATACGACTCCAAGTACAACGATCATGTGTTATAATTTTATGTGTTTAGCTTCTTAATTCCACTGACCACTTGAAGGTCACCCATTGTGGCTTGACTAAACTCAAGCAAGCTTGATTTCCAAAAATAAGCTCCGCAGTATTAAACCGCACACGAAATATGTAAGAAGCTCAACAACAGGTTCCCAAATGAACAATTCGTAATTCATACACGACCAAAAATCAACCCGGCTCTGATACCACTTGTTGGAGTAAGTGCCACTTAAAAATAAGCTCAACTTTTTATTATTAATGTGGGAGAATTACAACAATGACTACACCTTACACTTAGACACACCAAAGAGTTGACACCTTACTCCTACACACTAGGACACTACTCACACACACGACACTTTACTCAGTCACTTGCTTTTCTTTGCTTTTTTGTTTTCTACACACAAACTAGGAGCACGACTCCTATTTATATCCTTCTTTAAGTCAGCAATTCTACTCCCATTTGATGTCATAGAAGCTTCATGAGTTGGAGACTTGAACTTAGGGGTGAACACGATTTGATTCAGTTCGGTTAGTGGGCTAAAATCTAACCGAACTGAAATATTCAGTTCAGCTATATGCTGAATCTAACCGAACCGTGAAGGTCAAAATAACCGAACCGTGCGTTTCGGTTTGGTATAGTTGAAAAGCCCAGTTCGATCACTCCTGAAAACCTAGATGTTAAGGAGAGTGGTACTAGAACCTTATAACTAGCACATACTAGGCAAGTCCAGGCGATGTGGGACAACATTCCAACACACCCTCCTAGACGACAACATGGTAACCGAACTAAGCAGCATACCGAACAATCCAAACTAAAGATAAAGAACCTAACTAACGCGACACAAACAAAGGCCCAACCAAGATCAGATACCAAGTTGAAGAGCCTTGCCCTATCACTCCTTAAAACCTAGATGTTAAGGAGAATGGTACTAGAGCTTTATAACTAGCACAGATTTGACAAGTGCAGGCGATATGGGACAACATTCCAACATGTATTATTAATTAAAAATAATTTTTTAAATAATATTATTGAAAAAAATAATATAAAATTAAAATTTTGTATCGGTTCGGTTCAAAAAATGAACATTTTCTAAACCGAACAGCAGGGTCATAAAGAACCGACCATTTTCAGCTCGGTTCGGTCGATTCAGTTTGGTTTTGAACACCCCTACTTGAACTTGTAAAATATTCTAGAGAAATCTTCATGTAGAAGTCTCTAGAGTAATCTAGAGAGGTGTTGATGTTTCTCAATAATGTCTTCCCATATTAAACAACATAAAGTCTTTAAGCTCTCTAGTTGGGTTGTCCTCCTTGAACAAGTCTCATGAGTTCCTCCCTAAAACAACCACAACCAACTATTCTCCTACAAAAGCAGCTTCTTATATTTTCTTGTTATATTACTTTCATGAGTTTAAGAATCGTACTAACTTCCACTTTCCTCTATAAGATGTCTTTCTAGTTACTTAACTAACACACACTTTCTTTCTTTTTTAGTAAATTGAAAGTATTATAAACCAAAAGATACTTACACAAATACAAGGGGCATACCCTAGGGAGAGCAAGGAATCTACATGTAAAGAAGTAAGCTTATCCTAAATTAAAGAGTTAACAAAGAGTCCTCATAAATCAAGATGAAAAAAGCCAATGGTCAACTCAGAAGAATCAACGACAAAAAGATAGAACCAAAACTAGGGTGAACCAGGCCTTACGATCATTTCAACCTAGCTCTAGCAGATGATTAAGACATACATCAAAACCTGATTTCGAAATAAAGCATTAAGGATTTTATAGAATAGGCCTAACTACAAGAAGTAGTCAACATAAAAAGGTTCAAAACCTAGCTCAAACTAGACAGATACTAATCAATGGTGCTTCAGTCAGAATTGTCCAGCTCCAAGCCATCAACCACCAGATACTGCGTTAAGATCCAGAGTAGCTCCTGAAGCAATCATGGGTAACCTGTGACATCCTTTTGAGTTGGAGAAAACTCTGTCAAATAAACCAGAAACCATAATTGTAGTCTACAGGTCATTCAGATCAGTAAAAGGCTTTATAAATCAACCTTACAAGCACATTGCAAATAAAGAGGGGTGGGAGGGGATGGGGTGGGAGAATACACACACATAAAGGTGGGGGAGAAACATATAAAACTGGATCGTTTTACATGGCCTTCACAAATTAGACCCATAGAGCAGGTCCACACAACCAATAGAAATAGGCTTTATAGATCAGTCAAACAGGGTTACAACTAGTTACAAGAATAGATTAAGACCAAGTCCCTTGACTTCAGCTACTGTTTTATTACCTAGTTCATCAGTGAACCCCTTTGAGTTGTAGAGCCTTAAGCAGACTACTATTCAACCATTTTGATAACCACAACCTTATATCTAAGTTTCCCTTAAAAAATCCTTGAATTCCTCTCGCTCCACAGACAATATAGGAAAGAGGTGAATGCAAGCTTTATTAGTAACTCTGAGAGATTTGCCTTTCCCAATGGCCAAGAGCCAAGAGAGAAGTTGTGCCCATGTATTATGTCTATAAGACTGGCCACACTTATCCATCAAGCTCCCCCAAATGTGTCTGGGAAATTCACAAGTCACAAATAAGTGAGAGCTAGACTCGGGGTATCCCACACAGAACACACAATCAAGTCCACTCCCACTGACAACATTATTCCATTGTCCAATCCTATCTCTAGTGGCTAATTTATTAATTAAAGCCAACCAAGAGATAAAATTGCACCTTAGGACATGGTGTTTAAACCAGACCAGGGGAGCCCATCTAAAATCATTCAGATGTGGGGAGAAATGAGAATAGGTTTTAGATATAGAGAACTCTCCATTAGGACTAGCACCCCAAGACCACACATCAGGGGATGAGGGTATAGTGGAGAAGGGGGTGATTCATGAGTTCATTTAACTCAGTAGTGTTGCGTGAAGGCCATTGCCACTATCCAGATTGGATTATTACCTCAACTTTGGATTCCACTGTCCATTTTGGTCCAGAGAGAATTCTTTGACCATATATGACCAATAAGATCCCTAGGGGGTGCCATTTATCGATAAAGAGTTCCACAGATGAACCATCCTCAATACTTACTAAACACAAAGGAATGTACTTAGATCTTATCTTCAGAATATAGAGCTTTTCCTGATTAGGTAAATATGGCACCAATCTTTCCATAGTGAGTGTTTAGTTCCTGTTACCAAGAACCATAAATGTTTGCTACTGAGACCTCATTAGGGAGAGCCAAATCTTTTCACAGCAAATGTCAGACCAGGCAACTTTGGGCCAAGTGTGTTTGTCAGCAGTGCCACTCCAAAAAAAGTTCCTCATTAGATCTTGGAATTTCTTAATCACCTTCTTTGGTAAAATGAACATACCAACCCAGAATTGAAATATTGCCATAAGAACGGATTTGATCAATTGGAATTTGCCAGCATAAGAGAGATATTTTGACTTGCAAGATTTAGTTCTGCTAGTAATTCTCTCCACCAGGGAATCACAATTTGTTTTGCACAATTTAGTGATAATTAGGGGCATTCCAAGGTACCTTATTGGAAGATGGCTCTCAGGAAACTCCAAGATAGCCGATGTAGCTTGGATATCATCCTGACATACACCTGAGAGGAAAAGTTGGCTTTTTCTGGGCATTTGCTTGCAACATTGATGTGTTTGAAGATATCATGACACTCACTAAGCACCTGAATAGACTTCGTAGTCCCCTTAGAACAAAAGTAGATCATCAGCAAAGCAAATGTTGACTATGTTTAGCTTATCATACCTCCAGTGAAACTTGAAGTTAGAGTGAGGGGCTTCAAACTTGAAAAGCCCAGTGAGGACCTCCATAACTATTACAAATAGGTAAGTAGAGATTGGGTCCCCTTGTCTAATGCCCTTAGCACCTCTGAAGTATCCATTCAACTCTCCATTATTGTTAATAGAGTAGGATGGGGAAGAGATATATTCCATGATCCAAGCTACAAAGGTGTCAGGAAAATTTATGCATTGTAGAGCCTTACCAATTAAAGTCCAATTTGACATTGTCATATACATTATTTAAATCAACTTTTAGTTCATATCTAGGCATCTATGGTAGCTTCTAAGAAGTTCTTAGGAGAGAAATATGTTATCTGCAATCTTTCTCCCAGTTGGGCTAGGTTTGGTTGATATTTTGGAGTTATCTTCAAGAAGGGTCGTCGCTCCCGCATGTTTTTCATATCGATAAAGTAGGTTTCGTCTCATTTTCCGGAAAGCCAGTCATACTCTTCCACTTTA
This sequence comes from Datisca glomerata, assembly GCA_003255025.1. NCBI lineage: Eukaryota > Viridiplantae > Streptophyta > Magnoliopsida > Cucurbitales > Datiscaceae > Datisca > Datisca glomerata. Next base: position 40,681 of record QANY01011507.1, read on the forward strand.
GCTAAGCTAATGATGAAAGAGGATCTGGATTTGTCTGCAGATGGGTTTTTGACAGGAAGAGTTCCAGCCTTTGTTGCCCCTCGGTAGAGGTCTCCATGAAAAAAGGCCTTTTTGACATCAGTGACCAAGATCTGTTAGCTGCAACTGACAGAATGACTCGTATGGAATTGAGTTCAGTTCGGCCAAAGGAGCAAACGCTATCTATGAGGTAGTTAGACATGCCCTAATGCACATTGATTGGGGCTAATAAGGTCTGTGTTATTTGAGATGAAAATAATTATATTCTTTATTCATTCAGTGAAGAATATACATACATACATATATATATATATATATAGACACACACACACAAAGCTAGAAAAACTATCTTAGGAAATTACATAATTAGGGAAATTACATAATTAGGATCCCTATAATTAAGCTAATTATTATATAACTAGGATTCCTAAAATAAAGTAATTGACAGCTAATCAACATTCTGTAACACTCTCTATTAAGCTGGAGCATAGATATTAATCATGCCTAGCTTGTTACAAAGATAATCAACTCGAACCTTATTTAGAGCTTTCGTGAATGTATCTCTTAATTGCCCTCCAGTCTTCACATACCTGTAGAAATCAAACCTTGCTGAATTTTCTCATGAACAAAGTGACAATCAATTTCAATGTGCTTAGTTCGCTCATGAAATACATGATTAGATCCAGTATAAAGGGCAACTTGGTTGTCGCACCACAATTTTGCTAGTACTAAAATTTTAAGACCTACTTCAGTCAAGAGTTGGTATATCCACATTATCTCACACACAGACTGTTCCATAGCCCTATATTCTGACTAAGCACTGGATTTTGACACAACGTAATGCTTCTTACTCTTCCATTAAGACCAAATTTCCTCCAACGAAAACACAATAACCCGAAGTGGATCTTCTATCCATTTTGGAACCTACCCAATCTACATCTGAAAAACATTCAATATGAGTGTGTCCATGATTTTCATACAAGATACCACGCCCATGCCCTCCTTTCAAATAACACAAAATCTGTTAACGCTGCCCAATGATGAACTGTTGGGGATGACATAAACTGACTAACAACACTGATAAAATATGCAATATTTAAACATGTCACTGTAAGGTAATTCATCTTTCCAACCAATCTTCTGTATCTCTCAGGATCTTCCATTAGTTCTCCATCTTTCGTAAGGTGCAAGTGAGAAGACATTGGAGTTAATACTACAAGGCTTTGCCCTAAATTTTCATGTCTCAGTTAATAAGGTAAGAACATATTTTCTCTGAGATAAAAAAATACCATATTTACTCTTCTAACTTCAACACCCAAGAAATAATTTAGCATCCCTAAGTCCTTTGTGTTAAACTGGGTATGAAGGAAAGACTTAAGAGATGAGATTATTGTAGTATCACTTCCAGTAATTACAATATCATCTACATACACAACAAAAGAATGATACCAACTTCCGATTGTTTGTAGAACACAGAATGGTCAGATTTGCTCTTCATCATGCCAAACTTTTCAACAGCCTGACGAAATTTCCCAAACCACGCCTAAGGACTCTGTTTGAAACCTGAGATTTTTGAAGGCGACAAACTCGCCCAGACTCCCCTGAGCAACAAAACCATGAGGTTGCTCCATATACACCTCCTCCTGAAGATCACCATGAAGAAAAGCATTCTTAATTTCCATTTTATGCAAAGGCTAATGATGAGTAACTGTCAAAGAAATAAACAACTAAACAAATGTCAACTTAGTAACCAGAGAAAAAGTGTCAGAATAGTCCACTCCATAAGTCTAAGCATATCCCTTAGCGACAAGATGGGCTTTCAATCGAGCAACTGACCCATCCAGATTGACTTTAACCGTGAACACCCACTTGCATCCAATAGCCCGTTTCCCTAAAGGTAAATCAACCAAATTCCAAGTACCATTGTCATCTAAAGCATTCATTTCCTGTATCATTGCATGATGCCAACCTGGATGAGAGATGGCTTCATGAACAGTTTTAGGGATAGAGATAGAATCAATGGATGCAATAAAAGAACAAGAGGAAGTTGACAAGCAGTTATACGAAACAACAAAAGAAATAGGATAAGTACACTGGCGTTTATTTGTGCATAACACAATAGGAATATCATCGCTCAAGACTGGATCTCATGACAAAGGAGCCGATGCAGGACATGAAGCAAGAGGTTGCCGCCTGGAGTAGACTTGAGTAATAGAAGGCTTGACTAGAACTGACTCTAGGACATGTTCAGAGGATGCGATGGTATAAACCAACAAATCATCATCCTCCCCCTGATGAGCAGGAAGAGTAGAAGATGGAAAGTAAGGAATGTCCTCCATGAAGGTAACATCAATTGAGACAAGATATTTGTTAAGACAATGACAGTAACACCTATAACCTTTCTGAAGACAAGAATAACCAAGGAAGATACACTTCAAAAGACTTGGGATCTAACTTAGTGACATGCGGACGAACATCCTGAACAAAACAAGTGATACCAAATATCCTAGGGTCGACAGGAACAATGATTTATTGAGAAAAAGGATTTTGTAAGGGATCTTACCATGAAGAACAGACAATAGTATACGATTAATGAGAAAGCATGCGGTATAAACTGCATCGGTTCAAAAAGTTTTAGGAACATTCATTTTAAATAAGAGGGCTCGTGCAGTTTCAAGAAAATGTCTATTTTTACGGTTCTACCACTCCTTGTTGGGATGGAGTATCAACACAAGAAGTTTCATGAAGCATGTCAATCTTAACCATATAAGATTGAAATAAAGCGGACATGTATTCCTTGGCGTTATCACTTCATAAAACACGAATTCAAGCATTAAATTGAGTTTTAATCTCAGCACAAAACGTACAAAAAATAGAAAGTAACTCAGAACGACTTTTCATTAAATATAATTAAGTTACACGAGAATAATCATCCACATAGGTAACAAAATACTTAAATCCAGGTTTAGACAAAATAGGACAAGGACCCCAAACATCAAAAGGAACCAACTCAAAAAGAATACTAGCACGTTTATTGACTCTTGGACTTGAACTAAGATGATGATGTTTTACAAACTGACACGACCCACAAACTAATGAAGACACCTTCCTAAACTATGGACAAAGTGTCTTAAGCAATGGGAGAGATGGATGATCCAACCTACAATGCACCTCTAAAGGAGAAATGACACCAATGCAAGCGACAAAATTTGGTATTGATGTGTCAAGAATGTAGAGGCCTCCAGACTCATATCCTTTACCAATAATCTTCTTCCTCATAAGATCCTGAAATAAGCAATGATTAGGAAAAAATGAGATGCAACAGTTAAGATTGTGAGTGAGCTGGCTTACTGAGATCAAATTAAAAGATAAATTCGGTAGATGGAAGACTGAAGACCGAGGAAGGTTAGGGGTAGGGGTAATTGTGCCTGACCCACGAACACAAGATGGTGACCCATCAATCAAAGTAACAATAGAGGTGGAAGTGTGTGACTAAAAGTAAAGAAGATACCAGAATTATCTGTCATATGATCTGTGGCACCATAATCAATGACCCATTTGGAGGATGAGGAAACAAGACACGTATTTGGTTTACCTGAATAAGCAATAACAGTGATAGCGGGAGATGAATGTTTTATTGATTCTTGATATTGTGAGAACTTGTCAAATTCACCGGCAGGAATAAAAACTGATTTCTCAGGGGCGTCATTAGTGAACACAATATGTGCCGAGTGAGGTTTCTGATTTTTAAACTGAATCCTTCTACACTCAAACTTTGTATGTCTTGGCTTATGACAGTATTGACACACAATGTCGCCAGATTCGTATGTTTGAGTTTCAACCCGTGCGAGTCACCTCCTTTGATTCCACTTTGTTTCCCCGACATATAATTATCATTTCGACTTACCAAAGCACCACTGAGATGAACCGGAGGGGTACCTTCTGTATGAAGTACTCGACTAAATACGTCTTGTAAAGAGGAGATCTCAGAACTAGAAAAAATTTGAGACTTAGTAGTCTCAAAGTCAGAAGAAAGACCAGCCAAGAAACTCATGATGGCCATCTGCTCTCGTTGGTGTTGTTGAACCTTCACATCAGAACTAAATGGCAGCAACATATTAAACTACTCATACATCTTCTTAAACTCCATAAAATAATTTGTAAGAGATTGATTTTGTTTTTTCACACGGTAAAACGCTTTGCAAACCTCATAAATACGAGAGAGGTTCCATTTTTCAGAGTACAAGAATTCCAAGTAATCCATCAGTTCTTTAACAAATTCACAATGATTAATCAAGTCAATTATCTCACTATCAATAAAATTCTGAATCTGCAGGAACAAGCGAGCGTCCTCTCAAAGCCATGTCTTCCTTGAATTACCTAGAGGAGGATAAACAGTCAAATGAGTATCTTTGTCAATACTCCGTAGATACAGTCGAACAGTCTTACTCAAATCCAAATAATTTGAACAAATTAGCTTACGGTCCGTGATTTTAGACATTATAAGTACCACATCCATCGTGATAGAAGATTTATTCTCATCCATAACACCAAATATGCATAAACCGAAGAGAAGACCAATAAAAGGAAGCAACAGTGAAAACAATAGGGCTGAAACGCAAGAAACCCGAAAATAGAAGAACCCAAACCTCTACGAACATAGGGCAGCAGGTATAGACGACGCAAGGAAACGCCGACGAAACAGATGAGGGCTGTCGGAGACGATCTCAGGCATCACACGCCTTCATGCGCGGCACGTGGGAGAGACGCAAAAATTCGCTGTAGCGTGAGGCTCACGCGCAGGGCTTCCGGGCACCGTACTTCGGGCTTGCGGTGGTCGGCGACTAGGCTTCCTTTTTGGATGAGCGGTGAAAACAAAGGGCCACTCCAAAAGGATTGTCCAAGGTGGAACCCTAAAAAACACTAAACCCTAATTTTGAATGAAAAAAGAGAAAACCTCAATCTGCACGCCTATGGCTCTGATACCATGTTATTTGAGATGAAAAGAATTATATTCTCTATTCATTCAGTGAAGAGTATACAAATATATATATACAAAACTAGAAAAACTATCTTAGGAAACTACATAATTAGGATCTCTATAATTAAGCTAATTACTATACAATTAGGATCCCTAAAATAAAGTAATTGACAGCTAGCATTATCCTGTAACATTCTGTAACAGTCTGGAAGAGCGCCTTTCATTCTTTCTATAAGGATCTTAGTGATGCATTTGTAAAGAACATTGCAACAAGAAATGGGTCTAAAGTCCCCCACAACTGAAGGGTTAGGGACTTTGGGTATTAGTGAGATAGCTATAGAGTTGACCTCTTTTAGAAGTTCGCCAGAGTTAAAAAACTCAAGAATAGCGACAATGACATCTGGTCTCACTATATGCCATGACCTTTTAAAAAATCCTGCTGAAAACCCATATGGGTCAGGTGCCTTATCACTCCCCATAGAAAAAATGGATGTTTTAACTTCCCCAACTGTAACTGGAGCAATCAGGAGGTTTGCTTGTGATTCATTGAGCTTCTTTGGGAGAGCACAGTCTAGTATGTTTAGTTACTTCAGTAGGAGGGTTGGAAGATCCCAAAAGTTGGGTGTAGAAGCTTACAATGTGCTCCCTAACTGAGTCAGGGTCAGAGATTATGGTTCCTTGGTCCACCGAGTGGCTGATCTTTGCTCTAACTCTATTCTCCATGCATAGGAAAAAGAAGTGAGTGTTTTGGTCACCCAAACTAAGCCATTACACTCTAAATTTCTGTTTAAAAAAGCTCTCTTCAGCTTTCTTTAGTTCCAAGTATTCAGTACCGGCAAGATGTTCTTGCTTCTGAAGCTCATGGTTAGATGGGCTATTAGCTAGTAATTGTTGGATTTTCTCAAGATTGGCCCTTGCTAACCTGGTTCTTGAGGAGATGTCATTGCAATGTGTCTGATTGAATGTCTTTAAGGCCTTTTTGACAGCTCTAAGCTTATAGCAGACTTTAAACATGGTAGTTCTTGGACTTCAGTAGCCCAGGCTTGTTCTAGTGTAGTCCAGAAGCCAGGTCTATCAAACCAGAAATGGAAGAACTTGAAGCTAGGCTTTGGTTTGTGTTGGGTTTTTCCCATTTGAAGGACAATGAGATTGTGGTCAGATATGCCTGGGGGCAAAATGACAGGTAATATCTGGGAATCGGTCCACTCGGTAGGTGTTTCTTAAGGCTCTGTCAAGCTGGCACATAATAAATGTTCCATCATGATGGTTTTTGCTCCAAGTGAATTGACAACCTGAGTAAGCTAGATCTTGAAGTTCCACCATGTTCAAATAGTCAGTGAAATCAAACATACCATTTGTCTAACCAGCCTTGCCACCACATTTCTTATCAGGGCTAGTGATGACATTGAAGTCCCCTAAAGCAAGGCAAGGGGCGGTGGAGGATATTACATGGTGATCAACCAGAGAGCTCTAAAGTTATTTCCTTTCAGGCTTAGAGTTAACAACATAGATAAAAGATACAAAACATGTGACCTGACTATCAATATGAACCAGTTTACATAAAATAACTTGATATGGTTTCAATGGGAGTGGGATCAATACCATCACTATCCCAGGCCACCAAAATCCTATCACCCCTAGCATGTTGGTTGTTAGTAATGCATTGCCAATCTGGAAACACACTAGCAGAGAGAGGTTGAATTAAGGGAGCTTTCACTTTAGTCTCAATGACAGAACTAACAGAGAGATTAAATTCCCTACAAAATTTTCTTACATCAGATTGTTTTGGGGTGCCATTCAGCCCTCTAATGTTCCAAGAGGCTAAATTAATTAAATTACTGGTTGTGGGAAGTCCCACGTGATACCTGACCTTTCCCGCCCATTTTTACAGATTGGGTGTAGACTGCCCTTTCTTTTTCGTCCTCTTTTTCTTCCCTGAACTTGAAGTAGGAGGAAGAATGGCAAGGGGGATTGGAGAACCTGGGGTTTGATATCCTTCTGTGTCATGAGTGACGCCAGCATGGGATGGAGAAATGTTGTCTTCTATGTGGTTTTCAATCACAGTGGGTTCACCAAAGCAAATTACATGTGGTTCAAGATCAAATTTGACTACCTCAAGATTAGTATGTTTGGTCTTGTTTCTTTTATATGTAACCAGGGTCCACTCAACCTCACGAGGAGGCACTGGAATGGGGGGTGGGGTGTCTTGGTTGGGTGGGGAAGCTTGAGGGGTGGGAGAGGGAGTGGTAGAGGCTTTTGTGCATGTGTGAGGAGCTTGTGGGGTGGGGGGTGATAGTGGTCTCGGTGCAAGTTTGGGTAGCTTGAGCGGGGGTGGTTTTTTGGCTGAGGCACAGTCACAATCGTGGCCAAAGAGACCACATTGACGGCATTTCTTTGGCAGGCCTTCATAGTCCTCATTGACAGTTATTGGATCTCATCCTTCTATCCCCATATCAACATTAAAGTGCTCGACTTCTCTGGATTGGACAGAAATATCAACACACACTCTAGCATATCCCTTACTAATCCCTCTTTCAGTTAGGGAATCAGAGTATAAGGGTACTCCTACTCCACTTGCAATGTGGCTTAGAGCTCCAACAGACCAAAGCTCAACTGGGAGGTGCCAGAGCTTGACCCAGATTGGAAGTTTTGATACTTTGTATTTGGCAAAGTGGGTGTTAGGTAGGCAAGGTTTAAGAATGAATGGTTTCTCCAGTAAATGCCAAGGGCCATCCCCAAGAAAGGACACTCCCATTCTTCTAAGGAGTTAAACTTAAGATAAAAGAGACATTTTGATGTAGAAACTTCAGTAAGTCCCCTATTCTTCTAGATTTGCATTGCAATTCTTTTGACAAGGTGCAGTGGAGCATTCTTGCCAACAAAGAACCCAACCAGACAGTTATCCCATTTAGCAAAGCTTTCCTTAGCAACCCATCCTAGCAGTTTAACCGTGACTCTTTCTGCATCAGGTATTGTAATGTCTTCATAGCCCAGTTAAAGTCTGAACTTTTGATTATTTTTTACTTTCTTTGCCTCGGTATCATCTTTCCTCTCTAGATGGAGATTCATGACATAGCTTTTCATAAAATTGGTTATTTTCACGGAGTTGGTTAGGTGGGTTATGGGGAGGATAATACTCGCAATTCCTTCTGACACCCTGTGTGAAAGCATATAATTCCAGTTCCTCAACAACTTCATCATATTCTGGAAAACCAGAAGGGTTAGGTCATTTAGCACTTGGGGAAGACGGTGACGTGGCAACAATGATGTCCTTTTGTTGTAACGAGTTTTGTCCAACTCGTAAAAGAGAAGGAGCAATGGGAACAACGTCCAATCGCAAGCATGGTTTGTCATTAATGCAGATGTCTTGTGCAAGAGAAATGGCTTGAAACTGTCCTTTCTCCTTAAAAGGTGTCTGCATATCTGTACATAAGGACGTAACGTCATTATCACACGCAGAAGGGAGTTTGGGCATTTTTAAAATTGGCGCTGAGTTGGTTGGTCCCTGCTCGTCCACGTGGCCACGAATAGGTTTAGACGTAACCGTTGGGCAAAGACCTTCCTCCCTGTTCAGATTGCTCCGTCGAGCTCCTCCTCTGGCCAGTGGCGCCCTAGAAGCCTTCCTGAGGTTGTTTGTTAACGGGACACGCGCATTGAGTGACGAGGCCACTTGTTTGTTGTTTTCCTTCAGCTCATTTATCCTTGAGCCATTTTGTGCATTAACTTCATGAGCGGACCCACTGGCTAACTGCGTTGACGAGGAGTATAAATGCAGGTTGGAGTTTTCCTTTGAATAAATGCTTTGAATCCAGAATGCGGTTGTTGGTAATAACTGCGTGGTCTTGTGCAGCTAAGGAACCTTGTACCTCGAGTAACTGGTCAACAATAATGGCGGGAGTAGTATTATCTTCAAATGTAGAAGGAGGAGATTGATTTTGTTCATATATTTGCAAAGTTTCTAGACCCAAATGTTTTGGGGGAGCGAGGGCAGTAGCTAGGTTAGCTTCAATGTATGCATCATTAACCATGTTGGCCGGAGAGAAACAGTCTCCTCCCGGAGGAGGAGAGACCCTAGAGAGCTTCTAGAGAGAAGTTAGAGCCTCTTTCTCTCTCTAGAGTGCTTCTAACTTAACACACACTTTCCTCTTTCTACATTTGCAAGAGAAGAATTTTACGCGCTTTTTTTCTAGATAATAGATGTTCAAAGTATATTAACCTTATAAAGCTTAATGCTATCTTTTTATATCATTATCTTCCCGATTATAGTATCTGTTTATCAATAAAGGATTCCTTTTTTATACTATCATTAAGGAGTTAACCATTTTTTCAGGAAAAATGAGAAGTTTGTGCTTTAATTAACAATCAAGTATTACTTGAGTTAATTTACCTATTCCCACATTTTATTGATGATTTCTTGCATTGTTTTCTATAAACAGGATCAAGTAGGCTGAAGGGTAAAAAATGTAAATGACGAATCAAGTGGAGTATTTATGTTGCACAGGCCGATCTTTCTTTTGATGCTGATGGAAAGCAATGATATTCTTTTGGTAATGGCTTGTCACAGGCCATGCCAAGTTGAAAGCAGTAAAAATTTGATGTTTTTGGTAGAAGATAGGAGATTTTAGACTTCTATCACAGGGTATTTTGTAACTCTGTCCGTGCACATAATTTGATATCACATACACGTAAAATGAGAAGAAATTTTACCACAGTTGCAATTGACTGGACGCATGGGGCGATCATACCTTGATTATAGGTTGTCTCTCGTCTCCTGCAGTTAGAGAAATATGACTATTGAATAAAAGGATGGCCTTAGACTCCAAATATAAGATTCTAATATGTAAATTGGTTGTTCCTAACAAACATATCTCTACTATGTTGATAATTTAGTAGGTCTCATAGTGCATATTGATTGAGTCCAATATCGTCTTAGTTGAAGCTGTCATATATCTTAGTAGTTGTGTGTTGTTGTCTAACATAGACGTGTGTGAGTTTCATTTTGAGTACATGATCGCAGAAAATAGTCGCATATCTTTTATTATGTCTGAACTAGTCTTGTATTGTGTAACAACATAGGTGAGAGGTGTGAAAGCAAATTTCATGGGAAATATATTTTTCATAAGAAATTGTCTTTGCCTTATTCCGAAGTTTTTTTTCCCTAATAACTTAAGTATGCTAGGTATAACAACTTCTTCTGCATTGTAGAGGATTTTGAGATTTCAGCTCAGGGCATTAAGAACCTTAACAAACAAGAGAAATTAGAGACATATCCATGTAGTTTAGGCAAAATATAAGGGGTGAATCCAGGATTTAAGTCCAGATGAACACCTAAAACAATATAGATATATGATACGATAAATATAAAATTCTTTCTTTAAAACCATAAAATATACAATTTTTACTCGCGCATTAATAATATCTTTTCATTTTTTTCATCTTTAATTTTTCCACTAATATTACAGTTTCAAAATGATGCGTAATGACTTTACTAGCAATGACAATATCTTTTGTTTTTGCGGTATCATAATATTACATGTTTTGTGGGAACAAATGCAAATGTTTTTCTTGCAATCGGGAAATTTTAGATAGCTTTTCTAGCTATTATTTTTCTTAAATCTATACTAATTTTTAATAGATAACAAAAAAATAAAATGAAATATATCCACCTTATATACAGAACTAATTAATATAGCCAAAAACTTATTTAAAATTATCCAAAGTTGATCATTAGAAAGAAGATAGATTAGTTTAAATGTCAAATTCTTACTTATGAAAGCTACTGACTAAAATATCTTGTAGATTGGACTATGAACTATGCATTTTGCAGGACATTAATTTTTTATTTTCAATATTACATATATACTAGCAATAGAATTAGGAAAAAAAACAAAAGGAAAAGAAAAATACACAGAAGTTAGGAATGGCAAGATTTAAAAGGGAGGACAAAGGCCAGGGGACACGTGCCCCTGGGCCTTCATTTGAGTCCGTCCATGAGAAGAGATTTTTGTGTAGTTTACTGGTTAATCTTTTACAAGAAACAATGAATACCCTAATTAAACATAGTTCATATAAAGTGTTACTTTTGCTAAAGGCTGGAGTTAATTTTCATACTTATTATCATCAATAGTACTCGAACATTTGTGATCGTGTTTATAAGCTTCGTACAACTCTGTGATCGTGTTTATGAGCTTCGTACAACTCTTCCAGCTCATCATACTATACTACTATAAAAAAACCTTTTACATGTTATGATAAGTTTGAGTGACATTACATTCTCGTGTAATTGTATCATCTTACCGTCAAACACAAATACTCTAGTGTTTCCAAGGTACTCTTTAGAATAAAATTGGAGATAGCAAAGTATGTTTCGACTTCCTTTGTGTTATATTTATTATTGATCAAACAGATTTTTTTTTCGATTGCATTATATAGATTGTTGATCAATCATTAGTCGTGTGTAGAAGCCAAATTGTATGTGTGTACCGTATCTCTTATCTTCGTAGAACATGTGCCTAGGACTCCCCAAGTTTAATGTAACAAGATGTCTCCCTCACAATATGTATTGATATTTGATCCAAAGCACTTAAGCTCTCTTTAGGCTTTAGCTAATCATGTCTGTAAATCAAACTCTCATCCCATATCCAACAGACTTGTAAAAAAGCATTATGTTAAACAAGGACTTGGTGCTGATGGCATTTCTTCTAGTACACTAAATGGCAAGAGCGAGAAAGTTTAAGGACATTAATGTCGAATAAGAAAGAAAAGCAGTTTATGCATTGATTGAAACCCCTAAAGAGTTTTACCGTTAACAAAACTACCACAAGCAATAAGCTCTCTCAAAGTAACTTCCTGATTTTGAATAATGAAAAATGCATATCATTGCATCTTGCTGACAGTTTCCTTCTGCACCTTGGCACAATATTCAAATAGGCTGCCATCAAAACATCGCCGAATGGCCTCCTTAGATAGAAAACCTTCTTCATCCTTAGCAAGAAGATATAGTACTCCCCATTCAAATTTACTTGCAATCCTGAAACAAAACAGATGCAGAGGATTTGTATTTGCTTCTGAATATGAAGGTATTTTATGTATCTGTGAAACAGTGTGTGTGTGTCTAAGAGAGAGAGAGAGAGAGAGAGAGAGAGAGAGAGAGAGAGAGAGAGAGAGAGAGAGAGAGAGATAACCAGCCAAAGAAATCAAACGCGTCACGGTTTGCCTGAGTCATGTGCCATAATTCTCTCCATGTAAGCTTATCAGCAACAGTACGAGAATATTTGCTGAAAATATTCTCAAAATTTGCTGGAATGTATCTGCACATGGTTGAAGATGTCAACCTGCATTAGCTATGCATCCTACCTTAATTTTCAAGTTGGCATTTAATCAGTCTCACCTTCCCTCAGTGTCATAGGTTCCTGAATCACCTCCGTGCTTTGCCCTGTGAATGTTTTCAATGTATATTGGGAAGAGAGGTGAAGGTATCCAAGTCTGCAGACAAAGATATAAAGACAAGCGGCTATAAAGTTGATGCAAACCTGACTGGATCATAGAGCATTGATAATTAACTGCTTACAGGCAGAGTAGCATAACTCATTGCTCCATGTACAAGAATCATAAAGAAAAAAGACGAGAATGGATTGAATCGAATTGCCCGAAATCCTGCAAACAGCAAAAGTGTATGGCTAAGTTATTGCTATTTTGTCATTGAGCAGATTAAGATAAAATTTGACGTTGTGATTAACATAAAGAAATAGTTCCCTTTCTTTAACCTTCAAGTGGCAAGCACAAGGAAAACGCGACCTCCAAAAATAAATCCAAAAGTACGTACCTTACTTTAAATAACCAGTTTCTTCTTCTTATTCACAGAACAAGAAACACAAAAGAAACATATCCATCTGCTTCTTCTATCCACTACCTAGGAGTCATACCTCTGTAAGTATCCCAGGGGTAGATTATTCCATCATTATCTTGATCAAAGAAGGCTGCATGTTGTTGAAGAACAGACATGTTATGATGTTTATGGCCCCATGTTCCATTGGTGTTTTCAGTATCAGGAGCTACCACCGCTCGAGGCAAATCTTAGAATTAAAAATACAGAAACCAGAGTCATCTAGGAGTGAGAACGGTCATGTGCATAAATTTATTGATTCAAGATATGTACATGGATGATCCAAGATGTGGTCACCCGTTATCACACAAATCAGAGTGGAAGCTATACTGAAACCGGCTTAGTCAACACTGTAATTAACAAAAACTTTAGCCAATATGCAATATCTGTCATACGTATATTAAAGTATATATAGATTTTTAATGATATTTAACTCTTGACCTAATGGGGGCCCGCTCATCCTTAACTACTGACATTGCTCACTATTTATCACTAATAATAATGGTGGGATCCACACTCTTGTTTTGACGAGTATTAAAGATTAATGATAGTGGTGAGTGAGTCTCACTCAAAAACTCCGCCCTTCTGTTCTCTCATTAAATTTTCCCTGTTTTTTTATCATTCTAGTGTACGGGCCTAATTAAACGCCTGTAAACTAGAAGAATTCCTATGTTTTGATATTGAAAATTAGTAATGAAAGAAAAAAGTTGCAAAACTAAAGAGAATCCTCTGCAATTTTTTTCCATTTCCCTTGTTTTCCACTGTTCAAACACAGCCTAAACGAACCAAAAGAGTAAAGTGACGCAGATCGACCAAATTGCCAGTCCCATAAAGATCCAAATGACTGATTACAGCGAACAAATCAATATACACTTAACATAGTTCGAGAAATTAATAGAAAATAAACGCAACTAATCATAAGGAATAGTTAACAATTTTAATGGGAAAAAAGGCAGATGAAGGAGTAGTGGCATTACAGGGCTTGGGAATCTTAGTATCCAGGTCACCTCGAACCTTCCTCTCTGCAGTAACTGGTGCCTTCTCAGCCACCGTAGCCATGGCCTCGTTTGACGCCTCCGCTGCCATCTCCTTACAGTTTCACTTCTCAACCTCTCTCGCTGGAAACTAGATTCAGTTAGTGTGTGTGTGGTGAAGAAAATGATTTGCATTCAGTTAATAACTTAATAATAGGGAAAGGTCAGAGAGAGAGGGGGGGGGGGGGGCAAAACGAACTCCAACTGACTCGGAGGTTCGTTTCTTTGGGATTTGCCGCATTGGATGTCAGTGTATGTGGAGCCTGCATGTCTCTGCTGCTTGAGTACGATTCGCTGCAAAAAAAACATTATTTTTGCTAATTTTTTCAAACAACTGTACAGTACAGCCCTTGTACAGTGTATGAGTTGTTTTTATTATTGTTATGTAATGTTAATTATAAATATTTTATGATACAATTCATTTATACGTAGATTATGTACTTTTTTTAAATTATGTACTTCTGTACCAATGTGGCGCGGTCCTTAAATTATTAATCATTTTTCTTACTTTTTGTTTACATACATATTTACCTAATTAGTCATTATCATAATTATATACACTGTTTAACTCGAGACATAATTTATGGCATTACATTAATTCGTGTATTAATATTTAATATTGAACAAATCTATTAATATTCCAACTTGTAGTTGTCGGCTGATATTACTTTATTCCATTAGAAAGTCAATTAGAATGTATTAATATAAATGTTTAAAAAAGACTTATGCTAGCACGAGCGCTGATAAAAAATATTTCTCCTAAAAGATTAAAAAGCTTAGAAAGTCAAAGAGATGATCGATGATGAATGATCCATGATAACACATTAATATTTAAGTGATTTAAATAAGTTAATCATATATTTTTAGGTTCGAGTCACATTAACTCAAAGTTTCATAAAAAATCAATAACATGTTTTCTAAATAAATTTTAACGAGTGAATCAAAAGATCAAGTAGACATGCATAGGAGTTAATGACTACTCATGATTCAGGCTCATCTACATATGATCATCGAATTGATGTGTATTAAATATTTATGATAAACATCACGTTGATAAAGATATTGATTCACATCGGTCCAGTCGTGTATAATCTCATTATATAAAACACATTTACTAAGATATTTATCCACATCAATGATTTAGATCTAGATCACATGCTTTCAGAATGTTTAATGAACCGTACTAATAACCATTCATTAAAGATTTCATACTTTAATATGTCACTGACAATTTTATTCATTATCTATTATCTTAATTCTCTCGTACTAATATAAGATTATAGTCTCAATAATGAATATGAAATTTTCATATATTTATATAAATTATTCAATAATAATTTAAAAAAATAATTATAAAAAAATGTCATCTTTATTAAATTTTATATCAATACACATATTTTGACAACATAAACCCCAACACTATATTTACATTTGACCTTCAGTTTCTATAGAATTTAAATACAAAACATTTGATGTTACATGAATTATCTCAAATTATAATAATATTTATAAAAAAGAACCGTAAATAGAATATTAAAAAATAAATAAACACACGTGAAAAACTTAACAAATAATTTCAATTTCTTTCATATTTATAGGTTGAGAATTTTGTCACATCACTTATCATTTTAATTAAATAATCGCGAATCGGGTCAGCATGTTATGGATTAACACGTAACCGACAAATTCAGCCACTACGTATACGGTTGGAGGATGTGGTGGATTCCTCATGAAAAAGATGTCTCAATTTTATATAGTGGAAATGTTTTAAAATATTAATAATAATTAACGGTGGAGGTACTTAATTGGGTAATTTAGTCGACATTTGATAACCAAGAATATTCAATATACATAATTTATATTATTTATTATTCTCTTGCATTCAAGTAAGTTTGTAAAGTTTTTTCTTACGCTTAGCTAAGTATCATGTTAAAAGATAATAAAAATAAATATAATAAGAATACAATGCTTGATAATATTTTTTTCGACATTATTATAAATCAGTAATATATTTATAGTCTCACCTCGCAATATTATGTGAACAAATAATGAGAAATTTAAATTTTAAAACGTAAAGTATATATATGATATCACGTGAATTGTTAAATTATATGTAATATATGAAATTGGTACATATTTAAGTGAGGATTATAATATTCAACTAAAAACTTCTACATGGGTGGATCTTTGGTTGGAGACATATATGGTTGGAGATTGATCTGTTTATTTAGTAATCATTATTCTTTTCAAGTTCCGTAAGGTCTCTTGGCGTTGACGTCCTGCTTAAGATAGATATTTGAATTTATTATTTCAAATGGACTTTATTGTCACTCACATTTATAGAAAGGATAATCTGGTTGCAGATTGTTTAATGTCCATAACTTCCAATATAGCTACCCTTATATGGTGGTAGCTCTAGTGAGCTGCTATAGTTTTTTTTTATATGTTTGTAATATACATTCTTTTAGATTCTACTAATTTAATTTTTGTGTTATATTTGTTGACTTTTTCAACTATTTTTTAATAAGTAATTGAGTCGGACTAAATGATGAGAATACTAAAGAGGTATTGATCTAGTTGCACCTTTTGATTCATTTTACTAACAACATTTTATAAACAAAAAAACAAAAAAAAAGTCTAATAGACCAGACTGTTATTTTAGTCTTAGATAATCATACGAATTTTTTACCTTCATATGATCTGATGTTTAATTCCTGCAAGTCTTCCATTTTCCGATACAAAAAATGTTTGGAAAATAGATGGTGAGTAAATGGAGAAATTATTCTATCTACCAACCTCAATGTAGCCTGGGCCCACATTATTCAATTTGGCCCATTGATTTAAATCTTAACGACACAAAAATAAAAAATAAAAAAACTTTATTATCACTCACATTTGATTCATTTCACCAACAACATAATTGTTAACATAGTTGAAATGTTCAGGTGCATCATTTGATTCGCCTCATCAACAACATTTTATAAAAAAAAACAAGTCTGATAGACCAGATTGTTAATTTCTGCAAATTTTTATTTTCTGATGATAAAAAATGTTTGGGAAATAGATGGTCAGTAAATAGAAAAATTATTGTATGTACCAGCGACAATGTAGCCTGAGCCACATTATTCATTACGGTCCATTGATTTAATTTTTAACGACACAAAAAAAATTTTAATTTATATATTTATTTTTAAATTAATCTAAATTATAACCTTTAATTTTTCAATCTAACGTATATTATGTTGTGGGTGATAGATATAATAATTTCTCTTCTAAATGTCATAAACGCTTTTAGGAGTAATGATGCTTAAAAAGACAACAAAATTCAATCAGAAAAAAGTGAATGATTTAAGAAACTTTGTCGAGTATTAACAAGACACATACAAAAAGCTGGCATTGAAAGATACATATTATCCCAATAATTTTTAAATATTCCAAAATTTAACCAAATTGAGAAACCTACTTTGAAAATTATAAAAATTCTTTTAAAAAATTGACAAACCTCAATAAATAAAAACCGAAAGAAGAGGTGGGTCCCATCAACTTTTTACTTAGCAGCCTTTAGGAATCTTATTGAGCCAGGAGTAAAATATATAAAATGAATAATTTTAGGGCATAGCAGAGGCTTTAATTTATGATAATTATAGTCATCAATTAATTTATTAAATTTTAAATAATTAAATTCTATGAAAATTATTTATAGATTAATATTTTATAAATCATTTAAATAATTTGATAAATTAATTTATAAATGATTACTAAATTACTTGGTTAGTTAAAATTGAATCAATTATTTGATCGGTAAGAACTATTCTTAAATTAGTAAACGATAATTTATGTTTATATTTAATCAGATTTATCAAGTTTTTTAATTAGCACCCATTATTTAATTCTTTATAGTAGTTAATCTCGATAGCAATTAAATCCTACATGCTATACAACAAGATCCTCAGTTAAAAATTTCCGACAAGTGAGTAAACAATGAGTAATTCAATCCAAACCGATGACTACAAGAAAATATCACTTTGAACTGAAAACATAAGAATGAGCAAACCTCCGAGTTCCTAAAATTTTATAGTTATCAAGTTAACTTATAAAAAATTAACGTATCATTTCATTACTTAAAACTTAAATTATATTTTATGTTGTTTTAAAATTTGGTCCATAAATTAAGATTCCAAATATAAAAAATTCTATCCACCAATCAAACACTACCCTCCACCTATCAAGAAAAAGTCTCATCACGCAATCCTATTCAAGATCGACGGTCACAAACCAACGGCCAAAAAGATCAGAAGGCTGTTCTTAACCCTTCCATGTTAATCATGAGCGACAAGGAGATCGTAATAAAGCCGAATACGTCTTTCTTTCTTTCAGAGAGAGAGGGGAGAGAGTGTGTGTTTGTGAAGTTTGTTGAAGTCAAGATGGCAAAATCATCATACCCTATCCATTAGAATATTTCCCATTAAGCTTTTCTTGCGTTTCGTGTCATCTTCTACTCGCAAATTCGGGACTTCGTTAAATTTGGGAGCTTCTTTGGGTTTATTTGCAAGCTTTCGCGGAATCCGGGTAAGATTCATCTACCCACCTGGAATCTCGACTTCGTCATGTGTTTATTGATTCTAATATGTACTGTAGAATTTGCGAGACGCGATTCCTTACTATTTATATTTGGCTGAATCCGCTGAACTGTGAAAATTCTATGATTAACAATTTGTTTTGGTTCTATTATGAATCGGTTACTCGAATTTGATGTAGAATTCGATGACATGTGGTCTTTCGTTGTTGGTGTATTTTGTTTTTTATTCATGTATTTTCTAATGTGTTTTTGGTGCTTTAAGTAAGAAAGTGTTGATTTGGGATTTGGAATACGGAATTTCATCACCGGATGTGATTCCGATGTATGATTGATAGTTTCTTTTGGCTTACTGTTCTCTGTTCCTCTCTTATGTTGGAAGATGTTGAATTGGGGTTTTCTGATTATTGCATAATCTAATTTTTGCGAGACCAACTGTACACACTCCTTTCCTTTTAGTCGACACTGGCTTGGTCTTTTAGCTGCTTATTTGTTGATCAGCATGCTAATTTATGCTTTAAGAGCCGCGTCTGCAGCTTCAGTGGACGTAGTCCATCTCTGTTTTTATTCTTCTTCTTTTTTTCGATCTCTGTTTTATTTTACATGTAATGTTCGTTGTCGATTTTCCTCATTTAAGAAGTCATGGCCTTAATAATTAAGAGAATAGGGTTTTTAGTACCTGGATACCTGCATACAATAATTTTGATCACATACTGTCCTGTTGTTGTTGATTGTCATTTCCACTTATTTCCTTTACTTTGGAGGCACTTTAGTGGTGTGATATAGAGTGTGTCGAATATTATCAATAACGGTTTATGTTACCCGATTTTATTTTTCTTTGGTGTTACAAATGTATTGTGATGGATTAAATTTGTAGCAGTAGTGAGTATCTTGAACTGATTGGTTCTTTCTGTATGTAAATTAATGTGTAGGCACCTACTTTTATCATATATTGGCAGATTAGCTGAAAAACTTGAGCTTCTTGATCAACGCCTGCCGGATCTTCTTCAGGCTTCTTCAGAAGGGGTACTGATGACAAATACCATTTCCAAACAGGCTCCTCCGTTAGTGTCCAACAGTGGGACTGTTGGCCACTTGTTTTCCTCACCCTCTGCATTTCCCAGTGATGTTCATTTTTCTTCAGTTTCCTTCCATGAAAGGCAGTCCCGGTATTCACCATTCATTTCTCAGTCTGCAAGAGATGAATCCTTATTGCCACCAACTCATTCATATCACACAGAAGTACAATCTACAGCAGTGACTAATAACCAGGAAGAAACTCATGTTTCCTGGTCTACTGATTCACTTCAGGATATTCTGAACTTTCCTGATAATGCCCCTGTCCAGAATGGTCAGGTGGAAAGCATTACTGGTGTCATAACATCCGATGACAAAAAAACTGATTTGCCAACTTGGGCAGATCAGTTTATTGCTGTTGACGATGCTCTGGATACAAATTGGAGTGAGCTTTTTGCTGATGTTAACACAACAGTTCCTGAAGCAAAGGTTTGCTACTTAATGTAATTTTAGTACATTGCACTCGATCTATAGTGGCTTTTTGCATGTAGAACAGCACATGCCTGGATGGATCCTTGATATCTAATGCATGTGAATTGCACATGAAAGAAATTGACCTCTTTACAAGTTGAGCTGAAACAATAAAAATTAGTTTTTCAATGTTCTGTAGTGGATTATATAATGTTCTATCTATGACATATTCTTGTCATATTAATTATAATTGGATCCTTTTGAAATTTGAACTTACTGAGGCTCTGGTTCATGCAATAGCCTTAATGTCGGTATTGTCTATAATCTCAGTGCAAATGTTTAAATGACTACGACAATTGAAAAGCTGCATTTTATGTTGGTACATATTAATGTGGGTGAGAAAAGTTCTGTTTGATAGTGTCCCATCACTATTTGAGTGTAAAAACATGAGGAGTTGTATGTTTGTATCCCCCCTCCTGAAAAGATTGAGTGAAGTAGAGTGTCTCAGATTTCATAAGAGAGGTTAAGATATATGCTTGAGAAATCTCTCAACATTGTTCCAGGTGCTAAAACAATCCTCCGATATTCTCGGTCAACGTCCCCCGGCGATTCATCTTGAACCAGTACGGTCCCAAGAATTTCGTGCTTCTTCTAACTCGTTGTCACCTGCAGCCCCAACAAGACCTAGAATGCGTTGGACACCGGAGCTCCATGAGGCTTTTGTGGAAGCTGTCAACCAGCTTGGTGGTAGTGAAAGTATGTTACTCTTATAGTTGACTTCTAATTCTTTTTCATTAGGAATTGGAGTTCACAAGACTCTCTTTTAGTTTAAGGACAATATTCTTCTTGTTTTCAATTGTAACCGCAAGCTCCTTTAATTAACTATCTTTTAAGATCATTAGAAAAACAAGTCTACTCTTGATCTTGATGTTTTAGTGTTCAACTTATAGGGGCTACCCCAAAGGGTGTCTTGAAACTTATGAATGTTGAAGGCCTAACGATATATCATGTAAAGAGCCACCTGCAGGTAGCTGGTGTTTCTTTTAGTTCAATTTTATTTTGACAATTTTGTTCTTATTTCCTTTAATTCAACTTTTTTTACTGATAAGTGAAAAACTTTCAGAAATATCGTACTGCCAGATACAAACCAGAGTCATCGGATGGTAGCGGTAATTAGCTCCTTTGTCCTTTTCTATATTTCATGTTTAAAGCATATTTTAGACAAGCTATTGATTACATGTTACTTTCTCTTCCAGGAACTTCAGAGAAAAAAATCACTCCTAGCGAAGAAATGAAAAGTCTAGACTTGAAAACGTATGATTCCTTTACATGGAAAATCTTTTATTTCTCTTTCTATGGATACTGCTTTTATACCCATGTTTGATGTGTTTTCTACTAAGACATGTACTTGTTAACCTTTGTAGCCCTTTATGTACTTTTGTCAAGAAAAAAACTTATAAAAAATTGTACTGTTGTCCAAAAAAAAAACACAAACACACGCAGTATGTAGGTAAGTTATGCATAATCAGTCATTTATCTATTTACTGCAAATAGTCCAGTTAATACATGTTTACCATCAAATGAGGCATAGATTATTGATTCTAATTGCTGTCCTTGAAAGCTCATCATGTAAGGACTAAGGAATAAATGAGAGGTGACCAACATAGTAAGTCAGCGATGATACCTGTTGTTATACATGCAATGTGCATATAGAGCAGAGATTGTAGTTTGAGATACTGATAACAATTTATCAAAATAATTGGTCGAGTCCTATATTCATCTGCTTTTTCGTTGGTTTGAAAGATTCGATAATTGATTAGTATAGTAGTTTTAGTTTTGTACTTGTCCTCCAGTGCGATTTATATCTGGAACAACATTTATTTGTTACAACATAGCTATGATGGCTACCTTCTTCCTTTCCTTTTCGTCCTGAACCAATAATGTGATGACTGTGAGCATTGGTAATTAGTAATAATTGTCTGTATACATCTGATTCAAATTATAGGAGCATAGGGATAACTGAAGCATTGCGATTGCAAATGGAAGTTCAGAAGCAGCTCCACGAACAACTTGAGGTATATTTAATTGTTGAGCTCTATTTTGTGAATTGTCATTTCTTCTGAAGCTTTTAATTTCTTCCTCTGGCCTTAGTTCTTATCTAATATATTGAAATGATTCTGTGCATCCGGTAACTTTAGCTGATTTTTATTTTTACATCTTTCTATTTAAACTTCCTATTTAATTTTGTCTTCTTTAGTTTACTCTATTCCTTTCATAATTGTAATGAAAAAAAAATGCCACTTGTGTGGTGGTAGGTAATTCGAGGTGTAGTTCAAGATATTTTCTGATATTTAATTTCTTGTACGCGACACAGATTCAAAGAAATCTGCAGTTAAGAATTGAAGAGCAAGGAAAGCGTCTTCAAGAGATGTTTGAGAAACAAAGGAGTATGGAAAGCAATAAGTTGAAGACTTCATCGACCCCGGAAACCTCTGCCCCATCGTCAAACGAAGTGCATCCTTCCCCTGCAAATGATGACCATACAGAGACCTCAGAACAGGGTGATGTCGTGACTATAAATGGCTCGGACGAAAGCTCCAGGTATATAAATAGGAAGCAAAAGGTACGTGAAACTGAAACTGTGGACGATGTTGAACAAGGTGAAGATGAGTCTAGAAAACGAGCAAGATCAGAAGATGAACCAGCATCAAAATCACCAAAAAATCGCATGTAACTGAGATCTCAGACTAGAAGACAATACGGAAAACTTGGATCGAGGACTTGTTATCCAGGTGGAAAAGTTATACACCGAGACAGGGAGATTGCAAGTTATCCTATTCTTCACAATGCAATTCACTCTTTGCTTCATTTATCAATGAAGGTTTCATTTTTCGAAATTGGACTCTCCCTGATTTAGTTATTTGTGCCCTCCAAGTGGCAGTCCCATTTGCACATTTAGACCTCAGAACAGAGGAATAGATTGATGTATATTCTTGTTAGATAGATATCTACTAGTTGGTACTTAATGAACTATATGATCTAGTTATGTTCTCAGAACCATGATTATAATCTTTGCAAGTTACTACTGCATGAAAAATGTATCTATCTGCATGCTGGTTTGTATGCGCTCATTGTTGGATGTACAGCGTTCACAAGTTCAGCTCTCGGATTGATCTTCCAAAGTCGCAATCAGAAAAAGTACCTATTGTCGTTTTTACTTGTTCATTGCTAGACAATGTATCTCACTTGATCGAATTAGCTGAAAATGACGAGAGAATTTAATAAATGAATGTTAAGACTCCATCTAATGTTTTAAACTTTAAAATATCAGACATGGGTTTGAATATTCATCTTGCATAGTAAGTTGAGCTTTAGCTCTGGAGGCAAAAGTGATAAATAATGCCCTGACAAGTCGTCGAGTAATAAGTCTGAGCTTTAGCCCTGGAAGCGAAATAGATAATATAATGCTCCTTGGAGACGAAAAGAGATAATAATATAATGCTCTCTGACAGCTTTTATCCTGGAGGCTAAGGAGATAACATAAGAGTTAATTTCACTAAGACCTTATAATTTTGGTCATTTTTTAACCACATCCTTCAACTTTGACATTTTCCTTAAAGATCTTTTCAACTTTTATAAATTATCAAAAACATCTCTTCTATCAAAATTTTTGTTTTTTCTATGTTAAGTTGGTCACCTGCAATGCACATGACATTTAATAATGAAAATTATAAGGGACCATTTCACCCTTCTTAGCTTTAAGAAGGCAAAACAAATGTGAAACTAAAACAAAAGTAAAAGTTAAAAGTAAAAAAGAAAACAAATGAAAAATTGTTGTAAAAGTTGAATTGAAAACTTTTGATTTAGGGTTCTAACACCCAGACCCACCAAAGAAAACCTTCCTAGTTTCTTCGCAGCTCTTCCCCTGCACCCGCAGTTATTCTCCTTCACTGCGGCTCTTTGCCTTGACCGCAACTCTTTCAAACACTTTGGCTGGCTATCATCGGCGTCCGTCCCACGGTGAGTTTGTATTTTGTTCTAAATATGCTTCTTTGACTCTGACTTAAATACGGTTCTTTAGATTCAAATCTGAATATTTTTGGCTTTTGGGTTTCATCTACCCATTAAATTTCGGTTTTGGATTTAAGCTATTGTTTTGTGCTGTTGTATAAAATCTTATTGTTCTATATCTATCCGTATACTTTGTCTGTATAAAACCTTAAGTCTGTTGTTGGGTATTTCTTTTGTCATTACTCTAAATATAATATTGTCTGCTAGAGTAATTTTCTAGGTGGGTATGTTAAAGAAATAGGGATGGGGACCATTTGTGGTGGGACAAAAAGCAGCCCCGTTTACCACTGTTTAGAAAGCAGCCGGGTCGGCCCAAGAAAAAAACTGACGAGAAGAGGGGAAAACAACTAACCCTACGAGAGCATTTGGGAGGGCCAGGATCATGAAGTGTGGAAATTACAATCCAGAATGACACAATGCAAGATCCTGTAAGCAACCTCTAAACCCAAGGTGGAGAAAAATGTATATTTTATTAGTTTCTGAATAATTTATAGTTACTGTTGAGCATTTACTTCTTTTTTTTAATTCTTTTCTTCCCTGAGTACTCATATTTTCATAGTTTATGAATAATCACATATGTTGTTTATATTTATTACATCTGTAATAATGTATATATAGGCAAGGAACCAAGTTGTTGAAGGTAGATATGCCCAAGCTAGCCAATCTGTTCAAGTTAGCCAAGTTGCCCAAGGTAGCCAATCTGTTCAAGTTAGCCAAGTTGCCCGAGCTGGCCAATCTGTCCAAGCTGCCCAAGTTTCCCAACCCTCCCAATCAAGTCACTTACAAGTGTTCACAATCCATCTGGAAGAAGAGGAAAAGGTGGAAGAAGTGTAAGAATAGGAAGAGGTGTATGAATGACGCAATTAGTACTTTTAGACTTTTTGTGTTGGTCTTTACATGGATGATCAAAATATATGAATGATGTAATTAGTGCTTTTAGACTCTTTTGTGTTGGTCTTTATATGGATGACCAATAGTATACGAATGCTGTAATTCGTAATTTTAGACTCTTTTGTGTTGGTCTTTACATGAATGTTCATCATTATGTGAGCTATGGAATTGGAACTATGGAAATAGAACGTTTTGTGTTGATTACGGATAGAATGTCATTACAAATACATCTACATTACATGACAAAATGTCAATACAAATACTTTACAATTACATCCAACATTACATGAAAAATATCAGTACAAATGCCTCACAACTACATCGAACATTACATGCCAAAATGGCAATACAAATAGGTCCAACATTATGACCAAATTTTGGTGGGCATCATGAAATACATTACATTGAAAATGCCCATACAAATAGTAATAACCAAAATGCAAATAATTTGGTCTCATTTGTTCAGGCTGCTGTATAATACTAGCAAAACAGAAATACCCAACTAGAAAATTACTTAATGCAGTCAAGGTATAAGAGAAATCACGACTTCAAATTTGTTGTTGTATCAGCAACAAAAAAATATCTAAGAGTAATGACTACATAAATACCAAACTGCAGACTTAAATCCAAAAGCTAAAGAATCAGATATATGGAAAAATACCACTCACCTTGGGACCGACGTCGACGATAGGCAGTCAAAGTGTTCGGAAGAGTCACGATGAAGGCGAAGAGCCACGGTGAAGGGGAAAAGCTGCGAAGAAACTGCGAAGGTTTTCTCTTATGAGTCGTGTGTATTGAACCTTAAGTCATTTACAATTTTCATTAAAGGTCACGTGCAATGCACGTGACCAACTTAACAGAGAGAAAACGGGAATATTGACATAGTGAATGGTTTTGACAGTTTATAAAAATTGAGAATACCTGAAAAAGAAGTCAAAGTTGAAGGAGTATAATTAAAAAATGATTAAAGTTGAGGGGTTTTAGTGAAATTTACTCATAATAGAATGCTCTAGTAAAGTATTCACATGTTTCTTGGGGGGGTAAGACTTAAAAGCAGAGCNGGGGGGGATAAGACTTAAAAGCAGAGCTCGTCTGCCCAAATGTGAGAAAACTAATGCTGTGTTCGTTCATGCTCACTAAGAAAATAACAGTTTTGTTAGCATCAGAATAAAGGAGGAAGAAGAGGCCTTCGGAAGACTGGCGGGAAAAATATGTTGTTCCAGGTTGGAGGCCAAGGGACTCGTCCCACTTTCTTCGAGATAGCCGCTGCTCAACAACTTCCCGCCAGTCTTCGTGCTGCTCTCACATATTCCATCGGCGTATGGTATTCCTCTCTCTCTTTCTCTCGGATGGCCACTCACCTTGGGACGGACGTCGACGATAGGCAGTCGAAGTGTTTGGAAGAGTCGCGATGAAGGCGAAGAGCCACGATGAAGGGAAAAAGCAGCGAAGGTTTTCTCTTATGAGTTGTGTGTATTGAACCCTAAGTCCTTCACCATTTTCATTAAAGGTCACTTGCATGAAGGTTTTCTCTTATGAGTCGTGTGTATTGAACCCTAAGTCCTTTACCATTTTCATTAAAGGTCACGTGCAATGCACGTGACCAACTTAACAGAGAGAAAACGGAAAGAAAATGAAAATATTGATAGAGTGAATGTTTTTGACAGTTTATAAAAATTAAGAATATGTGAGAAAAAAAGTCAAAGTTGAAGGAGTATAATTAAAAAATGATTAAAGTTGAGGGGGGGTTTTAGTGAAATTTACCCATAATAGAATGCTCTAGTAAAGTATTCACGTGTTTCTTGGGGGGATAAGACTTAAAAGCAGAGCTTGTCTGCCCAAATATGAGAAAACTAATGCTCTGTTCGTTCATGCTAACTAAGAAAACAACAGTTTTGTTAGCAGCAGAAGAAATGAGGAAGAAGAGGCCTTCGGAATATTTGGAAAAAATATGTTGCTCCAGGTTAGAGGCCAAGGGACTCGTCCCACTTTCTTCGAGATGGCCGCTCCTCAGTAACTTCCCACCAGACTTCGTGTTGCTCTCACATATTCCATCGGCATATGCTATTCCTCTCTCTCTTTCTCTCAGATGGCCACTCACCTTGGGACGGACGTCGACGATAGGCAGTCGAAGTGTTTGGAAGAGTCGCGATGAAGGCGAAGAGCCACGGTGAAGGGAAAAAGCTGCGAAGAAACTGTGAAGGTTTTCTCTTATGAGTCGTGTGTGTTGAACCTTAAGTCCTTTACAATTTTCATTAAAGGTTACCTGCATTGCACGTGACCAACTTAACAGAGAGAAAATGGAAAGAAAACAAAAATATTGACATAGCGAATGGTTTTAACCGTTTATAAAAATTAAGAATATGTGAGAAAAAAGTCAAAGTTGAAGGAGTATAATAAAAAAATGATTAAAGTTGAGGGGTTTTAGTGCAATTTACCCATAATAGAATACTCTAGTAAAGTATTCACATGTTTCTTGGGGGGATAAGACTTAAAAGCAGAGCTTGTCTGCCAAAATATGAGAAAACTAATGCTCTGTTCATTCATGCTCACTAAGAAAACAACAGTTTTGTTAGCAGTAGAATAAAGGAGGAAGAAGAGGCCTTCATAATGTTTGGAAAAAATATATTGTTCCAGGTTAGAGGCTAAGGGACTCGTCCCACTTTCTTCGAGATGGTCGCTGCTCAGCAACTTCCCACCAGTCTTCGTGCTGCTCTCACATATTCCATCTGCGTATGCTATTCCTCTCTCTCTTTCTCTCGGATGGCCACTCACCTTGGGACGAACGTCGACGATAGGCAGTCGATGTGTTTGGAAGAGTTGCGATGAAGGCGAAGAGCCACGGTGAAGGGGAAAAGCTGCAAAGAAACTACGAAGGTTTTCCCTTATGAGTTGTGTGTATTGAACCCTAAGTCCTTTACAATTTTCATTAAATGTTATGTGCATTGCACGTGACCAACTTAACAGAGAGAAAACAGAAAGAAAACAAAAATATTGACGGAGTGAATGTTTTTTATAGTTATAAAAATTAAGAAAATGTGGTAGAAAAGTCAAAGTTGAAGGAGTATAATTAAAAAATGATTAAAGTTGAGGGGTTTTAGTGACATTTACCCATAATAGAATGCTCTAATAAAGTATTCACATGTTTGTTGGAGGGATAAGACTTAAAAGCAGAGCTTGTCTGCCCAAACGTGAGAAAACTAATGCTCTGTTCGTTCATGCTTACTAAGAAAACAACAGTTTTGTTAGCAGTAGAATAAAGGAGGAAGAAGAGGCCTTCGGAATATTTGGAAAAAAATGTTGTTCCAGGTTGGAGGCCAAGGGACTCGTCCCACTTTCTTCGAGATGGCCGCTGCTCAGCAACTTCCCGCCAGTCTTCGTGCTGCTCTCACATATTCCATCGGCGTATGCTATTCCTCTCTCTCTCTCTCTCTCTCTCTCTCTCTCTCTCTCTCTCTCTCTCTCGGAAGTAATTGTCATTTCAATGTAAATTTCATCTTTGTGAGTAAAACTCGACGAGTTTGAATTTAGCGGGGCCAAAAACTTCAGCGCTCGAGCTGCAACATCGATTTCAATTTCTTGCTCTTAAAAGTATGGTTAAACTCTTGGCGTTACATATCTTATTCCCTTACTTTCGACTAATTGCTTACTCCGATCCACAAAAGTATGCGCTTAACAGCTGTTGCAGCTAATAACTTACCGATCGCAGAAGTATGTGATTGACAGCTCTGGTCTTTTGATCTTGCTTTCGATAAACGAATGTCTATCCGACTGTCACCACATGGTGGGTTCTGGCTGTCCTTATCCTGCTACGCTAATTACTTTATCCTTAGGAGGCCAATTCAAAGAGTTAATGGCAAAGTTCGATTAACAATGTTTCCTTATGGTACCACTTCAAACTCTTGTTAGAAGGTTTTGGGAAATCTTTTCTTAAAGCGTGCTACCAAGGGATCATTTGCTGATGACTGTTTGCAAAGGCATGGTCTCAGTGCAATCGATTTATTGTCTTGGAGTAGGCAAGGGTAGCACTCTGCTAAAACTGCATTGCATGATGATCTAAGCTATATACTTCAACCAAATTATTATAGAATTGAAACCGCGCATTATATCAATATGTTCAGTCACTTTAACGTAATGATGCATCAGTTCCAAAAGGATAAAGGCGGCCATGATGTGTTTTTCTCAAGAGTGGTGAGGCGCAAGCCTCAAGCCGTAAAGAGGCACAATAAAGCCTCAGACTTTTTTGTGGGGAAAAATGCCAAAAGAATTATACCAAACGTACATATTGAAAAACAATGGGAGTAATACTTTTCATCATTATCATTACTAGCTCATCACAAAAGGTAATTGAAGATGACATATGTGCATAATCATTATATAAAACTATGATCATTCTGAATTGTCCAAGAAATCATCATAAAATTGTTTTCTTTGGGTCTCTCTCAGGGTTCTAGAGATTCATTTTCGATATTATCGTCGCTAGTAGGGACTTCCAATGAATCTTCCTGCTCCAATGTAATCTTCATTTGTGTTCACCTCCACTTGTTCTTCTTCATCCGACCTCCATTGGTGATATGCATATAACTAGGTAGAATAGGAGAACAACTTATTTCTGGGATAATTTAACTTAAGCGCTTGCCTGCCACCTTAGATTGTGGCATGCTATACAACACTAGCATACCAAGTTGCCACACCAATTTTAAAGTTCATATGGGGTTTTCCAACAATCTTTTGCGTTCTCCTTAATTTTGTTTACTTTTATGTATCTCACCCTTGAAGGGCTCACAGTCAACTAAATTTTCAGGTACTAGCTCTTAGAAGACCTTTCTTCCATAAAGTGTTAGACTACGAAGACGAATTTTTTGCTTTGCTGATGCTGGTTCTTGAAACTCATAGTTTACGAACTACAGGTTCAGTTGGGTCCTTTAAAATTTTTCATAGAAAGTCTGCTGTTCCTGCTTTCTACTGAGTCTGATTTATGTTTTTTAATCTCCCTCAGATGCATCGTTTTCTGAATCTCTGTATGGCTTAAGAAGGAGAGCAGTGAAGCTAAGAGTGAAGAAAGATGATGCCCATTCAAAGACAGGTGACGGGATTCATCAGTCTGGGTTGGAAAAGCATCAAAAAGTTCTTTCAGTTGTATTCTTGGTAAGATATTTCAATTTTCATGTAGGGCGTGAATCTTTTACATGGTTCTGAAGTGATTTCATCGAATGCTCTACTTTTTCACCTGTTTTATGCAAGATACGTCATATATGGGGTTTGTGCCCTAGTTTTCTATATTTTTCCATGCTGGCTTTGATGACTTAGTTGTCATTTTAAGAAGAAACTATTTATGGCTTGATTCTATGCCTTCTATGTTATTTCGGCGCTACTTTTCAAGTCAGTCACCTGATGTATGTGGAGGATGACTTTTTTATTCCACTATTCAAAGTCTTAGGGTATACTTCTCCCTTGCCAAAAGGTATTAGACTACAAGTACAAATACTTCTTTCTTTGTTAGTGCTACGTCACGGATCAGTTCCTGCTCATAAGAGAAGTATAGTGAGTATAGAGATTTGATGTCTAGAGTAGTATGATTGACACCAAAAATGTGTTAGTGTATGTCTATGATCTTTATTTTTTCTGTGTCTGGACCATTATATTATCCACTTCTAGCATTGGATTGTTTTTAAATGTAGCATCAATTTATTGTTGTTTTCTTTTCTGAGTTTTATCAGTTGTACTTCTCGATACTCAAACATCACTTCATGAATATAGTAGTTCCATCTCTTTAAAAATTGTAGCTGCAGTAAGTGATTTCTGAAGTGGTTTTATGTATTTAGGTTGTTTTGCCTTATTTTAAGTCTAAGTTGCATTCAGTCTACAATAAAGAAAGGGAAGCCAGGCTTCAAGCTAGTTTATGGGGACATGACGATGAAGGATTTAATGATGCTGAATATGATGATGGAGAGGAAGGCTCTGATGCTTCTAGAAGAACTGTGGATTTAGAAGTATCGTCTAGAGCACGATTGACTAAGACAATTCAGAAAATTATAGGTGCTTGCTACCCATGGCTTCACGCTAGCAGTGAAGGTATATCTATCTTGGAGATTAAGTTTGTTTTGTTATTTATGATTAATTTTATTATATTTATTTTCTTTTGTAATTATCTTTGGAGATCCATAATCCATATTGGAACTCATAACAAAGTTAATTTTCGAATCTAATTTTGTTAAAGCTTCTATTACCGAAGAATTTAATTCTAAACCTCTTTGTGTTCTTAATTATTGGAGAGCTGATTGTACTAAGAGATTATATGTTTCTCCTTATAACAAAAGCTAAACTCTACCTGATTTACGTAATTGAATCAAATGTTAACACACCACACACACACACTCACAGACACATTTAAAAGAGATCCCATTACATGTTGCACTTGGCACATTTGATGAAACTTGCAGTTGTTTTCTTCAAATTTATGTGGGTTCTTATCTTTGTTTTTACTCCTTACTATATAATAACTGTGTCGTATGCAGGTCTTTCGTTTGCTTATCAGTTGCTATATTTGTTGGATGCTACTGGATTTTATTCTTTCGGATTACAAATAATGGGGATTAATGTCTGTCGAGCTACGGGACAAGAATTGGTAATTCTTGCAAGATGTTAATGAAAATAATTTTGTTAATTTTTTTATATGTCTTTTGTAAGTGTATTTTTTCAGCCTATTTTGAAGTATGCTGCATAGAGTAATGATCTAGCTTTATATAATTCTTTGTTATTAGTATGTGAAGTTTAGTTCCTTTTGATTCTAGTTTTAATAATGTCAAAACATCTACAATGCCTGGACATCACAATGTATGTCTATTCTTTTGTAAGAATACATTATAGTATCTATGAGATTGCTGGGGTGAGCGCCTTGTGGCTTAAAAGATAATTCCAATATAAGAAAATGAAGTATACTGTTCTGTTATCTTCTGTACTAGCTTCCTCTCTGCTGTTGGACCTATTATTAATAATCAACCCAGTGAGTCTGCGGCTGTCTTTTGTTAAATTCTGTATGGCACCACTAAGCATCTTCTGGGACCAAAAGCAATTTGACGTGGGACAAAGGGAGGGGTTTTTTTTCTCTTTCCTGATTGATTGATCGGAAGCTCTGTTAGTTAAACTTTTAATGCGGCCAAAATTATGATTCTTATTTTTATATTTGTTACAAGTTTACATACTACTGGATTTGCACATTTGACTGTGATCATAGATGGACACTTCTTCAAGAATTTCAAAGATACGAACCAATGAACGTGAGAGACTCCGTGGTCCACCATGGTTGAAGGTACAAGTTGATATGTTTAGTTGTTATTTCCATGATTCTCATTCTTCTGCAAACTTTACTAGCTTTATTTCACTATGGAGTAGGGTCGTTCTGTTCTCTGCCGTAGATGAACTAATTGTTCTGCTGTCATCAGCTCTGTCCATGGAGTTAGAATGAGTTGTTTATGTAATACTTTTTAATGTTCTAGCAAACTTTCACATGCAACACACGTTCATTACATCTATTATATTTTTTGTTTTAGTATATTTTAGTTCTTATATTTAACGAATTTTCTAAGTCCGAGTTTTACTAATCATAAGAGTACAATGAGTATGACTCATTTTTAAGCATTCACGGAGAATAAATTGGGATTACTTTCTTGATTAAGTTTGTACGTTTTGATGCAGACACCATAAATAACATATCCACGGCTGGAAGGAAAAATAGCTTAGTTAAGTTCCTTCGATATATCTTCATATTGGTTTCGTTGTACTTGTATTGTGAATATAGTACACATTTTGTCTAGCTTTTTGTGAAGATACTGACACTTCTATTCTTTTTTTTTTCCCTTTGAAAATTGAACTTGTTTCTTTTTATTTTATTAAAAGATGTATGGAATTTGTTTGACGGTTTCGATTAATAACCACTATCAAATTGCTTACTTTGTGTATTCTTCACCAATGCCCTTTCCCCACTAATAGCTATTCCTAGCTATATTCTCAGCTAATTGTCATGTTATTGCACAGGCATTACAAGGAGCCATGCTGAGCTGTATTTATACAATGCTCGACTATGCACAAACGGGGCTAATTGCGGCAGTATTCTTTTTTAAAGTGAGTGTGTGATTTACGTGTGGACAATGTTGCACACTATACTAAATACTAACTAATATTCATCTGTTGGAAGAACTAAAAGATCTCCAGTTATTATTTTCCATTCTTATTATTATTAAGAAAGAAGGTTTGTGCCAACTGAAGAATGAAACCCTGTAGGATTAGACAGAAAGTTAGTCTTGAATGAGATAGAAGCACTTTTTACCTGAAAGATCTCTACAGTTTAACTGCATGGGAAGTTCTTGACTTCTATTATGCACATCTGGAATAAACTTTAAAGGATTTGCACTCTCTATTACTTTGCCTGATAATAAAGCATTATGGTCTCTCTTTTCATCTGTATGTGGCTTTCCATCGAAAACTAATATTTCTTGGCTAACATTTGAATTTCCTTTTTGAGTTTTGGCATTTTGCTCTGATTGTGAATGAAGTCAGACACTTCATAACATACTGTCATGCTCCTGAGCAGCAGATGTCTGAGCTATTCATAGTTCATTCATCTAGTTTTTACTGTTATTGATGTTCATTGAAAGTGGATAACTATTTTGTTCCATTTCATTTATCGGAACAAATTTACATTGCTTCTCTTGTACGACTTGCTTTCAGATGATGGAATGGTGGTATCAATCTGCAGAGGAGCGAATGTCTGCGCCAACTGTCTATCCTCCACCACCACCACCCCCTCCACCAAAGGTGAAGTGGCCGTTTGATTTCCTTGGTTTTCTCCATCTCTCTGCAATTGAACCTTTCTGTTATTCCATAACTAATTTGCAATTTCCTAACAAAAAATGTCATGCGGTATTGTTTGTATACATTTTAACAATTAGAGATGTGCATGTATGTATACATTTTAACAATTAGAGATGTCCATGTATCCGTGTCTGGTGATTCATCAATCTTCCATATATGTATGAAGCTCTGAGATGGATGGAAACCAAGTTTTTTCCTTTCTTTTACCAATAAAATCAGGTGTAGTGTTTTGTCATGACAGATAGCGAAGGATGGGATTCCACTACAACCCGATAGAACGGTCTGTCCTTTGTGTGCGCAGAAGCGTGCTAATCCATCAGTTGTAACTGTTTCTGGATTTGTCTTCTGCTATGCTTGTGTTTTCAAGTATGTTAGTCAGGTGAGGCCTGGGATCCTATGGTTAAATTTCATGCTTTTCTTTAGAAACTTTGCCATTGTAACAAAACAACCTTGAGGCATGTGATTAGCATTTCAATGTGTTGCAGAACTTAGGCTATGTTTGGACCTTGAAAAATAGGAAGGAAAGAAAAATGTGACTGAAAAATAAGTAGAAATAGTGGAAAAGGGAATGAAATTATTAAGACATTAAAATTCATTCATATAACTATTTTCCTCCATATTCCAAATACTTCAAACAATGGAAATGCGAACTCACATTTTCCTTTCCTTTCCTTACTAATTGCCAAGATCCAAGCATGGCCTTATTGGTCAAAATATTGCCTATGATCTTTATTAGTGATTTCGTTCCCCTGTTGAGACAATGAATGTGATCATTTGCTAGAGAATAGTAATAGTTCTTGGATGATTTAAATATATTTTTTCATCGTCGTTTTTTAGTTAATTTGTTTTGAAAACTTAACTGGCTTGAAACAGCAAATAATTAGTAACATCTCAGTGTCACACAAATCTACTTCCCGGAACCAGAAACTGTCTCTGTGGCTTCAAGCAGCAAATAATTAGTAACATCACAGTGTCACACAAATCTACTTCCCGGAACCAGAAACTGTCTGTTTCAAGACTTGCTTCTGTTCGGAAAGTTTCCATAGTCCATACAGTAGACTCTGCATTCTAGTTGTAAAATTTACTTGCATCAGCTATATGCGCAATCATATGGGTCTTATGATCATAGTCCTCTTTTAGTTAAGCATAGAATCTGAGTCAATCCATGAAGTTTGGACTGCCCTTTGCCTAATGTATATATTTTGATCTGTTGGTTTTTATATTGGCTCAGTATAAGCGGTGCCCTATCACATTAACACCCGCCACGGTTGATCAAATAAGGAGGCTCTTTCATGATGTGTAGAAACCCATGATTGATGTGGAGACACTAACAATGATTCCTTTGAAGGTTGCTGTATTCGGGTTGAACTCGAAGAGCAAGTGCAGAAACAAAGTTGGAGGCCATAAAGGCAAGAAACAGAGTAGTTTTCAGTCCCAAGTGTTATTATTGTACTAATCCAATCCCCTATATGATGAATTTCAAATTCATAGGACACTCTCTCTGCCTCTCCTGATGTATAGAATTTTGTTGTAATTTAGATCCATGGCTATGAGAAATACTAAGTTACCTTGCTCTAGATCTTTGTCTAGCAGAAATTTTATGCTATACTCTTGGTTTAGTATTCTCACATCAAGATTTAACATTCTAGAGCAGAGTATTTTTGTTAGATCATGGTCTAACATATATACATCAAGTTCAGCATAAACAATTTTTAATTAATAGGGGTAAATTTGTGTTTGTTTTTTTGAAAAAATGTTGAATTCTGTTAAAAAGACAAAGGGTCTTAAAATCGTGTTTTTTGGTTTTTTAAGGAAATAGGCCAGTATAAGAAAATAGATAAAAACATGGCCTAAGTTTTGCACAAATGGTAAAAAAATATAAGGTTCCTATATTTAAAACTTACATACTATAAGAAAAAGATAAATATGTCCTCCTAATTAAACTAACAAAGCTTCTTCTACCCATTAGGAACCTTAAAAAATCGATAGAAGAAAATAAAGAGGGAAAGCAGCGGTGACTTTTGGTATCAGAGAACCCTAGCTCAAATTTTACAAATCCAAGTTTGAATCTTACCGATATCAATTGTAAGTGATATTTATGGTTTTAATCTCTTCTATTTACGGTTTCAATATCTTATTTTTGTTCGAAATTGTTTATGTTTGAACTTGATTTTCGTTCGAATTTGATATAGTTCGAAATTGTTTGAATTTGTTCAAAATTATTTCGAATCTAGTCTGATTGGAGGTTGAATCTGTATTATTACACGACTTTTTGTTTTACTTCGAGTTTGATTTCGTATCTATCAAATACGGTTACTGCTCTATGAAAATTTTCTGTTGTGTTTTGTATCAGTCAAACAAGGCTTTTGTAAGAGAATTTCGTTATGTTTTGTCTTCTAAATTACAGAGATGGTTTTCGTTTGAATTAGTTCAAAAAAATTGTCTTTTTTGTCTTCAGAATTGTAAGTGATAATTTCAAATTATATTGATGGTTTTCGAATTGCATTATCCTTTTTTATCTTATAATACATAATTTCGAATTGAATATTTGATTTTTTGAATAATATAACAGTTTTAATTTGTGTTTAACATGTGAGTATATAGACATATGCTATAGGTATTAATCTATTTTCTCTTAGAAACTGTTTGCTAAGTATAGTTCCTGAAAATAAGCAAGTTGACAAAGTATAGATTTGTAAATATAATATACAATTACATGAATATATCTACTAGTTCTAAAAATTAATATGACATAAGTATATAACCATATATATGCTTATATATTAACTAACTAATTAACATTTTTTTTTTCAAATAGTAAACTAATGTTGACTTATATATTTACTGACTATTATGAACTAAACTAATATTGACTTAAATAAAATGCAGGAAAACAATAAGAAAAGACGCCCAATTAAAGCATCAGTAAATGCAACTAACGTAAAAAATCAATGCGTCTAATGAAATTGGCGAAAAAAGAACAGCAAGCACAACAAGCGTTGAAGAAAAATGCAACAGCACCAGAAAAAGTAGCAGCACCAGAGAAGGCAACAATAACAGCAACAATGATGCTAGATGAATCTGACATTCCTAACTTCAATTTATTATCCCAACCCCTTCCTGACTTTGATTGAAAATACTGTTACAACTTTTAGATTATTTTGGATATATGAATATATATATATATATATATATATNTAACTTTGTTTTACATAGTATGTACAGATACGTAAAGGATAAATACTATGGGTAGATATCCAATTCCTTGAAAATAACCTTATTTGACAATGTATACATGCATATACATAAATGATAATATACTATCAGTACATATCCAATTCCTTGTAAATGAGATATTTTAACCAAGTTTATTCGTATTTGACAGATACGAAATCAAACTCAAAGTAAAACAATTTTTTTTAATTTGACAAAAAAAGAAAAATAGGAATTCTTAATGAAATTAAGATTATTGCATATACCAAATTAAAATGAGTGGCATTATTATATTATTACTGATTAATAAATATATATATATATCGATACAAATATCTAAAAAAATAAAAAGGAGAGGAAGGAGATTTGATTTTATGGTAAAAAATTCATTCATCACAGTTATTTCGCAAGAAGAAAAAAAGAAAACAGATGGTCTATTGAATTTCAAGTATTCAGTTTCACCAATAAGATACGAAGACTTACTTCACATTTGTAATTGCACAAAAAAGATTATTTATCTCAAAGAGGTCTACGTAAAATTCTCGAAAAATGCCAACGGTTGCTGTCTAGTCAGATACGAAATCAAACTCAAAGTAAAACAAAAAGTCGTGTGATATATACCATATAATAAATGATCATATTGTATAACATAGTACGAAACTATTTACCATCGAGTAATATTTATATACTATATTCTAAATATTCCAACAAATGAATATTCCAAAATAAATAAAAAACAGTATATCATTATATACTATATGATATATACATTTATACTACGTAACATACATAACGATTCAATCAAAAAGGAAAACATAGATTTATAAATCAATAATCAAATTCTAGAATACTACAAAAAAGGAAGCTAAAATTGCAGAACACTAGCAAAAAAGTTTCAGAATACTACCAATATCGCAAAATCACAACCTAATACTACCAAAATCGCAACCAAATCACAAAATTCTAAAAATTTTAAAAATTCCTCAATAGTAATTATACAAAAATTCTAAAATTTCAGAATTCCAAAATTCCAGAGTTCTACCAAAAAAGTTTCAGAATACGTTCACCTTCTAAGAAATTGCAGAATACGGCCAAATCACAAACTGATACTGCCAAAACGTTCCAGCATAGTAATTATTCTTCCAACAAAAAAGAAGCCAAAATTGAAGCCGAGAAGGATTATTCTTCCAGTATTATGATAAGCCAAGAAAGATTAACATAATACTAGTAACAGACCCAACGAAAGCCACAGTAATGATTGGAGCTTGAAGTAAGGAAGGATTAATGAAGAAATTGTGTCAAAAATTGTCGGAATTTTTGCTGTATTTTTTAAGAAATACCTGTCGGAGCCGAGGAAGAAAGAAGCTGCGGCAATCTGTGTAATTGTAGAATTAAAAAATATTAAACCTAAAAAAGTAACTATTAATTTTATAAAGGATATAAACATAAAAGACAAAATAAAGTCATAACTAAATAACATTTTAAAATGAGGATTTGACCACATGTGCAAATCATAATTTTAAATGACATAATACAAAATTACAACTTAAAAAAGCATATTCTCCTAATTTTTTCTTTTTTCACAATGGTCTATCCATCAAAATTTATCTTACAAGTTACATGTGCTACATCGATTTTAACATGGAACTATGGGAAACTTTTATGATGCAGGGAAGAAACTCATGGAATTATATGCTGGGTTTTTGTAGCCCTTAGATTGCATTTGGAGCAATTTGGGCTACACAAAACCCAGCAGGTAACAAGTTTTTTTTGTTCACCAAATATGTAGTGGGGTTCACCAATTAAGTAGTGAGATTCACCAAATACGTACAAAAGATAGTTTTTGGAGGGGTTAGCCAATTACGTACTGGATTCACAAATTACGTAGTGGAGTTCACCAATTACATAATGAGATTCACCAAATACGTACAAAAGAATAATTCTTAGAGGGGTTCACCAATTACGTAGTGGGGCTCACCAAATACATACAAAAGAATAATTTTTGGAGGGGTTCACCAATTACGTAGTGGGGTTTACCAATTGCGTAGTGGGGTTCACCAAATACGTACAAAAGAATAATTTTTGGAGGGGTTCACCAATTACGTAGTAGGGTTCATCAATTACGCAGTGGGGTTCACTAAATACGTACAAAAGAATAATTCTTAGAGGGGTTCACCAATTACGTAGTGGGGTTCACCAATTATGTGGTGAAGAATACTTTTTAGAGGGGTTCACCAATTACGTATTAGGGTTTACCAATTACGTAGTAGGTTCATCAAATACGTACAAAAGAGTAATTGTTAGAGGGGTTCACCAATTCATAGTTGGGTTCACCAAATACGTATAAAAGAATACTTTTTGGAGGAGTTCACCAATTACATACTAGGGTTCATCAATTACGTAGTGGGGTTCATCAATTACGTAGTGGGGTTTGCCAAATACGTATAAAAGAATAATTCTTAGGGAACTTCACCAATTACGTAGTGGGGTTCACCAATTACGTAGTGGGGTTCACCAATTACGTAGTAGGATTCACCAAATACATATAAAAGAATAATTTTTAGAGGGGTTCACTAATTACGTAGAGGGGTTCACCAAATACGTACAAAAGAATAATTCTTAGAGGGATTCACTAATTAAGCAGTGAGGTTCACCAATTATATAGTGAGGTTCACCAAATACATACAAAAATAATAATTTTTGGAGGGGTTCACCAATTACCTACTGGGGTTCACCAATTAAATAGTGGGGTTCACCAAATACGTACAAAAAATAATTCTTAGAGAGATTCACCAACTACGTAGTGTGGTTCACCAATTCCGTACAAAAGAATAATATTTGGAGGGATTCACTAATTACGTACTGGGGTTCACCAATTACATAAGAAGTTCACAAAATACGTACAAAAGAATAATTCTTAGAGGGGTTCACCAATTACGTAGTGGGTTTACCAATTATGTGGTGGGGTTTACCAATGACGTAGTGGGGTTCACTAATTATGTGGTGGGGTTCACCAATCACGTAGTGGGGTTCACCAAATACGTACAAAAGAATACTTTTTAGAAGGGTTCACCAATTACGTACTGGGGATCACTAATTACGTGGTGGGGTTCACCAATTAGGTAGCAGGTTCCCCAAATAGGCACAAAGAAATAATTCTTATAGGGGTTCACCAATTACGTAGTGGGGTTCACCAAGAATTATTAACTTTGTACATGAAATATTTTGGTGAACCCCTCCAAGAATTGTTGATTTTGTACGTGAAATATTTTGGTGAACCTCTCTAAGAATTATTAATTCTGTACGTGAAATATTTGGTAAACCCCTTCAAGAATGATTGATTTTGTACGTGAAATATTTTTGTGAACTCCTCCAATAACAATTAATTTTGTACGTGAAATATTTTTGTGAATCCTTCAAGATTCCCTTTGTACCCCACTACGTAATGGGGTTCACTTAATACATACAAATTAATAATTCTTGGAGGGGTTCACCAAATACGTACAACCTAAACGTCATCCTGAAGGTGTTAATCGCATCGTCAAAGTCAAGCGCTAATTTATATCTCCAATCGCTTGTTTCAGGCCCTAAACGCCATGTACAAATAGGTGATCACCAGTCTCCCTCCCAATCGCCACTTTTTTGCTCCTAATCACCATTTATATGGCTCTAATCGCCATTCTTCATAATTTTCCTTAAAATTGATGATTTTTATAATTATTTACCGTACACAGGAAAATCATCGATAAAAATAGAAAAAATTCATTATTTCAATGCAAACATTCATGACACTCACTTATTATGTGAAATAGTATTAGATTAATTAAGGATTCTCGATACAATTGAACACTTATTCATAAACTCGTTAAAAGTTGTCATCGATAATGTTGTTGTGCTTTTGTGACAAGTATCGAGCGACAAAGGTTTTCACCATATATAATTATACGTCGTGATGTTATGATGGTCGGTAAATCCTATTTATCGGTTTGACGAACACGTATAACCCTCAAGGTCAAATTCTATCTATAAATTAAACATATCCGCTAAAAGTTTGAAATTGAATATTAAAATTTGAAATTTTAACCTTTAGTTTTATAAATTATAACCCTATAAAATTTGTAAAACAACATATTTACATTTTAATTTAAAAGAGATAGGAATTACGAAAAAGCCCAAAATTAAGACCGAAACAGTGTTTGGGCCTCCGAAAGTACTTAAAATAGTTTTTTTGTCCTGAAACTGGGCTGTAAAGGATAAACCTAATCTTTCATGTATATCTCTGAATAAGCTTCGATTTGATATCTTACCAGCCACGTGGTTCCACCCGAGTCAAAAGTTATGCCCTCCAGAAATTGACTTATGCGTGCCACTATCCAATAGAGAGTATTGAGGCCAAGCATCTGTGTGGTCCAAACGCTACCAGCAGGTCCCAAATGCCACTCATGGCTGGCGATTCACCTACCACGACTGGTGTTTGAGGCCCAAACGTCAGTTTTGAATGACGACTCGTCATGTAGTGAAGGCGTTTAGATCTCCATTGTGGCGTTTAACTCTTAACAATTTTCATACACACTTAGCTATATTCACACAGTTGGACATTTTATACACTTAACAATTTCTCTTATACTTAGTCATTTTCAAAACTTAGTCATTTTCACAAATTTATTTATTTTTACACATTTAGTCATTTTCAATTACTTAGCATTTTCAAACACTTAGCCAATTTCACAACTTAGCCATTTTTGCAGCTTAGTCATTTTCACACACTTAGCAATTTTTGCAACTTAGCCAATTTCACACACTTAAATATTTTCATACACTTAGACTTAGTCATTTTCACACACTTAGTCATTTTCACACATTTTGTCATTTCATACACTTAGACATTTTCACATACTTTATCATAGTTGATATATTATATATTCACACACTTGTTCATTTTCACACATTTTCATATACTTGGCATTTTCATGTAGTTGTTCGCTACACTTGATCATTTTTACACGTTTAACCATATTTTCATGCACTAAGATATTTTTCACATACACTTAGCCATTTTTACAAATTTTCACATACACTTCACAATTTTCATTCACTTAGTAATTTTCTCACCATTTGTTATTTTTATGTACTTGTTTTTTGTCACTTAGCCATATTTTCATGCACTTAAAAATTTTCTCTACTTTTTCATTTTCATGTACGTGTTTTTGATGGAACTCAACTATTTTCATGTACTCAATCATTTTCAAAAGGTAGTCATTTTCACAGAAGTGCTTTGATACACTTAACTATTTTTAACACTTAGTCATTTCACACGTTTGGTCATTTTTATACCTTTAACAATTTTCATACAGTTAGTCATTTTCACATGTTTAGTCATTTTCACACACACTTGTCAATTTTCATGCACGTATTTTCACATGTACGTGGTCTTTTTTATTCTATTTCTTCAAGCTCTTTTCAAAGACTTCACATACTTAATCACGTTCACACTCTTAGCCATTTTTATATAATCGATCATTTTTCACATATTAATCTCATTGTAAATTTTTATGAAATAATAACTCGTTGCTGAATAAAAACAATTAATTCAGACTTTCCATTAAAAAAGTAAATCATTCATTGGTATCACTACATATACATATTCATTTTTTCGTTATAACTTACTTTTTGGTTATAACACAAATACAATGATAAAGAATTTCTAAGAATTGCTTCAGCTGCATCGTTTCATTCCAAGTTGGATATGTACTCACCTCTTTGTAGAGGTTCTTCCATTTCTTCAATTCAATATCATTTAACAAAAATGGTGATGGTACCCAGCCATTGCAATGAGTGCAGCAAACTACATTAGGGGTATCCCAAGCAACTGATTCATCTAGCACTCTTTCCAGGTCACGACACCAGTCACAAGAACGACATACAAACCAAAAAATACAGCAGTATCAGCATCCACATTGATCATCCCTCCAAAAATTAGCCCACCTGATATAAAGATTCAAAGGAGTGTCATTATAAGGAACATATATTCACATAAACATTAGCGTAATAATCAATTTGTGAAAATAAGTTGGGAAAAAGAAATTAACAGATATCGAACGTTAAGAAACCAAGTTAACGGAAAACAAAGTCAGAGAAGGATTTAAGTTCTTAAAACAAGCTTAGTGTTAATAAGTTAATATTCCAATGGCAACCATTATTAGATACATTTATTAAATATACATGAAAAATAAAAGGAACCTCTTCTGAGGAAAACTTTTGAATCTAAAAGGTACAAATACCAATTACAACAAAGCTCTCACATAAAAACTAGCGTCGTCGTTAACTGTTATTTTGTAAAACTTTTACAAGATAAACCAAGATGATGGATACAGAAGGACACTTGATCTTTAGCAAACAAAGATACTTCAACAGTGTCAAACACTCAAAACAGATAATCATGAACAAACATGTGTCATCTATCCAAGTAACCATCAATCTTTAAAATAGGACATTTACCGCATTTCTGATGCATTTTCGACATAGGAAAATTCTTTCTTATTGCATATGAGCTCATCCTTGTTCGGTCCTGATGCTAATAGCCAATTACACATAATTTTACCTCTAGAAAGGACAACTTTTGATTTTCACCAAAACTGATTTTTTTCTTTATAAGAAACCCATAATGACAGATTGAGAAACGAAACTCAGAGCCAACCATTATTTTGTTAGCTAATCAACATAACTGAGGGAGGGATCTCATCACGCAATTAATAACAAATTAACAGTATAAAAGCAGTATACCGTAAGAAGCAGTATACCATAAGAAGTAGAGTCTCAGCCATTATAATCTCATTCTTGGTCATCGGCCCCATCTTCTCCAACTTCTCCCTGTAGGCGGATAGAAAAAATTTAACTCCCAACTTCAACAGTAGAAACCCACAGTTTCGAGAAATAGTGACAAATGAAACTTTAGGTTCTCATTCTTGAATGCAATAATCTGGCCAAAAGTAAACAAAAATATTCACATGCTCAGTTCTCTAAAGCACGAATGAAAAGCATACCTAGATTATAGAGTAGAAGAAGATGAAGAGAATGATGAAATGAGGGAAAATGGGATGAATACACCATAGCGGGGAGAGAGAGAGAGAGAGGTGGAGGATGGACTGGACGACGGTGGAGACATAGAGCAAAGAGAGAGCCTTAGTTTGGTGAAGAAGAAGAAGAAATATTTCCTGAGTTTGGTGAAGAATAAGAAGAAATCAACTCAGAGAGATGGAGATCTGAGATTTGTACAAGGCGACCTTCAACTTGGAGGAGAAACAATTCATTGTTGTGCCCTAAAGATGTTGTAGTCGAAGAATGGGGGAAAGAGATGTTGTAGTCGAAGAAGGGGAAAAGGGGGAAGTGGAAAGATGAAGAAAATAGGTAAGTGGGTACCTATTCTACCGATTTCAAATGAGGTTAGACATAAATCATTCAATGACTGGGAAAAATTTCCCAGCATTGAAGAGGGGTCCGGAACTGTGACGTTGTTTGAAGATGTTACTATGTGTGCTTGTGTTTTATGATTGTTATAAGTGAGGTTTAAAGGTTGTATTGGCAAACAATTCAAAGGTCTATTGTGCTAAATTGTTCGACTCTTCTCTTTTATAATGAGTACACATCTATTTGATATGATAAAATATCTCAAATATGCATTAT
This sequence comes from Datisca glomerata, assembly GCA_003255025.1. Lineage (NCBI taxonomy): Eukaryota > Viridiplantae > Streptophyta > Magnoliopsida > Cucurbitales > Datiscaceae > Datisca > Datisca glomerata. Next base: position 85,395 of record QANY01011507.1, read on the forward strand.
TTTGATTTCGAAAGTATTGACCAAATCATTATCACATATTGAGAATCTTCATGGAATATACTTTGATTATCTTGCTCTAAAAGCCTTTTAACCATGGACTAGGATGCATTAGCAAGCATTATTTGTAAATGTTTGAAGGGGTTAAAATCATTTGCATATTGAGATCTAAGAATTAACATCTTTGATTTTTGAACTTGAAAATGAGACAATTTAGTCCGAAAAATGATTTGTTCCAACAGTTGATTCCGATAATAAAAAAATAAGTAATTAGTTTTTGAGAAAACTAAGCGTCTTTCGTTGGGTAAAGGCAATAAGAGCTCTTTAGAGATAATGATAGGAAGAAGTCGACTTAGCTCGGGGATTTGAGTTGAGGGCTTTCTCTTCTCCTTCCCCCACCACCCCTAATCGCTCCATGTAGAAAAAGTCTCAGGGAGTTCGCTGTCAAATCTCAGAGCTCAGCCTTAGAAAAGCATGATTAGGATAACATTGTATACCTTAAGAACCAAAACCATTGGGATTTTCTTTTAGAGATGGGATCCAATTATTAATTTACGATGTGGCATATACGGAATGAAAACTCCATTCTCGATTGTACGAGAACTTTTATGATTATTGAAACATGAGTTTCATCGGTCGATTTACTAGTGAATAAGGAAAAATATCATAAAAGTATTGTGTGTGATTTTTTGCAAATGTTAATTTCATTACTCCGCTAGGCTTTCACCAAAATTCTTTGACACTGAATCAAGGTATTTAGGAGGGTATTGTCTGTGTCAACTACCATTTAGCTAATAAACCTATACTACTACTGAGAATTTCGATAGGGAAGTTAACGCGTTGGTAGGAATGTTGTCTTATATACTTGTTCAGCAAACAGAAAAACTTATAATATTAGGGTTTAAATTGATGTAATGAACGATAGAATTAACAAAATTTTCAGTTGAATAATGGAACAAATTACTATTAAATTAATAACTGGGATTAGGAGAATCAAATCAAGGTCTTTGTTTTTTTTTCCCAGCAAGTTGGTAACAACTAAAAATGTAAGTGGGAATATTTAATTTAGTCATATAAAAAAACACACAATGACCAAAACAAACTTAAACATGAGTATGGTTTATTCTCTATATCAAGAAAATATTTATAGAGGTTGAGTGAGAAAATGGTTTATACTTTGTATCAAGAAACGAAATCACTAGTCTGCTACGGTACAGTCTCTGTACTGTACATAAACTTAAATTACCTTGAATTATTTTTTGTAGAGTCCACAAGATATGTTCGCCAATTAAACCCTTGTAGGGCCTTGTACCCTAGAATTTCCAAAAACAAACATGAGGTTTTGATACTATTACCGTACTTGTATAAAAAATCTGAAATAAAGTAGTTTTAGAAAATATTCCAAAACTACGGTATTTTTTGTCACAAAGAAAATCATCTATTGCAAAAACGATTTTTACATAACTCAAATCGTCTTTGCGAAAGACAATTTCGTCGAGGCAAGACATATTGGGCCAATGTCCATGAAAATCGTATTGGAATTGTATTTTACAAAGATGATTTCAGTTATTTTGTTTTCAACTATAATCACCTTTTGTAAATACCATTTCACTGTTAATTTCTGCCCCTTTGCCTCTTTTTATACTTCAAAGACGATTTCAGTACAATTTTATTTTCAACTAAAATCATCTTTTACAAATACAATTTCAGTGTTAATTCCAGTCCCCTTTGCCTGTTTTCATACTCCACCAAATTAAACCTGCATAACCATAAAATCTACTTGCAGAACATCTTATAATCTTATATCCTAACAGAAATAATAAACAGCTTACATTTTTAACAAATCATAAAACATAAAGGGTAAAATAATTCAAAAGACAATTACAACTCCATATGATAAAAACACCATTACAAATCTAATATGATTATTCTAAAAATGTTTGTTATACACTACTAAGCTTAAGAACTATCAAACAGGTCAATCATGTTCTACACGTTGGTCGTCTTCTAATTCTTTTAAGATGTTTTTATATGTTTATAATTGTGTTACTTGTGACAGACCTTATTCATTAGTACATTCTACAATAGGCGTGTCTTCTTCCACAATAAATGTGTCTTCCTCTATAATAAGAGCATCTTCCACAATAGAAACGTCTTCTAAGTTTCAACACACCTTCTACCTCCTCGTCTGGGAGGTACATCTCTTCCTACTCTGGGAGATAAACCCAAGAAATTAGGTAGGGAAGCTAACGCCTTGCTAGGAACGTCGTATTACATTCTTGTTCAACAAACTGAAAAAATCATATGTTTATTTTGTTTCACGATTTTTCTCAAAACCTAGTGTTTAAATTGATGTAATGAATCAATAGAATTAATTAACAATTTTTTGCATAGAGAAACCTGGATGACAAATTTGGCTCAATTTTAAAGTTGAGTGTAAGATTTAACCCTTTCAAATGTCATAGTCACAATGGAATATTGGACTGCGTCACTATTTTCATTCTTCGTGGATTCTTCTTTCACTATCTTGGCTAAACTACAAAATTTTCAGTTGAATAATGGAACAAATTACTATTAAATTCATCACTGGAATTAGGATAATCAAATCAAGTTTTTTGTTTTTTTTTCCAGCAAGTTGGTGATTTAACGAAAAATATAAGTGGGAATATTTAATTTATACCCTAGAATTTCACAAAAAATCATAGAGGTTGAGTGAGGAAAAAACCAGCAATTGGGGTATCAGTCTTGAACTCTTTATCAAATAATGCAATGGTTAAGCCTCTAATCTACATTATAAAAAATTAAGTTGAAGTCGTAATATCTCCAATGCCCTATAACTTAATTATAAGTTTGTCCACATAAAAAAATACTCATTGTTTTATCAAATACATGTGAAATTCTAAAAAAAACTGTAATCTTGAGTGCATACTTGAGGTTTTAACGGTGAAGCAACAGTAATCTATATTTTAATGGCAACTGATTGCAATCTCTTTCAATCTCATCATTGAAAGAAAGAAAGATGAACAAGTAAATGCCACCAGTTCTTGTCTGGTTCGGTGGACACACCACACCACTTCTCTCATCTGGTGCTTCCATTATAAAACTTCACTCTTCTGTATGTATATATGTGTGTGTGTGTGTGTGGCTTTTTTGCTTCTTCAATCATATTTTTATCAAATATTTTTGCTACAATCTCATTTCCAGCATTTGGAAATCATTTCTTTGCTTCCTGAACAGATGAATTTGCTCAGCTTCTGACAAAATTGCAACAAAAAACTAAGGACTGAGGAGCGGAGAGAGAAGGAAACTTTTAACAGAGGTAGTGAGGGGAAAAAGGAAGGTGCTTCGGAGTCTGTCAACACAAAGAAAGAAAGGAGGAGCAGTCTCTGCCACCAATATTTGAAAAAAACAGGTTCTTGTCCACAATGTATTCATTCTCCTTCTGTTCATTTGATTTTCCTTATTGTTGCTGCATCATTATGTTTAACTTGGTTCTTATTAGAACATTTTAACAAGCAATCATGAATTAGCCACATACAACTTTTAAGACTTTGAGAGCTTTAGGACTAATTTGTTTAAGGATTATTAGTTATATGTACGACCCTTAGCTAATCAGATTCTATGATGTGATAGAATTCTTCATCAAAACTTGAAAATTAATTTGCAAGACTAAAAATTCATTTTGTCTTTATCTTTTTTTGCGAGAATTAGGCTGGCTCTTGCATTGGGTTTCCGTTTAGCTTTCCTAGATTATGAGGGGTTCGTTTTTTAACTAAAGAAGGCTTACATCTCTTGTTCTTATTAGGAAAAGAGATAAAGAGTTTAATAGTCTACAAATATAAGTAAAGATAAAGTGTCTTGTGGTTCTAGCTTAAGAGAGACCGGATAATCCAAGGAAATATAAGGGCTCTATCTAAGGAGGGTGTCTCTTATGTTATTGCGAGGCTTAGCCAAGAAGCTTTTCTTGTCACGAAGAGGTTTTCTAAGCAAGTGGGTTGCCTCCGATCCCAAGGAGTAATGACTTTCGTTTAAACTAGTTATTGGTGCTATGGTTGATGACAATGATTATGACTTGGATTCATGGAGTTGGTGGTCAAAATCATTTTTATAGATGTTTATGGTTGTGGTTTAGGTGTTTGGGGATGTGTGTTAGTGATTGAGATTGAATTGGAGTTCATGGTAAGGACTTTGGGAAAGAATCATATTGCAGAAACATACCCTACAATTGTTGAAAGAAATTGTTTCTTTCATATTTTTTTAGAAATAATTACACAACATATACAGACAGTAGAAGTTTTAAAAAGGAACAAATATACAAAATAAGTAAGGAATTAATCTAATCTAAAATAGCACTTAATATAATAACACATAGTTTTCCTTCTTTATAAAAATTCTTTATCTAGACACTTTCCAACTCTCTCTTAACGGGTTGAAAGACAGTTGCAATATCCAACTTGCACAAAATATTTTAAGATAGGACTTGTAACATTTTTTGCAAAGATGTCTGCAAGTCACTGCCTGGTGGTTGTGATAAAATGAGTGTAGATACGCACACTAACAATCTTCTCATTGAAGTGTATATCAATCTCCACGTAATTTTATTCTATCATGTGGAACTGGATCTTGAGTTATATCGATTGTTACTTTATTATCTTAATAGGGTCTCATAGATTCTTTAGTTGTCCCCTTTAGCTCATTCAAAATGATTTTTAGTGACAACATATCCCATGGATATGGCTTATATATTCCACGTGCCATATAACTCGAAATTCTGCTTTTCTTTAACATGCCACTACACGCCATTTTTTACTCCTCCATGTGAATAGGTTTCCTCTCAAGAAGGTACAATATCCATTATCCAGCTGGCCTTCAATAAGTGACCATGCAAAATCTGCATCTATTTAAGTATCGACTCTCAAATGGTTATTCTTTAAGAATAATATTCCATTTCCTGGATTTGACTTTGAAAATATCAGAGTCATCAATCATGTGTACTTCATCCATGTGCTACAGGTAAGTGCATATACTGACATCAGATTCTCACTGGCCACTGACCACTGCATACGCAATATCTGGCCTAATATTAGATAGATAGACCAGTCTTGCTACCAATCTTTGGTATCTTAGGTTCTCAATCTGCAAAGCTTCAAGCTGGTCTCAATCTGCAAAGCTGTTTTTGGAGAGCAAAGGGAGAATATTAGGGATTGTCAAAGAACCAAATCCTATTAGTCCTAAAATTGATTCTTTGGACGCAGAGAACTCAATGTTTATGTCTTGGTTGCTGAGTTTTATGCAACCAAAAATTGGAAAAACCAAGATCTTTGTTTCTACTGCAAAGTAGATCTAGGATTCGATCACCCAAACTTATTCCAATGTTGGTGATCTTGCTCAAATATTTGAGTTGGAAAACAAAATCCATGATGCCACACAGAAAGAGTCATCTGTTACTATCTACTATGATAAGCTAAGGGACTTAAGACAAGATTTGAAACATCATCGGCACTTTGAGATGGAATCTGCTGCAAACACAGTGAAGTTAGAAAATATTTTAACAAGAAAGCATATTCGAGTTCTTGGCTGTTTTTTTTAAGAAACGAGAAAGTTTCATTAATGGAGATGTACAAAAGAGGATAAGTTATCTTCAATGTGCATCAATTTACAACTTTTCTCCTGCTTGAACTAGTAAAAAAGAGTGTATCTCCACAAAATTAATATGAAAAAATGTACAACGGAGGATATACAATTCTCAGTATGTATTAATTTACAACGTCTCTTCTGTTTGAGAGAACCAAAAAGATTTGAAAAGCCTTAAAAAGATTATAGCTAAAAGACCACTTTGAAGCAACAAACTCATCATTGTCCCACAAAGATAATCTCCTTGTGACTTTCTTAAAATTATGTGAATTCTTATCTGACCAAATACTAGGATAGCAAAAAGAGTGCGTCTCCATAACATTTTCTCTCGTCTTCGCCCCTCTAATGAAAGGGTTACTCAAAAGTATAGTGTTTACATCCCTCGACATCATCGAAATTAATTCAGAAACTTCAAAGAGCTTACACCACAATTGCGGGGATGTAAACAATGGAGTAACAAATGATAGTGTCTCACCAGTTAGGGGAGAAGCATACCATGGGAAACTTTCTCTCCAGAAGATCACATGTATATTGACCTTCATCACTCAAATATCTGAACCTTAGAAGGGATGCCCAATTTTCATATGATTTTTGTTGGAATATTGTTCCACATCGCCTAGACTTGCCCATTTTGTGTTAGTTATAAGACTCTAGTACCACTCTCCTTAACACCTAGATTTTAAGGAGTGATCAGACTAAGCTTTTCAACTTGATATCAAAAGCTTGGTTGGCCCTTTGTATGTGTTTCTTTAGTTCGATTCTTTGTCCGTTTAGTTTGAATTGTTTGGTATGCTACTAAATTCGGCTAGTTATAATGTCCTAGTACCACTCTCCTTAACACTTAGGTTTTAAGGAGTGATTGGGCTGAGTTTTTCCTATGAACAAAGGAAGTAGTACTCGAGGACATAAAAAAAAGTATAATAGAGGGTAAGATTTGCAAGTAAACTCGTTAGAGCTCCCAAAGGATCAAATCTTTTATTTAGACATGGAAGGATTTAGAGAGACTTGGTAAAAGCAAGTTAGTAGAGTATTAGAGTAATATACTTTATATATTGATTAATCAGTGACACGATTGATTTGTTTCTCCAGTTGATATAGGATTGTATCTAAATGATTAATCAGTGACTCAAGTAGTTTATTTCAAAATAATGGCTTATCTTTGGAGGTCATGATGGAGTAGATTACTGGTTGTGAATTTTACGTCATATTCTAAAAGATTAGTTGTAAAGGTAGCATAAAAGTGTATATCGTACACTTGGAATAATTATATCAACTCAAACTGTTATGAAAAAAGAAACATTTCAAAATGTACTATGTATTGATGAAAGTTTAACGCTTCTTAAAAAATATATACTTTTGAATACATTATGTCAGACGTTAAAATTTGATATTTGCTGGCCTGACCCCCTGGTAGTTCCTTGAATCATATTTCCTCCTGCTAATCATACCAGCTTATAAACTTAAGTAATACTTGCTTGTTTTTCCTGTTGTTCTATTACATTGCCATCCATTTAGTTATGTTTTGTCATGCACTTTTTTATAGCTCTTAATATGTATCTACTTGATACAAACAGGATAAAGGAAAAAATAAAAGTGAAGCAGGCATGGAGATCGTTGTTACAGAAGCTGTTAACTCGGTCGTTGGAAAAATTACTGAGTATACAATTCAACCAATTTTGCGTCAGGTGGGTTACTTGGTTTACTACAAAAGCAACATTGTCAATCTCAGAAATCAAGTTAATAAGCTGAAGGAAAGCAGGGAGCATGTTCAACATACTGTTGACGGAGCTAAAAGAAATGGTGAAGCAATTGAACATATGGTTGAGAACTGGTTGAGTAGAGTGGATAAGATTGTAATAGAGGTAGAGAAATTATTCGATACCAAAAGTCAAACTCAAAGCTGGTGTTTAAGTTGGTCATGCCCAAAGTTTCGGTCACGGCACCAACTAAGTAGAAAAGCAACCAAAGTTGTGCAGGAGGTTGATAAAATTCGGGGGGAAGGCAAGTTTGATAAAGTTTCGTACCTTGTCCCACTAGATGGGGTAGGGAATGGAAATATTGAAGGCTGCGAAGTCTTTCAATCTAGAATGAAAATTTTTAAGGGAATTATGGAGGCACTTGCAGATGCCAACACCAGCATGATCGGGGTGCATGGGATGGGTGGTGTTGGCAAGACCACGCTTGTGAAAGAAGTTGCCAGGCAAGCTAAGGAGAGCAAGTTATTCGATACAGTAGTTATGGCGACTGTCACCCAAATGCCAGAACTTAAAAAAATTCAAATGGAAATCGCTGACATGTTGGGGTTGAAATTTGAGGTGAAGACTGATGTTGGGAGAGCAAGTCGGCTACGCAAGAGGTTAGAGATGGAGAAAAGGATCCTAGTCATTTTGGATGACATTTGGAAAAATCTTAATCTAGAGAAAGTAGGCATTCCTTCCGGAGATGATCGAAAGGGATGCAAAATACTAATGATATCTAGAAATGTAACCGTGCTTGGTATGATGGGTACTCAAAAAATTTTCAAGTTAGGAGTTTTATCAAAGGAAGAAGCACGAAACTTTTTCAACAAGATGGCAAATCCATTAACTGAAAATCCTGACTGGAAAGACCTAGCAACTGAGGTCGCAGATGAATGTGCGGGATTGCCAATTGCACTCGCCACAGTTGCCAAGGCATTAAATGGTAAAGATATGCCCATGTGGAGAGATGCCAAACAACAACTTAAACATCCTTCTCTCGATGCAGATTCGCATTCATCTTTGAAGCTGAGTTATGACTTCATACAAAGAGAGGAAGCCAAGTCACTATTCTTGCTTTGCAGCTTATTTCCAGAGGACTATCAGATAAATATTAAATACTTGTTGATGTATGCTATGGGTATGGGCTTGCTGAAGGAGGTCAATTCTTTAAAAGGGGCAAGAGATAGGATCCTTTCATTGGTCCATGACCTTAAAGCTTCTTGTTTGTTGCTGGATGGCATCAATGATGACTTCGTGAAAATGCATGACTTTGTACGTGATGTTGCTATCTTGATTGCATCTCAAAATGAGGCCAAGTATATGGTAAGCTACAGTGCAGAACATAATCAACAACCTGAGATAGACACTTCTAAAGATTATACTGCAATCTCATTAGGTTGTAGTAATTTTGATGAACTCCAGAAAATTTGATATGTCCACAACTTAAGTTCTTGTTACTAGTTGGGAGCAGAAACAGATCACCAATGAAAATTCCTGATACGTTTTTTTTGAAGGAATTAAAGAACTCAAAGTTTTGGACCTGACAAGCGTGTCGATTTCACAGTTTCCATCATCAATCAGGTACCTGGAAAACCTCCAAACGTTGTGTCTGGATGACTTTGACTTGCCGGACATGACCATTATCGGGGAGCTGAAGAAGCTTCAAATCCTCAGCCTAAGAGAATCAAATATCGAGGAGTTGCCAGGCGTAATAGCGCAATTAACTCATCTGAAAATGTTAAATTTATCAGACTGCTCCAAACTCAAGGTGATTCCTTCCAACCTAATTTCGCGTTTAACAAATTTGGCTGAGTTATATGTGGATAACAGTTTCGTCAAGTGGAATGTAGGACCGACCAATGAAGGAAGTAATGCAGGAATAGCTGAATTGAACAGCTTGTCACAATTGTCAACTTTATATGTACACATTCCAGATCCGAAGATCCTCCCCAAAGCCTTGTTTTTTAGGGGGTTATCAAGTTATAGAATTTTCATAGGAGATGGTTGGGAATGGTCCGGTAAGTATGAAACCTCAAGGACACTGAAAATCAAGCTTGATAGAATCCTCCGGAAAGACGATAGTCTCCTTGCCCTGCTGGAGAATGCTGAAGATTTACATTTAGATGAACTAAAGGGCATTAAGAATATCCTGAATGACTTAAACAGGGAGGGTTTCCCAAGATTAAAGCATCTCCATATTCAAAATAATGCTGAGATTGTGTCTATTATCAAACAATTCGACCCAATAGAATTAAGTCATCAGGCATGCTTCCCAGTCTTAGAATCAATTTTTCTCAAACGTCTTATGAGCCTGGATTTAATATGTCCCGGAGGACTTAAAGAAGGGTCGTTTCGTAAATTGAAAAAAGTGAAAGTGGGAAGCTGTGACAGATTGAAGTTTGTATTCCAGTCTCCCGTTACAAGTGGTCTGTTGAAACTTGAGCAATTGGATGTGAGTAGATGTGGCATCATGGAAACCATAGTTGTAAAAGGGAAAGCGAAGGAAATAGAAGCCAATGCTGATATGTTGGAGTTCCCTGAGTTGCGTACTCTTATACTTCAGCATCTACCAAAGCTCGTGGGCTTCCACTCTTATGAGGAAAGAGAGCTTTCAACCACAGCAGCGTCAATCAGAATAACGTCGACAACCAAGCATGATCTACAGCCACTTTTTAACCAAGAGGTATTTTTTGTTATCCTCTCTCTACGACTTGCAATATCGTATTTTCTGCTGGACATTACTTACCCACGTCTATTATTAGTTTGATAGATTTAGAGAGAGTTTATGATAGAGGTGTCTTTAGATCACCTTGATGTACTGTTCTTTCTTCTGTGTTTCTGAATAAATTTTGTTGTTGGATAAAAAAAAATTCTAGCAAAATTTGCACCATTACTTCAACTTCTAGCAAAACTTGCAATTTGGCGCTTAGTTGTGGAAACAGGTGTTTGAGGAAAGATCCATCTTCACGTTGACAAATATTTCTACTTGGCTAACTTTCTGATATATTCTTATAATACTTATTTTGAGTGGATTCTGATGCGAAAATTGTACTCCTTTTATCATATTCAACAATACAGTTATCGGTCATTCAAAATAGTAAATTCTACTTCCATCTATATGGAAAGTATTAAGAGTAGCTGATGATGGAAAGTTTTTGTTTGCAGGTTTCCTTCCCCAAGTTGGTGACATTAAAATTGTCTGCTCTCAACATACAAAAGATATGGCATGACCAATTTTCTGCTAATACTTTGACCTCTTTGATTGTGGAGGACTGTGGCAGTATCAAATACTTATTTTCTGTCAGTGTGGCCAAATGTCTCAAGCATCTTAAACGCATTGAAATACGCAATTGTCATATGATGAAAGATATGCTTATCCAAGACGATAGCGATTTTGCACTACAACCTGTATCTTCTCAAGAGGTGTATCTTCAAAATATGTTGCTTTGTTCTTTTTGTTCCTCATTTGAATTATCTTCCTTGCATTTTGCATGCTGTTGAATTAAGTTCGTGAATGTGAAAGAGTGTCTTACTAACTTGACAAACTCGAATAGCAGGCTATACTTCCTTACTTGAAGACGGTTGTAATCTCTAGCATGGATTCCTTGGAGACACTATGGGGCAGTGAAGTTGGTTTTGTATCCTTTGTCAAACTGAGACTTTTGGAGATTAGCAATTGCAAAAAGCTCTCGGCCATTTTTCCGGATTCGTGGTCAACAAAGTGAAGAGTCTCGAGACATTAACTGTAACACAGTGTAATTCATTAGAGGAGATTTTTCAACTACAAGGTCTTAATGTTAAAGACAGAGGAGCTATCCAAGACAGTCAATTGCGGCAGTTGAAACTACATCGTCTACCTAAACTGAAGCATATATGGAGCAAAGACCCGAGTGGAAGTCTCAGCTACCCACATCTTCTTGTATTACAAGCTATACAATGTCAAAGCCTGAAAAATGTATTTCCAGCATCCATAGTAAAAAGTCTTGTGCAACTAGAAGAGCTGAAAGTACAGTTTTGCGGGATGGAGGAGATTGTTGCTGGAGTAGAAGCAAATTTAACGTCCGTTTTCGGTAAACTTACTTCACTGTCTCTTTGGAATTTGTTTGAACTTGAGTATTTCTTCCCGGGACAACGTACCTTGAATTGCCCATCGTTGAGCATACTAGATGTACGTCACTGTTCCAAATTGAAGACGATGATTGTCAGTACTGAAAGTACAAACACACTATGTTCTAAAGAAAACAACACTCCCGGACCCATATATAATATTGTTTCTGCAAAAGTGTCAGCATCAACAAGCCAAACCATGGCCCTCAATAAAGTTAATTCTCAACTGAGTACACTCGTGGAAGAATTGGCCAAGGTTGCATCAATGGCTAGTGCTGCACATGACAGAGTAATAAAGATTCAAGAAGAAGTTGTTAACATTCCCAGGGGATCCGGGAACTCAGTGGGGGAGTGAGTCAATCCCCAAGATGGTTCGCTCATCTAAAGAGACGTGAAAGATGCGCCGAAGATTATGTCCTTTGGTCTTGTTCTTATAAAGTCTTCTACTTTTTGTAAGAAGAAAATATCCTTTGGTCTTGTGCTATGGCGGCTTCTCCATGGTGTGTTTGGTTGGAAGAACATAATACTATAATAGACGCTTTTGGTCTTTGGTTGTTCTGTACCTTTTTCTTTTCTGTTCTGTTATTCTCTTATGTGTTTGTTCTTTTCATGGTGGATTTCTTATCCTCCATTTCTGAAATCTATGTTTCTTATATGAAGGCCTTCTTCCATTTCAGTACTCCTAAATTTGATTTATGGTGTCTCAAACGAAAAATAATTTTAGATGTAATTCAATTAACTTTTTAATCTCAAGATAAAATTAGAATTATCAGTAATTTATGATTGCTGTCGATTTTAAGAATTATTCTAAATAAATCAGACAATTTAATTACTATGAGAATTACGAGAACATTTGCAGCCTAAGATTACATATATCAAGCATATCGGAAAATTGTTCTCTTATTTTAGGTGCTATACATGTTAGATGATAAAATATCTCATGCCTGCATTATTTACATTTTTTGGAAATCTTGACCAAATTATAAACGAAACAAATGAGAACCTTCATGGAATATACCTTAATTTTTCTTGCACCCAAAGCATTTACATGTAGATTTTTCAAGGAAGGTACTGTGAACTAAAAGAAACAATTAGTAGAAGCATGGTTTATCTTGTAATTCTTCCATTTAATATTCACAATGGATTGATACATCATTTTAGACGAGTAAAGTTTTAAAGAGTATTGAAATATAAACTAATAAATAATTGACACGTCATTTTTAATAGTTATGAACACGTCATTTAATCCAACGAATATAATTTAAAACTTAATCGATTTAAAAGTATACCATGTTATTATTGATTATACATTAATTCATTCATCTTTCGCTATCTTGACTTAATCACAAAAATTCCAGTTCAGTAAACAACAAAGTACTATGAATTCGTCAATGGAATTAGTAATACTTCTTTCCCACAGTTTGCTTGCGTGAAGCTTTTACAATAAACGGAAAAGAATCAAATTTAAATAAAAATAATTCCTAACAGCGAGTATGGTTGACATTTTTTATAAAGAAAAAGAAAATGGTAGAACAGTGAGAAAATGGGTTTTCAACAGTATAATCAGAAGAAGTCGAGCAACTGGCCAGATTTTGGATTTTTGATAAAAGTATTGTACTTTAAAAATAATAATTAAAATACAATATTTTTCAAACTAATTTCAAAAGTAACATATTTTTGTACAGGTAAGTCGTAGTCGCTTTTGTTAAGATGACTTCGCATTCTACGTGGCCCATGTGAAATCACGCGGGAAGTCGTCTTTTACAAAAACAATTTCATAAAAGTGTAAGTCGTCTTTATAAAAGACAACTTCACTTGGTCCCATTTAAAATTGCAGTCTACGATTTCATGTGAAGACAGAACCAAAAAATATTTTTTCTCACTTCTCCCTTCCTCCTTCGAAGACCCAAGCATTCACCTCCCTCCACCACCGTTCGCCGCCAATTTCACCGGAGTTGATCGCCATTTCACCAGCATTAACCCCATCATTTTTATCTCACTCTCATTCACATAAAAACTTCTCAATCTCTCAAATTAAAAGCGATAACTTCTCAAACCCTAGATATATTTTCAATTCATTTGATCCCTTAAATTTGTTATTCAAATCTTGAAATTGTTCATTTTTTATGAATGTTGTATCATAATTCCATCGAATTTGTAATATCTCTCTCTCATCATGTAATAATTTTACAAATTGAGAGGTTTAATCAATAAATAATTGAGAAAATTCATCTAAAATTTGAGATGAAATGTATCCTACAGTCTAAGAAAATGGACCTAGTAGTTCTTTGTCACATGAAGATACACATGCTCATGCCGTCCATGTGAATCCATCTAGCCCTTTACGTAGCTTCTTCTTAGCATAGTTTGAAGAGATAGATGCTTGTAATGTTGACATTGATGAAGATGATCAGGTTTAAGAGGATGATGATGATGTTATGATTTGTAAACCTCTTAGTTGAAATACTCAAGCATGAACCTCTTCACATTTCCTTGATCAATTGGATTGGGATGCCGTAAATGCAAAACTAGATCAGATACACATCCAATGTATCAGGATATAGAATGAAACAAATGAATTATACACAGGCTTATGTTTTGAGAGTGAGACATACCTTAAGTATGCTTTGAAAAAATAGTCGATACTCAGACATTAACATTTTGGTGTGGTAGAGTCATTGTCAAACCTTTGGGTTATAAAATACAAGAAGTCTGATGAAGGTTGTCAATGGAGAGTTCGTGCGTGTCATCAAAAAGCATATAATATACTTGAAATAACTCAATACACCGGACCTCACACATGTATTTATGCAAGATTACAAGACCATTCACAGTTGGACCCAACATTGATTGCATGAGAGTTGCGGGGTGTCGTGAAATGAGATCCAACTACATCTGTTGCAGAACTTCGTCAAATGATGAAAGATAAATTTGGATATGATGTGCATTACAGAAAGTTCTGGGAAGCTAAGTGAAAAGCACTTGTTAAAGTATTTGGTGATTGAGATCAATCTTACCAACAACTATAAACATGGTTGAAAATGCTTGTGAAGTTGAATCATGGGATTGTAGTTCAATGGAAAACACATAACATCGGTAAACCAGGTAATGTGATGTTTGATTGTTCCGATCCCTTGGTGCTGCTATAGAGGGTTTAAAATATTGTAGACCTATTTGTTAGCTGTATGTGCACATGCTTGTATCGACAATTCGTATTTCATTGAACATTATTACCGTCTATCAATGCTTGTTGAGTGTTATAAGCCATAGCTCAACCCTTTTCCACATGAACATTATTGGGAAGTACCTAACTTTCTAATAGTGCACCCTGATCCAACTAGGACGCGGGAGAAAGATAGACCCATGTCTACCCGTATACAAAATGAGATGGATTGGAGAAAGCCAAGTACTCGGAGTAAATGTGGACTTTGTCGACAAGAAGGACGTAACAGTAAAAATTTTCCTTCTCGTAATGGATGACAATCTTCGAATGACTCATCATCTTAGAGGTAGTATGATATAATATTTTGAATTATATCCACTATTTGAATTGAATGTGCATATTTTGTACATCGATGTAATATTTGAATTATATTCACTCCTGACCACGGCTCTAATTTTCAATATATTGAGGTAATATCATGAAATCTGGACCACGAGATAGCTCGGTATTATGTTTACAGGATCAACATAAATCCCAACATGTTTAGAACTATGAGGATTCTCGTACTTTACATTGTCGTTGACATACTACAGTTGTTCATCGGACCATGACATTCCATAGACGTATTATTCCATATTTGATACGTGCTGGATTTTATGGAGTTGTAGGGTTGGGTTTATCACCCTCGACTAGCATTTGATCACATCTTTTTAGAGAAACCTGAAACACACATGTTTCATACGACACATGGTGAGTCTATAATTACTCTACATAATATGTAAAGATTTGTAAGGTTTTTTACTAGGCTCACATGATTTACAGGGATCATGTTTTATTATGTCATGTTTGACTGTACATTTTCCCTCATTAGCTGATGATGATGACGAGCTTCATGTGCAATGCTACACACGTGCATATATTCTTCAAGTTATTGGAGGTACATTTTCTTATGATAAGTCAAACACAAAGGTGCATTTGATGTTCTTGCATTTACTGGAAGACTTTACTGAGGTTGGTCAATATAGTTGGCGTAATGCATGCCTTGTATGGTTGTATATGGAGATGTGCAGAGCCAGCCATAAGGATGCTTCTAATATTGCTGGCCCACTAATATTACTACAATTATGGGCATTGGACCGATTCCCACATTCAGCACCAGTGAGGTTGCAACAGGTTAGACACAATAATGTCAGGGAAGATGGACTTCCATTGCCACCTCCTCCGTTAGGTGTACGGTAAATCAACTCATTTGATTATTATGTATATATTATCCTTTACATGTATTTAACTGTGCATTTTATCTCGTAGATGGATAGATATTTATAGTCTCACAGATACCTCCACACATGTTCTTGAAGTGTATCGATTTGTGTTAGACAGACAAATCTCCTGATCAAGTAATACTATATTTTTATAGGTTATATGACAACCTTATAATGATATTATCCATACACTTCTTGAATACTGTATCGTTTCTCCCTTCATTTGCTTTCATATAGTGGAATGACATCGACCAAATCATGTTCTAAGATAATTCGATATGATTCAACATGTGCCCGTGCCATGTGATACCAAAAGGCGATTGCATGACATCGACTTGAGGTGGAGAAATGAACTACATTGGGGAGTCCAACATCATGCATACATTGAGAGCTAGGTTGAGCGTAAGACACACATTGCTGAGGGGGGCGTGGATGTAGATGGATATGACAACTCATTCATGTTGTGGTATCAAAGAATAACACGGCGATACATAACTCCACATGAAGTGTTATATGATTTAATGATAATTTTTTTTATTAATTTGTGTAATTAATAAGCTTATGGTTATTTAAAAAGTAACTTATATAGCACTTTTTTATCTATGCAGACAAACGACTTGGACGCTATTAACAATTTGACACTTGGTGATAATTTTTTGAAGAAATAAAAAATTTGGATATTTCGGTATTCCGGTGTTCCATTTCGGACAAAAATTCTGGTCATATAAAATAAAATTTATAAATAATATAGGTTAAAAATTTAGAATAAAGACTTATTAGCATACAATAAATTAATTTATAGTTAATATCAACACATTTCTCATTAAAAAAATCATATAATCAATTTTTAGGTACTAAATTTTTATTTATTAATATTATAAAATTTCAGATATATAGAAAAAAATAAAAAAAACTTGATTATGCACACATTTAAAACACTAGGCATTTATAAATGAAATATGTCATCTAAAGAAGTGTGTCAGAAAATCCAATGGAAGATATATTCTGTGGTGGGTTAGGCTACGCTTTAACAGTTAGATCCATTTACGTTGGATGTTCTAATGGATAAAACACTCATGTAAAAATTCAGTGGTGTACATACAATTTTTCCATTGTATACCCAACTTTAAAGTTATACTTAATTTAAAAAAAATGAAAAGACTTTGATAGCCTTCATCCTCGAGAAGCACAACTAATTTTTGCTTGATTTACTTCATCCTTCCGGGTCATCTCTTTGGCTTCTTCTACTTGAAATTATACAGATTCACCATGGAAACCAACTACATTTTCCTCCATTCTTCTACTTTTTCTTCTCTATCTTCTCCATTTCTTCCCATTTTTCTATTTTCATATTCTTCTCCAACAAACACTCATCTTCTGCATTCAAAGTCCTACCTTCCCCTCTCTCTTTCCACCCCTAAATCTGAGCTCCCCCACAAAATGTCAACCCGTAAATCAGCTCGATTTTATTTCACCCAATTCCTATATTTCGCCTTTTCAAGTGAAGTTTTATCATTCCGGTTGGAACACTCTGTTCCTACCGGAATTAGCCGGAATCTTGACCGAAAATGTCTGACCCCTTTTTCGTTCAATTCCCTATCTGGAACCGAAATGTTTGATCCCAAACGGAACGGATTTGATAACTAAGTTTGCAACACCCCGTACATGCATTAAGACAAGCGAATGCGGCTTATCAAGCTGACTTGTCTCGAAGGCATGGGATATACACCTCATCTCTAAGAAGTTAACAAGAACCACATATGTCTTGAGGTGAGTCAATGACTCAACTTGGTTCGATTCTACTTCTAAACTATTTCATCAACCTCAACGCCGTAGAGGAGGACGAGGTGTAACTCCTAGAGGAGAAGGTAGAAGACGTGCCCGAAACTCGTCTATTTTGGAATATGCTCCTATTGTGGAGGAAAGCACATCTATTATAGAGGAAGACCCATCTATTGTAGACGAAAACGCACCTATTATGGAGGAAGGTTCGTCATAAGTAACTCAATTACAAACATATGAAATACGTCCAAGAATAATAAAAAGGTGACCACCGTGTGAAACATGGATGAAGTTATTTGTATTATATAACAAAATTTTTAAAAATGATCATACTGGAGTTGTAATGATATTTTGCGTCATATATATGCTCTATGTTTTATGATTTGTTAAAAATATAGGCTGCTTATCGAATGTGTTGGGATATAAGGCTACTTATTGAATGTATTGAATATTCTGCTGGATGATTTTCATGTGCATGTTTAGAATTGCGTTAAGTTTGAGAATGGGGAGATAAGAGACTGAAATTGTCTTTATAAAAGACGATTTCAATGTTATAGTGAGGAAACTAAAATCTGTCTTTTACAAAGATGATTTCATATTGTGCAGGGAAATCATCTTTGTGAAAGATGACTTTAGGCCAAATTGAAATCGTCTTTTGCAAAGATGATTTTATCCAATTGGAAATTGTCTTTGGAAAAGATGATTTTCAACGTGTCCAAAGGTATCTTATTTTTGAAATAATTTCCAAAACAATCGCATGTAGGATTTTTTGTAAAATGATGTTATTTGTATAAAAAAAACCCAGATTTTCATTTTTCTATTTAATTTCCATATAAATTCCTATTCATTTTCTTGGTCAACTTTAATCTTCTTCTTTTTCTTCGGTTCTATGTTATTTTGGAATTTCAGCTTTAATAATTTGTATATTTTTCATTAGAAAATGTTTACTTAAACTTTTTATAACTACAAGAGCCCAGAGAGAAAATAGAAGAAATTCAGGACCTTAAATTTTTTCCTAATGAAATTTGATATATTCTGCAGTAGAAATCACTAAGCTGCCTATTTTATTTTGATTTTAAATTTATTTTCAACTTGGTGACTACTAAACCGTAATTTAGCCAAAATATTTTGTTAGATCTTAGTCTACCAAATGTTAATATTAACGACATCTGTTATTCTATTAGACTTTAGGTCTAGCGCAGGATAACTTAGAATGTTCTTTCGTTAAAAAATGTCACATTTTATTTTAAAAAGTTCATGTGTCCAATTTTTTTCTTCATGAAGATAGAAATCAAATTTTAAATTTTTTCGAGAAAATTTTAAAAGAGCCATTGAGAAAAGAAAAATAATATAATCCTAATATTTTTTAACAAAATTTCTAATTTTTTTTTACAGGAAATATAACAAAGGTATCCTTTTGATTTGGATTTTTCCTATTCAAATTGGCAACTGTTAGCTAACTGAGTTCCAACAAAATATTTTAGTTATACCGTAGTTTAGAAAATAATAATATTAAATATAGAATGTTATATTAGCGTCTAACATAATTTTTTTACCATAATCTAACGCAATGTAAGTTCATCTTTTTCATTGTGAAAAATACCATATTTCTTTAAAAAAAATCATAGTAACACTGACTACTTCTCTCACATTCTCTTTCTCAGAGTAAGGCTGCAATTTCTCTTTTCTCACTCTGATTACTTCTCTCACATTCTCTTTCTCACAGTAACACTGAATTTCACATCTTCTGTGCTAAAAAATTGTACATTTTCTGATAAGTAGGTAGAAAGATTGTAAATTGTAAGCCAGCTCATCGCGAATGACGTATCAAGATTTACACGTGGCATCTAAAGATAGGCTCATGTGTTGCCTACATGGCATGACGAGACTGATATAAAGTGATAGTAAATATATTTATAAGGGACGTCGCTTAAGTATAAAGGTGACAAACCCCCCATTGTCGAGATTATATGTTAAAGTGTTGTGATCCGCCTTCGAGCTTAGTGACAAAGGCTCGAAGGCTATTCCTTGCCTAGGAACAATCTGGGGGTTGTGGTATAGTAGGATTAGGACAAGGTTACGCTGTGCTAAGAGAGGAAAATCTCCTCGAAGGATATGGCTCCTTAGGCATCTTGGGGTGCCCAAAGGCTGACGCGATGGCATACCCGCCCCTAGGGGGAGCTCGGGGGCGGCTGACCCTGCAGTAGCCCGAGGGCGGTTGGCCTAGCGTGACCATCCCTAGAGTGATCAAGCCCCCTCTGAGTTCGGTGTTATTCATAGTTCTAGCCTTCCATTTGTGACTTGGTTATGCGACTGCTCGATGCCATGAAGGCACGACTAGTTATGGATGTAAAGATGGTCACATTTTATGAACGTCAACTCATTTAAAGAGTGTGGCCACGTTTTAGGTGTGGTCACGTTTTAGGCATGGCCACATTTATTATCAATGACGCCCAGTTACAAAAGACAGATATTGTGGTTCCTACTCGACCCCATCTATATAAAAGGGGTTATTGGTGTCATCATAAGGATCATCAATTTCACACCTCCCGATACCAAAGATTAGAGAATATTTCACACTTGGAGTTCTCACAAACCTTGAAGTAGTAAAGGCATTTGTCACAGTCCGGTGGTCGTCCTTCACCCTTCCAGTCACACATCTCCCACGTTCTCGAGCTGACTTGTCATACACTAGGTCATGCAAATCACACATCACCTAAAAATCCCTAAACATTTTGGTGGCTCCACTGGGGAGTGACCTATTTAACACCATTTTCATTGAATATGGACAGACGTGGTAGAACCATCTGAGCTTCTTCCTAGTTGGAAGGGGAAAATATCAACCCGTTGATAGAGAACCAAGACTTGGAAGAAACTACTTCCAGGAAGAGGTCCAACCTTGCCATCGTCGTTGCTGCCAACATGATAACGGCGGAACAGGCTAACACTATCAAGGATTAATAGGCTTCTAACGCCGAGATCCACACCCTTCTAGGAACACCGGCTGCTCTCATCACGGCTGCCCAAAACCCTCTTCCATCATCACATGTTGTCCATGTTATCCCACCCCACACGACGAACCAGGCGGATGTTGACATGTCTATCCCACATACACAGCCCTGAGGCTCATTCAGATCCAGGATAATAAATAATGACTAAAATGCAAGTCACTCGAGCAACCATGCAAACGCCATCATCCTACCATCGGCCTTCCCACCAGCCTTCGCGTAAATTACACCAACGCATGACGGCCCGATCGAAGGCGCTGACCCTGGCTCTTTCATCACCAAGGAGACATTGCAAAAAATGCTAGAGATTGAGAGTCTCAAGACCGCCTTGAGCGAGACCATAATGGATTTCTTCCCCCTTACCCGTTCGAGTTGGTGATGAGGCCATACCCATGCGACTATGTGCCTCAAAAGTTCTGTAAGTATAACGAGAAGGACGGATGTGGAAGAGAGCATGTTATATATTTCATTGATGAACTGGGCCCACATGGATGTGATGAGTCCATGAAGCTGAGCAAGTTCTTAAAATCATTGATTGAGGGAGCATACACATGGTCATCAACTTGGCTTCGGGATCAATTTTAACTTGGCCGCATATAGTTTCTGCCTTCATGACCAAGTTCTTTGTGTTTGAAGAAAAGAATAGCATCTCAAGTTATGGCGTGAGCCTCAAAAGGTTGAGGATCTAATAACTTTCGTCAGACAATTCAATGATAAAGCACTGGATTGCCAGGAAGAGTGGAAGGAGGAGGACTTGGTGATGATGTGCATCTATAAAATTATAAATGAGTATAGAGCGCATTTGGAGTACCTCGTCATCACCACGTTCTCCCACCTCCATGTAGTTGCTCAACACGCCAACACTTCAGTGTTCAAGCTAAAATCCGTCGAGCAAAGTGAGCGTGGGGGCTTGCGTGGAAGCCCGCAAGGTACACATCGCAAGTAGTTATGACATAACCCCAAGGACGAGGTGCAAAGCAGGGTAGGAGTGAAATGGATGGACCACCACCTTTCACCTGGTCTATGGACAAGGTAGAGGTCATACAGAGACTGTGAGTGGATAATTTTCCCACCAGAGATATAGAATCACCCCGGTACTGCCGCTTCCACCGGAACACGGCCAATGCAACCAAAGATTATAGAAATTTAAGGCGGATCTGCCATGACAAACTCCTAAAGGAGGAGATCATTACTGAGGACATGGAAGTCGTGGGGAACCAGTCTTTACCACTGCATGCTACATGATCAGTGTAGCTGAAGATCCCTCTACATCACGGTGGGCTATGACAGATGATGGGGAAGAAATGATGAGGGCGTGCATATGAGAGCAGACGTTGCCTTCCTAGAAACGTCAGGGAGGTAGGGTAGAAACCTATAAAAAAATAGAGAACAGTCAAATACGATGGTGTGTTGATTTCAAAGGTTTGAACAAAGTGAGCTCGAAGTGGATTGCACTACTAAAACGTGAAGGAGCGAGCCCAAAGTAGGTTGTATGACGAAGGTGCGAGTCCCGAAGTAGGTTGTATGGCGAAGGCCCTAGCCCGAAGTAGGTTGTACGACCAAGGCACGAGCCCGAAGTATGTTGTATGGCCAGGCACAAGCCTGAAGTAGGTTGTATGATCAAAGCATGAAGGCGCGAGTCTGAGGTAGGTTGTATGGTTGAAGTGTGAGGGTGTGAGACCAAAGGCGGTTATACTGACAAGCCCGAATATGGGTACACTACAAATCCTGAAAGCGGGTATATCAAGTACAAATGCAATCATGTGTTGTAAAGTCCATAGATTATATTCTAAGTCACGATACGTATGTTTATACGTGAAAAAGCCTATTATAAAAATTATAATTATTTAACTATGTGCATGCTTGTACCAATGGGAAGGGGCCACCTGAGTCCGCTTCCATAGCTGATAGGGGACATTATCGATGTGATGACCCTCAAACGCACCAAGTCGTACTGACTACAGTAAACTTCAAATGCATAAAGAAATATTATATTTAGCGTGTAATTTTTACTTCAACTTTTATGATTATCAAAATGGCCTAAAAACTTATATTGGGTTTGTTGGTTCCTCGAACGCATTTAAGATGTTTTAGAAAAGTTTGTTCCTGTGATGCATTTAAGACGTTTAAAAAAGTTTATTCCTGAAGCGCATTTAAGACGTTTCAGCAAAGCTTGTTACTGGGACATATTTAAGACATTTCATCAAAGTCTGTCCCTGGAACATTTAAGACGTTTCAGCGAAGCTTGTTCCTGAAATGCCATTAAGATGTTTCAGCAAAATTTGTTCCTGAAATGCAATAAAGACATTTCAGCGAAGGTAGATAGGCAAACAAAAAATGTATAAGGGTTATAAGCCTAACTATTGTTTACCTTATCAAATTATGCTCAGTGAGCCGAGGTAACGGTAAAATTGCTAAACCTACCAAGTTTCTGAGTGAAACTTAGTCATTGTTGTGAATCCCTTCATAGTGGAACTTTGCCGCCATAACGTGTTTGGCATACATAAATCATCTTAGCTCTTTACTTTTCTCGTTACCACGAAATATGGCCACTGGTGTATAGATTAAATCTAACTTAGAGATTTATTTGTTACGAAGATGCTTATGCTAAAGTCGCGTGTAAGGGTGACATAATTATGTGTGAAGTAGGGATGCATGATAATGAAGCATGATAAAGGTTTAAAGTAGGAACACACGAGCATGTGTAGTGAAAGTTCCCACGCCTGGGAAAGTTTTTGTGACCCATCTCCTTGTACTCAAACATCAAGTCATGGGAGTGTAATCAAAGCATTTAATAGTATGGTAATAACACCTAAAAATGCATTTAGTACGATCAATGAAGACTCTTGGCCGACAGACCAATGTGGAAGATGCGCAACACTCAATCAGAATAAACATGTCCAAGCTTGATTGCTATGCCTTCAACCTTGGACATGGGGCTAATGCAAATAGTAAGCTAGCTTATCAAGTATGGAAAATCAAGATTTACACGTGGCATCTAAAAACAGACCCATATGGAGCCTACATGTCCTGATGAGATCGATATAAAGTGATAGTAAGTATATTTATAAGGGACGTCACTTAAGTATAAATGCGACGTATCCAATGACCATAATTGTAAGGTTTGCCATTGGACTTGTAAAGGTGGCGAACTCGTTGTCGAGATTATATGTTAAAGTGATGTGACCCGCCTTCGAGCTTAGTGATAAAGGCTCGAAAATTATTCCTTACTTGAGAACAATCCGGGGACTATGGTCTGGTAATATTATGATAAGATTACGCTTTGTCAATAGAGGAAAATCTTCTCAAAGGGTATGGTCTCTTTAGGCACCTTGGATCTGCCCCATTCTAATAAAGAATGTCCAAAAGGTGCAATGCGTGATTGTTGAGAAGCACTCCATTATGCCGCCTTTGGGTTGCCCAAAGGTGGACGCGATGGCATACCCGACCCCGGGAGGAGCCTGGGGAGGCTGGCCTTGTGAGGCCGCCCCCAGGGTAGCCCAAGGGCGGTTGGCCTATCGTGACAATCCTCGGACTGGTCAAGCCCCCTCTGAGTTGGGTGTTATGCATAGTTCAAGTCTTCCATTTGTGAGTTGGTTATGCAACTGCTCGATGCCATGAAGACACGACTAGTTGTGGATGTAAAAATAATCACATTTTATGAATGTCTCCTCGTTTAAAGAGTGTGGCCACGTCTTAGGCGTGATCATGTTTTAGGCATGACCACGTTTATTACCAATGAGGTTCATACCATTGCAAAAGACAGATATGTGCTCCCTACTCACCCACTTCTATACAAAGGGGTCCTTGGTGTCATTATGGATATCATCAATTTCACACCTCCGAGCCCAAAGATTAGAGAATAGTTCACACTTAGAGTTCTCACCAACCTTAGAGCAGTAAAGACATTTGTCGCCGTCCGATGATCTTCCTAAAGTGTTCGTCATTCACTCTTTAGTCACACAACTCTCACATATTTAGACGTACTTGTCATATATTAAGTAACTCAAATCACAAAGCATCCAAAAACTTTTAAACAAAGATGAATTCTGAATTTTTGTATGGTGAAACAACGAAAAAACTTCTTTTAGTGACAATGACCGGTAGTCTCTTGGAAGTTGGACATTAGAAGCTTCCCCGCCTCTATGTAAAGTCTTTGAAAAATCATTGATTGGAAGAAAATTTGATTAAGTTAATGCGACTTGTTCTTGTCTGGCCCCATGGACGCGCAGTTGCCCACCACTATTTATGTAGTGCTCCCCATGGGACTTTTCCTTCTTCTGTATGTATATAGATACTGCTGCTTCTGTTTTTCCCATAAAAGGATTTTCTCCTTTTCATCTAATTTGCTTGCTACATTATCTTCCTGCTTCCTCTCTTTCAGCTTGAGCTCTTTTGATGCTCGTTTTCTGTTGTTAACAACCACTATCTTAATTTATTTGCCATATTCAAGCATTTGGAGGTCATATCTATACTATCTCAACAGAGGAGTTCGCTCCACTTTTGAGAAAATTGCAGCAGACAAGTAAGGTGCAGAGAGAGAGAAGGAAATTTTCTAAATAAGGTAATCAGGGGAAAGAGAAATAATACCGCGGATTCTGGTTTGGAGTCTACCCAAAGAAGAAAGGGGGAGCAATCTATCTCATCTATATTTGAAGAAACAGGTTAGGTCTCGTAACGTCTTCCTTCTCCTTCTGTTCATTTGATTCTCGTTATTATTTTTTGCTGCATAATCATATTTGTTTTGGTTCTTATTAGAATAATTTCACAAGCAATCGTGAATTAGCCAGTTTCAACTTGCAAGCATAGATTCAAATACTTCTTTAGGATTTATTTGTTTAGGTACATGCTCTTAGGACTTGCAAGGATCTTTAATCTAAATTAGTTATGGTTGATTAATTATGACTATGGTTAAACTCATGGTTATAGATGTTATGGTTAAGTAACATTAGGTGTCTGGGGATTTGGTCAGTGATTGTATTAAGGACTTTTGGTAGTTGAGATTGAGGATGTTTTCCACTGATATGTTATATCATTGGGAAAAATTGCATAAACATACATTATAATGAGGCCATTTAGGAAAACGAAAATTAGATGCTTAACTACTACTTAGTACTCGGGCTTATATTCAAAACAATATCATACTTGGTCAAAATTATATTTTCATGTATATATTTTCTTTTTTTATTGGAGATCTGTTATCATATAATGGCAATACACAATATCATTTTCTTGTTGGAGAAGAAACTAGGTTTAGCAATTTTTTGTGGAAAAATTTAGATGTCCGGCTACAACTTCGTACTTGGGCATATATTTCAAATGAATATTACACTGTCAAAAATAAATTAGCGTAGATTTTTTCTGTTTTATTGGTGATCTAGTTCTCATACAATAATTTTCTTGGCAACGCACAATTTTTTTTCTTGTTGGAGAAGATACTACTATACCTTATATGTTTCAGAATTTTTTGAGAAAAAATTAGATGTTTAGCTACTACTTATTACGTGGGCATATATTTCAAGTGAAGTTCATAGTTTTCCTTTCTTTTTGGCAATCTCAAGTTGGAGAGACGTTGTGCACTGATACAACTCTTCTGGGTGGATGTTTCATCCTCTTATACACTCTTTAGCACCTCCCTTTTGTATTGTACTTTCCTAAGCTTGTGAAGTGACCCACAATGTTAAATATTCAAGGATGTATTATTAGGATCTTTAAACTAGTTTTATAAGAAATATTGAGAAAATATATGAAACCAATTATTTTCTCCACTTTATATAGGACTGTGTAAAATGATCAACTCAGTGATTCGAATGGTTTGTTGAAAACATTATCGCTTATCTTCCGAGTTCATGACAGTATATTCCTGGTTGTGAATATTATTTTATAGTATCTTGAAAGATTAATCTTAAATGTGACATAAATAATGTAAAGTTTGTAGCTTCTAAGTTGTCGTATAGTTCTTATCTTTTTAAAGATTTTTTTTGTTCTTTTTTATCCTTTCAAGATGGAGAGAAGTTGTGAATTGATACACATTGAGGATATATATAAATTGATACACAATTTATATAGCTTATCTGTAGGTCATGATAGTATATTACTGGTTGTGAATATTATTTTATAGTATCTTGAAAGGTTAGTCATAAACGTAACCTAAATAATGTAAAGTCCGTAGCTTCTAAGTGGGAGTATAGTGCTAATCTTTTTAATGATTTTTCATTCTTTTTGGTTCTCTTAAGCTGGAAAGTTGTAAATTGACACACATTGAGGATAGCTTATCCTCTTTCGTACATACCTTTATTATTAATGAAATATTATCATCTCTTATAAAAAGAGCAACATTAAAGTTTAAAAGTTTAAATAATTTTATTGGACTTAAACTGTTATGCCCAATTAAACCTTATAACATTTCATGCCTAGTTTGAATATTTTATGTGAAAAAACTTGGGAGTTGTGCTGATTGACAGTCTTAACGTCCTGGGCCCTCTTAGTTTTTTGAAATATATACAAGAAACATAATTTGTATTGATAAAGGAAGTGTACAAAGAAGTCCTTGTGGATAAGGAATCCACTTAAAGAACAAAGCATTACAAACAGACACCAATCAAATTACAACCAAAAAGATTTTCAATCAGAGAACATCAAATACAAAGGCACATTCCTAAAACTTTAGATTTAGAAGACCGCAAAACAACCATATTCTTCCATAAAACCTGCAGATCCAGCAATTTGCCTTCAAATGTTCTTCTATTTCTTTCTAACCATATAATCCAAGGAGTAGCAAAAGTTGAATTTAGCCCCACTTAGTTCCTTGATCACTATTTCTTCCTGCCATTTGTACCTGCTTATAAACTTAATGAAGTAATATTGACATGCTTCTCCTGTTGTTCTATTGTATTATCATCATTTAGTTGAATTTGTGTTATGTAAAAACCTGTAGTATAGCTTTTAAGATGTATCTATTTGATTCAAACAGGATAAAGGATAAAATAAAGTGAAGCAAGTATGGAGATTGCTGGTACAGCAGTTGTTGACTCGGTTGCTGGAAAAATTACTGATTATACAGTTCAACCTATTCTGCGTCAGGTGGGTTACTTGATTCACTACAAAAGCAACATTGGCAATCTCAGAAATCAAGTTAATAAGCTGAAGGAAGCCAGGGAGCATGTTCAACATACTGTTGACATGGCTAAAAGAAACGGCGAAGAAATTGAAAGTATGGTTGAGAACTGGTTCAGTAGAGTGGATGAGATTGTAATAGAGGTGGACAAATTCTTTGATACCGAAAGTCAAACTCAGAGCAGTTGTTCGAGTTGGTCATGCCCAAATCTTCGGTCACTGCACCAACTAAGTAGAAAAGCAACTAAAGTTGTGCAGGAGGTTGATAAAATTCTGGGGGAAGGCAAGTTTGATAAAGTTTCGTACCTTGTCCCTCTAGAGGGGGTAGGGAATGGAAATATTGAAGGCTACGAAGACTTTGAATCTAGAATGAAAATTTCGAAGGGTATTATGGAGGCACTTGCAGATGCCAACACCAGCATGATCGGGGTGCATGGGATGGGTGGTGTTGGCAAGACCATGCTCGTCAAAGAAGTTGCTAGGCAAGCTAGGGAAAGCAAGTTGTTTGATACTGTAGTTATGGCGACCGTCACCCAAACTGCAAATATTAAAAGAATTCAAAAAGAAATTGCTGACATGTTAGGGTTGAAATTTGAGGAGAAGAGTGAAGCTGGGAGAGCAAGTCGGCTACGCAAGAGATTAGAGATGGAAAAAAGGATTCTGGTCCTTTTGGATGATATTTGGGAAAAGCTTGATCTAGAGGCAGTAGGAATTCCTTCCGGAAATAATCGAAACGGATGCAAAATACTGATGACATCTAGAAATGAAACTGTGCTTGATAAGATGGGTACTCAAAAAATTTCCAAGTTGGGAGTTCTATCAAAGGAAGAAGCACGAAACTTCTTCAACAAGATGGCAGGCCAATTAACTGAAACTCTTGAATGGAAAGACGTAGCAACTGAAGTGGCAGATGAATGTGCAGGATTGCCAATTGCACTTGCCACAGTTGCCATGGCATTAAAAGGTAAAAGTTTGCCAATATGGAGAGATGCCAAACAACAACTTAAATATCCTTCTCAACCAGACAATAATGGGATCACTAAAGATCAATATTCATCTCTGAAGCTGAGTTATGAGTTCATAGAGAGAGAGGAAGCCAGGTCACTAATCTTGCTTTGCAGCTTATTTCCGGAGGACTATCAGATAAATATCAAATACTTGTTGATGTATGCTATGGGTATGGGCTTGTTGAATGAGGTCAGTTCTTTAAAAGAGGCAAGAGATAGGATCCTTTCGTTGGTCCAAGACCTTAAAGCTTCCTGTTTGTTGCTGGATGGCATCAATGATGACTTCGTGAAAATGCATGACATTGTACGTGATGTTGCTGTCTTGATTGCATCTCAAAACAAGTCCAAGTATATGGTAAGATATGGGGCAGAACAGAATCCACGACTTAAGATTGACACTTCTGAAGACTATACTGCAATCTCATTAGGTTGTGTTGATTATTATGAACTCCCCAAAGAATTGACATCTCCACACCTAAAGTTCTTATTACTAGTTGGGAGCAGAAGCAGATCCCCGCTGAAAATTCCAGAAACTTTTTTTGAAGGAATGAAAAAACTCAAAGTGTTGGACCTGACAAGTGTTTCAATTTCACAACTTCCATCATCAATCAGGTACCTGAAAAACCTCCAAACTTTGTGTCTAGATGATTCTGACTTGCCGGACATGACCATTATTGGGGAGCTGAAGAAGCTTGAAATCCTCAGCCTAAGAGCATCAAGTATTAAGGAGTTACCAGGCGTAATAGCAGAATTAACTTCTCTGAAAATGTTAAATTTATCAGACTGCTCTGAACTCAAGGTGATTCCCTCCAACCTAATATCACGTTTAACAGAATTGGCTGAGTTGTACATGGATAACAGTTTCCTCCAGTGGAATGTAGGACCCACCAATGAAAGAGGTAACGCAGGAATAGCTGAATTGAACAACTTGTCACAATTGTCCACTTTACATGTACACATTCCAGATCCGAAGATCCTACCAAAAGCCTCACTTTTCACGGGGTTATCAAGTTATAGAATTTTTATAGGAGATGGCTGGGAATGGTCTGGTAAGTATGAAACCTCAAGGACACTGAAACTCAAGCTTGACAGAATCTTCCAGAAAGAGGATGCTCTTCATGCGCTGCTGGAGAATGCTGAAGATCTACATTTGGACGAAGTAAGGGGCCTTAAGTATATCCTAAGTGGCTTAAACCAGGAGGGTTTCCCAAGATTAAAGCATCTCCGCATTCAAAATAATGCCGAGATTGTGTCTATTATTAACTCAATAGGTTTAAGTCGTCTACCATGCTTTCCAGTCTTAGAATCAATATTTCTTAAACGTCTTATGAGCCTGGAATTAACATGTCATGGGAGGCTTCCAGAAGGGTCGTTCCATAACTTGAAAAAAGTGAAAGTGGAAAGTTGTGACAGATTGAAGTTTGTATTCCAGTCTTCCGTTGCTAGAGGCCTTTTGGAACTCGAGCAATTGGATATGAGTAAATGTGACATCATGGAAACAGTAGTTGCAAAAGGGGTGGGGAAGGAAATAGGCCCCAGTGTTGATATTTTAGTGTTCCCTGAGTTGCGTTCCATTATTCTTCAACATCTACCAAAGCTCATGGGTTTCTACTCTTATGAGGAAACAGAGCTTTCAACCACAGCAACGTCAAGCAGAATAATTCTGGCAACCCAGCATGGTTTTCACCCACTTTTTAATCAAGAGGTACGTTTGTTATCCTCTCTCTTTATGACTTAGAACATCATACCCTGTTGTTGGAGATTCAATTCTATGATTTTCTGAACATAATAGTTTTTCTCATTACGAACTGCTTTTATGGATCATAAGATTTGAAACATTTCTTCTAACATTACTTCAATTTCTAGCAAAATTTGCAATTTGGTGCTAAATTCATGGAAATAGGATGCTTGAGGAAATATCCATCTTTGCGGTTGACATATATCTGCTCTGCTAACTTTCTCATATTGTTCTTATTGTCTCAATTTTAAGCGGAGTCCAATGTAAAAACTGTACTTTCTTTATCATATTCGTAATCGGTCATTCAAAATAGTTACTTTTACTTTCATGAGTGCGGAAAGTACCAGAGTTGCTGATGATGCAAAGGTTTTGTT
The DNA here is from genome assembly GCA_003255025.1 of Datisca glomerata. Taxonomy (NCBI): domain Eukaryota; kingdom Viridiplantae; phylum Streptophyta; class Magnoliopsida; order Cucurbitales; family Datiscaceae; genus Datisca; species Datisca glomerata. Next base: position 116,322 of record QANY01011507.1, read on the forward strand.
TGCAGGTTTCCTTCCCGAAGTTGGAAACATTAAAATTGTCTGCTCTCAATTTAGGAAAGATATGGCATAACCGATTCTCAGCAAATATGTTGACCTCTTTGATTGTGGAGGATTGTGGTAGTATCAAATACTTATTCCCAGTCAGTGTGGCAAAATGTCTTAAGCACCTTAAACGCCTCGAGATACGTAACTGTCATATGATGAAAGATATGCTTATCCAGGACGATAGAGACGACAATGATCTTGCACGACCTATTTCTTCTCAAGAGGTGTATCTTCAAAATATGTTTTTTGCTTTGTTCTATTCGTTCTTCATTTCATTTATCTTCCTTGCATTTCGCTTGCCTTAGAATTAAGTTTGTTGAACGAGAAAGAGTGTTACTAACTCGACAAACTCCAACGCAGCAGGTTATAATACTTCCTTACTTGAAGACAGTTGTAATCTCTGGCATGGATTCCTTGGAGACGCTATGGGGCAGCGAAGTTGGGTTGGGATCCTTTGTCAAATTGAAACTTTTAAACATTAGCAGTTGCAAAAAGCTCTTGATCATAGTTCCACATTACATGATCAACAAAGTGACGAGTCTCGAGACGTTAATTGTAACTCAGTGTGATTCATTAGAAGAGATATTTCAGCTACAAGGGCTTGATGTTAATGAAAGACGTGCTGTTGAAGCCAATCACCTACGACAATTGAAACTACATCGTCTACCGAAATTGAAGCATATATGGAGCAAAGACCCGAGTGGAAGTCTCAGCTACCCACATCTTCTTTTAGTTCAAGCTATACATTGTCAGAGCCTGAAAAATGTATTTCCAGCGTCCATAGCAAAAAGTCTTCTACAGCTAGAAGAGCTAAAAGTTCAATTTTGCGGGGTGGAAGAGATTGTTGCTAAAGGAGTAGAAGCTGATGTGACATGGAATTTAGGTAAAATTACATCACTGTCTCTTTGGAATTTGTTTGAACTTGAGTATTTCTACCCAAGACAACATACTTTGGATTTCCCATCATTGAGCATGCTAGATGTACGCTATTGTTCCAAACTGAAGACAACGATAATCAGTTCAAAAGATTTAGGAACAGAATCCAAGTCCGAGGTTGAGTCTGTTGCTTCAGATATCCCTATAAGCACAAACGTAGTCCTTTCTGAGGAAAATGATATGCCCCAACCTTCTGTAGATGATATTGTTTCTGTAAGAGTTGGTGCTCAATTAAGTGAATTAAAAGCTCAGTTGGCAGCCCTAGTTGGGGATCATAGTAAAATCATGGAAGAATTAGCCAAGGTTGCATCAATGGCTAGTGCTGCATATGACAGAGTCAACGAAATTCATGAAGAAGTTGCCAACATTTCCAGGACCTCCGGGAATTCAGTTGCAGAATAAATCGAATAAACAAACCCCTCAAGATGTTTCCTCGATGAGGCCACTGATTCTGAAAAGACATTGATTGAGAGGTGTGAAAGAACAAAGAGACGGGAAAGATATGCCAAAGATTATATGTCCCGGTATTTATGAAGTCTTCTACTTTTTGAAAGTTAATGCATTCCTCATAAGCTTGTGCAGTCCTGAAAACTGTATTTGTTGTGAATTTTACTTGATTGTTTTCGTCTGAAAAAAATGTTGAAATTGGATAAAAATATTACTTGAAATTGAATTCTACTTGATTTTGGTTGTCATGGTTACAAGTTCTACAAGGATTGGGGGATGCTACGACCCGAACTCATGACTTAAGGGTGTGGCTGTGGACATAACTACTGTGCCAACTCATCATATCGATTTTTACTTGATTTAACTATAATAGAAGAAAGAAGAAAGAAAACTGTAATAGAATAACAATGTTGAAATTGTACTTGATTTAACTGTAATAGAATAAAGAAGAAAGAAAACTGTAATAGAATAACATGTTGAAATTGTACGAAAGCCTTTTTCCTGGAGCAAGTTTTTCAATTTCTTGTTGCTCATTCCATATTGAAAGCTATATTCCTTTAGCAATCACATCTCAATTATATAGGAATCGTCAATCATAGGAAACAGGCATGAGTATGCATTATTGACTTTTGCTAAAGACACGAAGGGAATGTATAAGAAGAAATATGAAGGAAGTTAGATGCTATTCGTTACTTTGTTTCTTCAACATTCTTCCTGTGCAATTAGTACTGTTCTCACTTTAAAGAGAAGTTAGTTTGTTTGAAGGCTTCCCATTTCAGTGCTCCTAAATTTGATTTACCTTCATAACTGGTTACTGAATTTTCTTTTTCAATTAGTGATAGTTTGACAACAATTAGCACTACTTTTGGATTTTCTTGTGTTTTATAATTCAACAACTAGCTTGAGAGGTTGGCATTTGCTTTCGGTGAAGAACTCCGAGCATTGCGTGAGTCCCACGTGGACAATCAACTGGACTGAACCGGTGAGCTCGGATCAGTTTAAAACACTCGAAGAAATGATCAAACTATCTGGTTTACCACCTTAAGTGAGTTCAGCCTGGCCTGCCACAAGGAAGGTCTTTGACCTCTTTCTGTTCTTAACTTACTTAGATGTACTATTGCTAGTCATGTAACTTTGTTGTTCAGAGTCTTTGATTGAGACAAATGGCATTTGTTTAGTTTCCAGTGTATCTTGTACTTGAACTGATTTTTCAAAAAACTGATATGATTGGTGAAGAAATTGAAAGTGTATACTTCTGAAGAAACAAGTCGCTAGCACACATTCTGTTGAAGAAACTGATATGATTGGTGAAGAAATAGAAAAATGACAAGGTTCAGACTAAGCTGAGTCGAGTGGACATTGCAAGAAAGGTGGACATGTTCCTTTATGATGTGTGGTGAGAACAAGCGGGAGGGGGGGGGGGGTGTTGGTTCAGAACAAAGTTGAACAATCAGCATGAGAGGTACAACATGATGCTTTAAGAACCATAGCACGTCAGTCCAAAGCAGGCATAATCCGTCCTACCCTATTCATTCTTCTGCAGAAGTTACTCAACCCATGAAAATGAGTCATGAGGATCAGGCATGGCCCTTAATTGCTAGAGCTGCACATGATAGAATTAAAGTGATTTCGTGAAGGTGCAAGAACTGCAGGTCCTTCAGGAATTCAATTGGAAAATAAATGAAACCCCTAAAATATGCCTCCTTGATGAAGCCTTTGATTTTGAAAAAGATATTTGATAGAAAGATCTTTAAGAATATCTGAAAAGATGACGAGAAAGATTGTCTTGGATTTGTAAAGTCTCTCGCTTTTTCTGTAGGCTCATGCATTTCCTGAACAGCTTTTTGTCCAATGTTACTTGATAGTATTTACTGCAATATCTTGGTCTGCAGGCTTCAAGCTATTAAATTTTTGTCAATGACAAAACAATAAAACTCATGCACGGTTCAGATGTGCTTTATTGGTGCTACAAAGTCTTCTCCTTCTAAGCAAATGTCAGCCTATAATTTAGAATTGCCGTGAAGGTTTGAGGACACTAGAGTACATGTGACTTTTTGAGTACACTAAATAAAAGTTAAATACAACCTATATTCATGAATTTTGTAGTTTTAATAATTTACACTCCTATAATTTTGTAACGAGTCAATTACCTTATCTAACTTTAATATTTACAAAACTGGTCCTCTTATAATGCCGTCCGTCAAATATTTTTACAAAAATTACCAAGGGCAGCTAATAGTGACCAGTGAGTAATTTTTCTTAACAACTAGATAATTTCTCTAAAGAAGCTAGACATTAAGTATTTGATGAGCATGCAAAAAAACTAGATTTTTATGTGCCACGCGTCATTTTTCCTATTTTAAGAAAATATATATTGTATTCTTAATATTGATTTATTTTTAAGGAAACAGTAAATGAAGAAAAGTAGACGAATATAGAGACAAATTCAAAATAATGAGTTTCGCTGAATATTTAGGAAAACCTACGAAAACGACTGGAAATATGAGGTGGAATGTAGAAATATCTTAAAAATATTATAAAAATGACCGGAATAACTAGTTTAGTTATCAAATTACAGAGATGTAAAGTGACTAAATTTTGGTTACCAAAATTAGTTACTCTAGTAATTTTTTTATCATTTTTGTAACTTTCTTTTTTTCGACTATTTTTATAGTTCCTGGGAGAAATGTGATTTTTTTTTATCGTTTTTCATACTATTTATTCAAGATAAATAATATGAATGGTGAACATAATTATAAATAATATATGAATCTAAACAAGTGCACCACATATACTTAGTGACTAGTATGTATAAGATGAGTCAACTCTTTGAATTTCAAATCAAATCATATAAAGTAAGTCTATTGCTATATATATAAGATGAGTTACTCTTAGAATTTCAAATCAAATCATATAAAGTTTGTTATAAGAGTGTCTATCTATCCAACATCATGACAACAAATTTCTTTCCCAACTTAAACAAAAAATATCTTTTCAGAATTCATGAATAAACGGTGCCTTTGATTCTAGTCATTCTATCAATGTATAGAAAATGAGAATATTGTTTATAATCGTATAGACATCCGGTGTGAAAAGAATTGTCTCGTAGAAATCACCCTTGTATGAAAAGTAAATAAATATATTTGTAACTTTTTAAGATGCATATTTATTTATTTACGACAAAAAACGCAAATCTATACTACTTTCAAAAATATGAATATTTAAAAAATATTTTTAGACCATTCAATCCAATCATAATGATGATATTGATACTCATATAACAATAAATTAGTAAAATAATTTATGTTGAAAGTTACAAATTAAAATCACAGAGTATGTAAGTTATAAAGCACAATATATAACTTACAATTAACCATTTTCATATTACTTTTAAGAAGCCTTCACCTAAAAATATTTTCCTATAAAAACGGTTATGTGCAAGTTGTTTTAAGTTATTTATATGTATTTCTCTTACTGTTTAAATATGTATTTTCTACACATCCTCAAACTTTTAATCTTTTTATTAATCATCTTTTATACTTTGATCAGATATGCTTATTTTAAAATTTAAACGTCTTATAAAAAATTTCAACATTGTTTTTGTTTCATTTTAATGTTTCTTTCATCATTTTCACCTTTCAATATGTTATTGATTGGTATTTCGATTACTTGCATTTATTTGTAAAATTTCTAATTGTAAATGTTGAAAAGAGTTTGCGTGCCTTTAGTACCTAAAATATATCTCATATATATTATAATTTAATTAATATTAATTTAGTGAAAAGAAAATTACATGTGCAATGTAAGTGATAATAGATTAATCTTTAATATATTAAAAGTGTGGATCAAATGAGAATTATTTTTTATCTTTTGTCCACATATCATTCTTATAATTTTCAAAATCATATTTATTATCTATTACTTTTTCTTAAGATACTTGATAAATTATTAGTACGTCAAAATTTTATTGTTATTCCCAATTACTCATTATTAAATTAAGTGAAGAGTTTTCATATATTAGATTTTTGTTGAAATTCTCAAAAGATAATTATTTACAAATTTAGTATAGTAGATGTTAATTATCAATGATGAGAAAGATATAAATATCAATGGAATCGCAACTTTGTTAAGTGAATGAGTTTTTGCACATAAAATTTTGTTGAAATTATCAAAGGTAGCTTTAGTAGTGTAAACGTTAGTTATCATAATATGGTATCAATATTTTGATTTTAATTTACATTAATTAAATAAGACATGCATGTCTTATAAGAAAATCAAATATGCATGCCTATTTAATTTTCTTCAAATACATGTATATAATAAATCTTGGAATTTTCCTCAAGCTTAATGTTGGCAAGTTCTTCAAGTTCAACCAATAATTTCTAATAACACAGATATTTCTTTTACTCTATAAATATTTTATTAATAAATTTAAAACATTTAAACACTCAAATATTTTATTAATAAAAATAATTTGGTATCTAACAATGTATGTAATAGATCTAAATTGAAAGTAATTTGGTATTGCCTGTGATGTTTTACCAGTACTGATATTTTTTTACCACTTCTTAGAAGTGATATACACTTTGTCAGTACTCGCCTCGCGAAGAGGCGACTTTGGTTTATGAAGATTTCGCCCATTCTTCCGACGTGTTCAGAACTGTATCGTTTTTTAATTAGTTTCAAAACAATATTATTTTAATAATTTAACCCAAAAAAAGCACACTATTCGTACAAAAAATCCATGTAGTAAGTGTAAATATGAAAATGTATTTAGGAGATATATCTATAACTTACGTCTGTATATAAAGAAAATTGTAATACTGCCAAATAATTTAAGATAAATCTTTAAAGTTTTAAATTGTACAAAAGATTCTGCAACTCATGAGTCAAGGATGAGTTCAGGTTGAAAAATTCAATGAGAATACTAGCGAGAAAACAGATGAAAAAAAAGAGTTGGATTTCACCCACCTAATTGGCTCAGTCACGTACATTGTACAGCAGGAATTCTTGCTCAAGCAATTAATTGTTTGTATTTGGACAATTGTGGTGGCTGCATTAATACCATTGTAGATCAGTTGACTTGACACTGCTTTATCATGCCTTCAAGCATTGCTATCTTTCAGAATCAACAGGAAACAACGACGATGCAATGATGCAAATTCTCTAAACATACTGAGATAATGAGACGAATCACGGTTCCTCATCAGAGTTCGATTCTAAATAAGCTCTAAGGACTCGGCGATACTTTTCAGGGTGATCCCACCAAGTTGGGGTATTGAGGATTTCCTTCTCCAACCAATATGGATCATACTCCTTTTTCTCTGTAAGCTTCTCGTAAAACCTTCTCCACTGGTACATTGCACGCTTTAAACGGACACTCTTACCTCCTCCAAATACATACTTTAAATAGTCCTTTGCTAGCCGAGTCAGTTCTTCACCATTGATAATGTAAACATACTGCCACAGAACAAATGAACAAAAAACAAAAAAGGAATGATAACGTACTCATTAACATAGTCTCCTTGTACTAGATACCTACGAGCTTGGTTCATCCAGTTGAAAGTAGTTTCATAAGAGACAAATTCTAATTCTAAGAACTAATAGATCAGGTATTGAGAAAACACTTGTAAATAAGGCATAAAAGATTATTCCGAAATATCCAACGATACTTGAATCCCAGACAAAAAAAATTATCATCCGGTTTTTGTAACCATAATCATCTGACCAGACTTTCGGGTAATTACATAACAGATATTGACAAGGCATATTCGTTTCATAATTATATAACAAATTTAAGTTGTAATTTAATTTTTATATGCTGATAATGGTGAACAAAGCCAATACTCTATGGCATAAGACTGGACAAACTCCAGGAAATCTAGCACAAATCATGAACTTCCCCTACTACACACGGATACAAGCTTGCCTTTACGACTAGACTACCATGAGGTGGGTATTTTGAGATTGTAGACCAATTTGATTATGAAACGAGTGTACTATATGTATTTCGTCTTTAACATATCATGTACAGTGCAGTCCAATATTTACAATACAACGAAATAATGAACTACGAACCAAAAGCGTCCAACAATACCAATGACATCAGCACTGTAATAACTGTTGCAAACTCTTCAAAGCTATGCAGAAAAGAAGCAATCGTATATTTAGTTATCAATACTTGATCTTAGAGCTGGTCCTGAGCATATGTGAAACATTCGTTTAACATTTTCTTTAATAAGAAAAACAATAGTTTCACCTTTGTGTCCATTTCCCTCTTCCAGGACAAACTGATGCTTTAGTAAAGTAAGTTATGAAGTATATTTGCACAAACAAGTAATCCCTCATTTAAAAAATAGAGGAAGGGAGAGATTTTACCAAGAAAACAAAGCCAATGGTTGCTAAAATCACTTGAAAAGTTTCATCCATAATTCCAGCAAGGCCTTCATCCTCAGATCCACTAGAGTTATCATCATCATCATCACCACCACCACCACCTAGACTTGGTGGCTTATTGCTGCTGCCTCCACCATAGTACTCTTTCTTTTCAATCTGTTGTCGCAGTACATCTTCTACCGACCCTCCCTTCTTCAAATTCCCAATAGCTTCTTCAAAAAATTTCCATGAGAAACCCTGATAACAGTTACAAAAGAAAATAAAGTCCGAAGATTTTCCAACCAAGACGAGACGTATAGGAAGAAGTTGATAATCATCATGTCTATACGCCCATTTGTAAAATAGCAGGGGAAAACAGTTTCTTTCTCATCAGTAAAGACAGGCATTTATATGCTTAAAAATATCAGATAAGGTAAAAGTGTAATTGTAATTAAAAACAGAAAACCCCTTAGGGCCGTGAAACTGAGAAATCAAAAGAAAAGAGTCCAACTGTCATAAAGTCACGACTAAATATGAAGATCTAGAGAAAATGGTATAGTTCTAGGCATAAATGTATTTAACCCTAAAAAATCTTAGAACTTTAAAAATATTCAACTTTATCTTTTTCATTTTCTTTGATCATTCCCATCATTAGCATGCTTGCTTTTCTTTATAAACGTTAACACAATGGGTGAACATCTCCACTTCACATTTGAAGTAGAACAAGCACCTCAACAACAGCACATCAGTCTTAACAAGGAAATTTAGAAGGAACAAAATCTCGAGAAAACAGATCATTAACCACTCAATGAGAAGGTGCATACATTGTAAGATACAACTGATTGTTACATTATAATTTGAAAAAAAAAACAAATTTCACGTGATGAACAAATGACTGGGAACTATTTATTTTAAGAGATTTCTCCCATCACTGTCTCTAGGTTTATTCTTTTGACATACAATTTGAGAGGTGACGTCAACCGCCAAGTTTTAGACTATTTAGGGAAAGACCTCTTACCCCATCGTTACCTTCAGTCTTCCCTTTTCCACCAAATACGCAAACAGGCATGCATCGCTGGTACTTGTGGCACTCATACATGAAATAAGGCAAACCCTGTTGGCGAAGAGACGCAAAAGCCCTAGGGACTGAAATAACATCGGCAGGCGACTTGCATAGCTTAAAAGGGAGGCAGTGTGATGTAGAGACACTTGAGGTAGTAAAACAACGTTGAGAGGCAATAATATGCATGCTACTCATCCTCTTAATCCGCACCAACTAACAACAAGAAAACTATAAAAAAAAACACGCAGAAGAAAAGAGTGATTGAAAAGAAAATCTCCAACGCTCACATGTAATATAATTGGCAGTAGATGAGATTTAGATTAACTAGAGGCACATGAATTCACCGCTTCTTCTAGGCGGTCGAAGTATCCGCAGACAAGTGAGGCAGCGGGAGCTAATCAAGGCGAAAGTACAGGAACATAGAGGTTCAAAGCCACAGAGCAGATGATAGCGCCGCGCTTCTGGTTTGACGCCTGGAAGAGGGCCGAGTTACACAAATAACCCGTGGAAAACCTTGGAGTAAAAATTGCAAAATACGACAATACATAGGTAAGGTACAGTAAAAAAATTGGCGTATTTGCTTGTGTTTATATGAATTAGTCTTATTTGAATTTCTTTTTTGTGCTTTGCCATTTTTGACCCTTTTTCCTTTAGTCTTTTTTTTGGTAAATAAGAAATAGATTAACACTTAAGGGATACATCTGTACAAAATGCATATCCTAGTTATATAAATTAAGCATCTAATTTAGGACAACATGAGTTACAAACAAATTAAGGCTTACATATTTGTCAAAGACTATGTTAACCAGGCACTACTTCGGACGTGGTGGATTTTAAAAAGGTTGTCACTATTTCATTCAAATATACGATTATCCCATACTATATTTCGAAGAAAGTGGCATATTTGAAATAAAGGGTAGACACTCTAGTCTTTTAACCCTCAAAGCCAGCAAATAAAAAGTTGCATTAATGAGAATATATAATAATTTTCATTGTCACAATACATTCTTAATGAAATGGTTAATTACCTATGAATAAATGTGAGTTTTAGGAGTTATCTTGGTAGATTTAATTAGTTTTAGTAATAAACTAATCTATGAGTTACCAAGAAAGAAAAATTTATTAGTAAACCTCCAAAATACAAAGTAGACAACGTATATACAATTTGAAAGAAACCCCACGCATTACATGAAATAAAAAATATCAATCAATAAAAACATATTAAAGCCATAAAAGAACATTACAGCAAAAACTACATTGTTTTCTAATATCATTTTCATATCTTTAATATAAAGGATGAGATAATGTTTATTTTTTCTTTGAATCAGTAAGTACAGCATACCGTTATTTATAAATACTTTCACTGATAAGAGTGTAGGGATAAAAAGCCACATGGGCTAGAGCCCACTTCAAATAAGGATTTTAGGCAAGGCTCAATACTCATCTTATAATGAGGGGCTATAAAATCTCAGCTCAATGGCTCTGGACAATGGAACAACTTTATAAGGCTCAAGGTCACCATGGTGACCGAAGGCCCACCCATGGCTGAGGTCACCATGGTGACCGAGGGCCCACCCATGGCCGAGGTCACAATGATGATCGAGGGCTCATCCCCTCTGACGTAACAGAAACACGATCTCAACATCTCCAAGATAATCTCAAAGTTGTTTAAATGAATAAGATAACAACTGAAAATACCTGATTTAGGGGAATATTCTCTAAACATTCTCCTTTTTTCGTTATAAATAGATGGTGATCACTCACAAGAACGGTATGCATTCTCGCAGTCTTCCACAATACCATTCTGGAAGACATTCTACTGAATTATGCGTTGGAGTGTATTAGGTTGGGCACCATACGGGTGTCGAGATAATCCTTCATCATTCCTTCATTTTGTAGGATTATTGATTTCATCGTGAGACAGTGGCAATTTGATTCAACGGTAGATTTTGAGCATCTACAGTTTGGCGCCGCTTGTGGGAAAGAAGGTATTCCTTGAAAGTTCAGTAAAGAAAAAAAGAAAATTGAATTTGTTATCGTGATGGTGAACACAAGAGCAAATCCGGGACAAAACGACCACAATGAAGATGTATCTATCGAAAATCTTGACAAAAATCTGATAGATGTAACGGGGGACAGAATCAGATTCACATAGCTCCAATAGAAAATCTGGCAGTTCAACAACCATTTAATGGTACTGATCCGACCGTCATTCTCTTGTTGGAGAAGGTGGAGCACCTCACCAAGGAAATCGCCGACCTCAAGAGGGGAAGTAGAGATGAAGAGGGGATCGGGAGAAAAAGGGAACACACGCTCTGACATCGGGTTGTGCGCGGTCATATCAGAGAAGATAGGCACAGTCTTAGCCCTGCATCAGATCACTTAACTTAAGAAGGAAGGGATCACAACCGGAATGAACCCCGCATACCCAATGGGAGAGGAGAGTCACGTGATAAGGTCAGAGGGGACTCTCAGTACTCACGACATCACTCGCGTCACTCCCGTCAATCCAAAGGGATTCATGATGAGGCTGAGAGCCAAAGGTTAAGGCATCGTGATTAGGAGCATGGATGCAACCAGGACGTGGATGAGATAGCTGAGAAAATCAAAGATTTTCATTTAAGGGTCACATGCTTGGACATAAAGGGCAAAGGGAAGAGTAGGGCCTTAGTCGTGGTAGTATGCAGGATGACACAGTCACCCTTTGTAGTGGGAATCACATCGATGATACTACTGAAGAGGTTCACCACTCTAAAATTTAAAATGTATGACGGCACCTATGATCCCATCGATCATGTTCTACTCTATAAGCAGGTGATGTCAGGAGCATGCATTCCAAAGGACAAGTTAGAAAGCATGCTATGTCTATAGTTCGCTTCAAGTCTGAAGGGAGCCGCCATCACATGGTTTGGGAGCCTAGAACCTCGGTCCATACACACATTTTTGTACCTGGCGATCCTCTTCATAGAATAATTTGAGAGCAGCAAAAGAATGATTAAGGAGGCACATGACCTCTTCACCGTAGTCTAGAAGAATGATGAGGCCCTAAGGGAATACATCCAAAGTTGCAATAGTGAAAAAGATTGGGATCATCATATGCAATGATGCAGTAGTCACGGTCGTTTTCAGAAACAGACTGATGGAAGGCATAAATGTGTACACGTACTTGCACTGAAAATAGACTCAATACCCTATCAGAATGTCTCAATAAGGCCAACGAATTCGTTATGCTTGGCGAAGAGATGACAAAGAAAAAAGGCAAAAAGAGTACACGAGAGAGCTCCCCTCGGGTGAGAAAAGAAGATAGAGATCAAAGGGGAAGGTCAGAGTGAAGAAGCGACAGAAAGCAATCACAAGAGAAGGTCAGTACCCGGGGAAGACGATGGAAGTATACATTGACGATATCGTCTTCCACGAGAGAACATCTTGGGACCGAGAGTCATCTCATAGTTCAACCTTCCGCCAATGACCGTGAGCCTGAAGGAACTTGTTCATCAGATCGATGGCAAGAATCTCCTTCCTCAACTTCCACTATTGAAGACAAATATGGGGAGGAGGAAGAATCAGAATCAATATTGTGATTTCCACAGAGATTACGGGCATAGTATGAATGATTGTTAGAATCTTAAGCACGAGATAGAATTTCTAATCAATCGCGGCTTCTTGAAAGAATATTTGTTGGAGCAAGCCGACAAGAGACCGGGGGGAGAGGCTGAGGACAGACCCTGAGGGGAGTCCATAGAGATGCATCGTGTACGTGATCCATGGTGGAAAATCAAGTGGATGAGCAAGTACCTCGGCAAGGAAGGGGCACCTAAGAGCTGCCCATCTGCTAGTATTTTTAATAACAACTAAAGGGACGTGGTCAGACCTCAGCTGCACCACCCCTTGAAGAAACGCTAAAGGTCTTGATTCATCTGTCAGACCCTAAGAGGGTCGTAGGCATAGGCTCGGACCTAAGAGATCCGTTGAGAAGTGAACTGCTAACTTTTCTGAGAGAAAATTGACAGACTTTTGCTTAGAATATTTCAGGCATTCCCGGAAGTGACCCATTTGTCATCTCGCATAAGTTGGAGGTAGACCCAGCTTATAATCCAGTAAGACAGAAGAGGAGAAAGTTCACCTCCGACAGAAATAAAGTCATCAATGAGGAAGTGCAAAGGCTATTGGATGTCGGATTTGTCAGAGAGGTTCACTACCCTAACTGGCTAGCCAATGTGGTGGTGGTCAAGAAGAAGAATGGAAAGTGGAGGGTCTGTATAGACTTCACTGACCTAAACAAAGCATGCATGAATGACATCTTCCCTCTTCTGAAAATAGATCAGCTGGTAGACCCAACAGTGGGGCACGAGATGCTCAGTCTCATGGATTCCCTCTCTGGGTACAATCAGATACTCATGCACCCCTCAAATCAAAAAAATACATCCTTTGTGACTGAGAGAGAGATTTATTGCTACAAAGTTATGATGTTTGGACTGAAGAATGTTGGATCCACCTATCAACTTTAGTCAACAAGATGTTCTAAAAGTACCCGGGGAAGACGATGGAAGTATACATTGACGATATGGTGGTAAAGTCACTTCATGCGCATGACCATGTGTCAGACCTAAGGCAGACAGTTGGAGTACTGAATAAATATTATATGAAACTTAACCCATCAAAATGCTCTTTCAGTGTGTCTTCAAGGAGATTTTTAGGCATCTTATCATAAGTCGTGGGATCGAGGCAAATCCTGATCACATCAACACAGTACTAGAGATGTCGCGCCCAAGACAGTCAAAGATGTGTAAAAATTAAATGGATGATTAGCAGCCCTTGGTGGGTTCATATCGAGGTCCTCAGACAAATATCTTCCATTCTTCAACATCCTAAGAAATAACAAGAACTTTGGTTAGGATGAGAAGTGTGCAGATGCGCTCGCTAATTTAAAAGGTATCTTATGTCTGCACCCCTTCTGTCAAATTCTCAGGAAAACTATTATATTTGTACCTTGCTGTATCAGAGAATGCAGTGAGCTTTGTCTTAGTCATGGAAGAAGGAAAGGATCAATGATCGGTCTATTACATTAGTAAAATACTTTTAGATGCCGAGAAAAGATACTCACAAATGGAAAAGTTAGCTCTGAGACTAGTCACCTCGGCTAGAAAACTCAAGCACTACTTCTAGAGTCATACCATCACGGTAAGAACTTCACATCTATTCAGATCCATTTTGCATAAATTGGAGATGTCCGGAAGATTGATGAAGTAGGCTATAGAGTTGGGAGATTTTGACATCAGATACGAACCTCGAACCACCATCAAGGCTTAAGCACTTATTGATTTTTTTTTTGTTGAAATGACGTCATCCCAAGAGGATGAGGAGTCAGACTGTATATAAGATGTCACCAGAGATGACACAACACATAGAGAAGCGGGAGAGCAACCTTCGAACATGGAATGGGCACTCTACATTGATGGCTCAGCAAACGCACGTAGATGCAGAGCCAGTATGATACTCAAAACCCCAGATAGGACAATAATCAAAAGGGCGCTACGCTTTGGAATCAATACCTCAAATAATGAAGCCGAATATGAAGATTTTCTCACGGGAATGAAGCTAGCCAAGGACTTGGAGGCAGAGCATCTAAGGGTATCTAGTGACTCTCAGTTGGTTGTTAATTAAGTCAATGGTGACTTTCAGGCTAAGGACATTAGGATGAGGCATATCAAAGTAACGTTCTAGATTTGATGGGGAAGTTTAAAAGGTGCTCTGTAGAGTGGCTGCCCTGAGTAGAGAACAGCCGCGCGGACGCTCTGGCAACTTTAGAATTGACCATTAACACATATATGAAGAAAACTATCTCGACTGGTTTCCTTGTAGAGTCGGTAACAGATCAACAATGTTGACCCTCATCCGATGATACCTTAGACAATCGAGCCTAGTGGGATGGACCCCCTCATTAGTTACATAATAGAAGGCGTACTCCCATGAGACCATGGTGAGGCCAGGATGTGCGAATTAGAATCGTAAGGTATTCGGTCATGAATGGAGTTTTATATAGAATACCTACATTGGGTCATATTTAAGGTGCCTCCATCAAGCGTAAGCTCAATATTTGATGCCTGAATTATATGAAGGACAATGTGAAAATCATTCAGGCGGAAGGTCAATGAGTAAGAGACCTGCATGATGGGATATCGTTGGCCTGGTATGGACATTAATGTTGCGAAGTATGTTGCTAAATGTGATAAATGTTAGAGGTATACACCGATACCAAGACAACCGCCAAAATAACTAACCTCTACAATCATTCTATGCCCATTCATGCAATGAGGATGGACATAGAGAGTCTGATGCCACCTGCAGTTGGTCAGAAGAGATTTCTATTCATGGTCACCGATTATTTTTCCAAGTGGGTGGAAGCAGAGTCTTTCACAAACATCAAAGAAAATGAGGTCAAGGGGTTCATCTAAAAGAACGTTGTATGTAGATTCAGGATACTAAATACCATAATCACAGACAGTGGACCTCAATTCTCAGGAAGAATTGTGAAGGAGTTTTGCAAGGAGTTGGGTATTCAGCTTCATTTTCAGCACCTAGACACCCACAGGCGAATGGGAAAGCTGTAGCCTCTAATAAAATAGTCTTAAATACACTTACGAAGAGGCTCTGCCAAGCTAAGGGAAAATGGGTGAAAGAGCTCCCAGCAATGTTATGAGCAAATACGACCATGAAGAGGGCTCCTATAGGAGAGTCACCTTTCTCTTTGGTTTATAGAGCTGAGGTCGTGATTCCGGTTAAGATTGGGATGCCCAATATTAAGGGCACAACTCACAGAAGTGGGCAACAATGGAGAAGCAACGACCCAATACTTCAATAAAGGTCAAAAGAGAATTGACAGTGATCAGGATGGAGGCGTATGTGGAGAAAACATCCCAATACTTCAATAAAGGTGCCAACATCCGCATATTCACAGTTGGGGACTACGTGCTCCGAAAGGTATATCAGAATATCCAAGAGCATGAAGTGGGTAAGCTTGGCCCAAATTGGGAAGGTCCTTACATCATTGCAGGAATCATCAGATTAGGGACATATATTCTCCAAGACCAATAAGGGAGAACAATCAGTAAAAGTTGGAACGCAACTAACCTAAGGATTTACATTCATTAAGTACTTTATTTTAGTTAAATTTTTAAGCAATTTATTTCAATAAGTTGTAATCACAACAAATTTAAGTTCTAAGAAGTATTATTCAGATTATTTGTTAAATGATAAGTCCTGTTCTAAGGAAAATACAAAGCACGCCCAAGACCATGGAACCCTCGGATGGAAGACCTCACCCAAGCCCACGGCTAGATGAGGCATCCTTATCTTTGAGATGATCTGTAGAAAGACCCCGCATAAGGCGAAAGGACCACAATAATATTTTACGACATTGACGCCCGAGGTCATGGAACCTTCAGATAGAAGATCTCATCAAAGGACACGGCTAGATGAGACATCCTTATCGCTTAAGATGATCTGGAGAAAGAACCTACATAGGGAGAAAAGACCAAGGTAATATTTTATGGCGCCCAAGGTCATGGAACGCTTGGATGAAAGACCTCACTTAAGGCCATGGCTAGGTGAGGCCTCTGTTAGAATTATGTCCATAAAATATGGTGTAATAACTACTTATGAGTATTTAGTTAATGAAATAATGAAAGTTTTTTTATTAATTAAAGTGTGTTTATAATTTATTCAAGTCCTGGAACTATTGCTAACGTAAAAAGAGTAAAGACTTAGAGGTCTTCCAGATAAACTCTTCTAAAATAGTTCAGAATGTTATTCACACTCTAAAGATCGTATGGGCAATCAAGTTTGATTATGATTGTTATGTTGAACGAAAAGATGCCGTTCTTGGGGCATGGAAATGGAGAACGATTGACCTAGACATATTATGGAACATGTTGAATAGACCAGCAACAAATTAGTTTGGAGCAAAGCCGTTTATCTAGCTCTAAATCTAATTATATACATTTTAAGGGTATTTTTTATGATTACCTTAATCCTGAGATGAATACGAAACTTGGCTTAGTTACTTATGGTCTTTGATATGCCAAAGGAGTGAGTTCGAATTGCCGGACAATACCTCGGCTGTTGGGATCGTGATTCAACTATGTTGGAGTTACGTGATTCACATATATGGAATTCATGGCGAGATTGCAAAATACAACAATATCACATTATGCTTTTTTGATGGGTGTGTGAATAAATAAACCTGGCCATGTACTCAATGAAATGAATCATTGAATAAGACATAGTGAACTATGTGAGACAATTCACTGTTATATCTTTCTTATTCACAATCAATAAATGAGTAATGAAATAATAACTGGAGGGGTAATATGGTAATTTTATATCTCACTCTTGTTACTGATATTCACGAAGGGTAACATAGAAAAATATTATGTGGACTGTGAAATAAAAATGTTTATTTGCACCAATAGTAAATGTAGCGCGCATGAATCGAAAGTTGATTCGGTATCGGACCTATAGTGGTGTCCTATGATGTCAAGATTAAATAGGTCAGGAATTTATAGAGATAAATCCGCTGAGTATTTGAATCCTATAGCTTTATTCGTGGTTCATTCAGTCTCACAAATAACTCATAAGGATATGAATGAGAAACAACACAATTTGGACCAAAAATGTGTGTTTGGACCGAGGTATATTTCCCGACCCATACGTGATGTGTATCGTCACTAAAGTAGTGAAGAGCAAAAATTAATGTTCAAATTAATTAATTATTATTTTTTAATTATTGGATAGTTAGTAAATAAAAAAATTAATTCATTAATTGATGGAGATCAATCTAATTTATCAATTTTGATTGATGAATTTGGACACAATATTAACTCTATGAAGACATAAAATTTTGACAATTACAATATTTCGGCAATTTATAGTATAGAGGTATACATGTAAATTCTGTAATCTTTATATAAGGTATGGCATTAGGGTTGTCTTTCTAAGTGTGTTGACACAACCCTCACAATGTGTGATTACACGGAGTGAAGAAAGCAGTTTCTATCTCCCCTCCTTATTGTCGACGAAATCTAGAAAAAGAAGAGAAAAAATTATTTTTTTTCTTATGTTGTTTTGAGAGCTCACACTCACATCCAATTGAGATATACTTCTGAATCCTACGATTAGTTGTTGGTGTGAAGATTGATTCATGTTCTACGAAAAATAAAGAATGCAAGACAATCAATAGGATTCCGCCAAGTCAAGACTTCTCCGATACAAGAAATTTATAATATTATTTATACCTCTTCTAAATACGTCAATCTAAATATGCGTTATCATAAAATGTTTTATATTTAATATGATTAAATAGTTGATGTGATTTTTTTTTATTTTTCGCCCGTGAACCGTTCGTGGTTCATTGTTTTTCCTCATTTTTTTAAAACTCGATCCAACAATTGGTATCAGAGCCTTGGGTTCTTGATTGTGTATATTTAGTAATTAGATGTATGTATCAATGAATGTTGTGATATTGGTATATTTTTTTGTATGGTAGATTCAAAACATGTTTGAATGTATTTTATGAATGGATCTTGATCGATTGGCTTTAGGTGTTTATTTTCAATTTTAGGATCGATGTACGCCAAAATTGAGGCATAGGATTTTGTGTAATTTAATTTTTGCAAAATTTGTATCTTTAAATTCCGTGTAAATCCGTTGTCGCAAGAAAAGTCGCCATCCACCGCTACCGCCACTGCCGTTTACCATCACCACCGCCACTTGCTGCTGCGCCACATCGTCGCCTACTCCCTCATGCTGTTGTTTGTCGTGGCCGCTCGACGCTGTAGGTTTCCTAATTTTAATTTAGAAAACCATAGAGATTTGGAAACTTTAAGATTTTTAGGAAATCTTGGGGTTTTAGAAATTTTAGGGTCTAGGAAACTTTGAGTGTTTGGAATCTTTAGGGTTTAGGAAACCTTGAGATTTTGGTAATTTTAGAGTTTAGGAAACCTTGAGGTTTTGGAAACTTTTGGGTTTAGGAAACCTTAAGGTTTTGTTCAATCCAGTCCCTAATTTTTTTATTTAATTCGATAATTTTTCAACACTATGTAATTAGAATTTATTTTATAAATTATTTTTAAAATAAATCAATTGATTAATTTACATGGTATTTTATTTATCAAAGTAAATATTGTTGAAAAATTAAATTTTAAATTAAAATTTGAATTTGAATTTTGAAAATGGAACTGAACTTTTGTAAAGAGTTACAAATTGATGGGACTTTCTGAAGGAGAATCAAAATATTACAAACGTCATGAAGATGAATATTAAATTATAGTAACTTATTTATTATTCTTTTTATGGGTTGTAATTAAAAATGAGCTATAAAGATGTTAATTTTGAATGAATGATGTCTTATTAATCTCGTATCATCATAAAACATATCATATATAAATAGAGATATGTCAATATCAAAATGTCATGTGGCATGTACATGCATCATTATAGTTTAAGTTTATAATGGGTTATAATTTAAATACAATACAAATTTTATAAAAGTTATAAATTTTAAATTGTGATTTAAATTTTATAAAAGTTTATAATTTTCAAAACTTGTTTTTTCAAATTTATAAAAAGTTATATTTTTTTTAAAAAGCAATGAAAAATCTATTTTTCCAAAACTAAATGGGAGTGTCATTTACGTTGAAACGTTCTCAAGATCCCCAACACAAACTTGATCATGGCACGATGAATGGTTTAGACCCGCCCCAGTGGTCTTCTATTTAGTGGGAGAAACTTGAAAATCGTGTCTCTTTGAGTAATCAAATTGCTTAAGAAACTAAAACTTCTAAAAGAAGTAGTGAGGCAGGACCGTTCCTAGATGGACTGTTAGTTCATGGCAACATTTAAAGCCGATGCGTTGGTTAAAAATTTAGATAGAAGCACATTGAAATCCCTCATAGGGGCTAGTAAATGGAGTTAAGGTGATCAAAATCATTTGTGATTGGTTAAGTTAGATGTAGTGAGATCTTGAGAAGCGTTAACTAAACGATAGGAGACTCGATACGATAGGAGGTAGCTTGAACGTTGTCCTTAGATGAGACAAGCTATCGTTGTTGATTATAACATCATGGAAGAATTAGTTTTTTTTTTCAAATATTTAAGTATTTGTATCATGCATCATACTTAATAAATGATTGAGTATTTATTTACACCGCTTTATTTATTCTTTTCAGTAATCATGTCGTTATCCCCACTCTCAACTATCTTAAACACGAACAAACTTACTGGTGAAAAATACGTAGATTGAAAACGTAATCTTGATATCTTGCCGAAGGTAGAAAAGTACAAGTTCGTGCTCACCACCATTTGTCCCCTTGAGCCTATTGTTGAATCGACTCAAGAGGAAAATGATGCTTATGCTTCTTGGCTGCATTCTAATGAGATTGCCAGGTGTTACATCTTGGCTTCTGTTACCAATGTGTTGCCACAACAACATCTGAACATAAAAATCACAGCTGATATGATGCTAAACATCACCAAAATGTTCGGGGATCAGGGTCATCAAAGCCAAACAAGTTGTTGTGAGAATCTTCATGAATTGCTGGATGAAACTTGAAACTCCTGTCAAAGAACATATGATGTTGATCATTAGTTATCTGAATGAGATCGAGATTATGAGAACTGAGGTAGATGGTGAGACTCAAGTTGATATGATCCTTGAGACCTTGTCAGATACTTTTAAGAATTTTAAACTTAATTATCCGATGAATAAGTTGAGGTACTCACTTCCAGAACTTATGAAGGAGTTGCAAAGTACTGAGACCCTATTTTTGAAGGGAAAGAGGAAAACTCAGGAGGTAAACTTTACTGAAAGCAAGTCTTCCACCTTTGGCGCCAAAAAATAAGCACAAGAGTGGTTTGAAGAAAGCTAAGAAAAAGAACTCGAAAGCAGAAGGCATGACGAGGGGGACTTCAGATTTTGTTAGGGAAATGGAGCACTAATATCAGCCGTATCTGTTGGAACTATGAAATTGTGATTCGATAACAGTTTTATGGTTTATGTGATGTTTATTATATCTCAATTTTTGGGAAGAACCTTATTTCAGTAGCTAGTTGATTTGAGCAATGATTCAGTTTGAATTTCATTGATAATGATATTGATATGTTTAGAAATGATTGCTTAATTACTACTGCTAAATAAATTGTTTTACTTAAAATCAATAATTTCAATTATATGTGACACTGAAGTAAATAATGATTTACAAAGGGATAGTAAAAGTTGAAGTCTGACTCAACCGATCTAACCTATTTGTGACACTTATGTCTTGCTGTTGGGGGTTATGCCCTCAGTGTATGTGTTTTGACATTTTGATATGAAATTTAATAAGGATTACATTTTTCTTATAATTGTTCTTTTAAATTATTGTTGAATAATTTATAAAAATATCTGAAAATTTCATATTTATTAATGAGACTATAATCTTGTATTAGTACGAGAGGATTAAGATCATAGATAATGAATAAAATTATCAGCAACATATTAAAGTATGAAATCTTAAATGAATGATTGTTAGTACGGTTCACTAAGCATTATGAATGCATATGATCTAGATCTGGATCATTGATGTGGATAGATATCTTAGTGAATGTACTTTATATAATGAGATTATATATGACTGAATCGATGTGAATTAATATATTTATCAACGTGCCATTTATCATAAAGATTTAATACACATCAATTTGATGATCATATGTAGATAATTCTGAATCGTGAGTAGTCATAACCTCTATGCATGTCTACTGGATTTTTTGGTTCACTCGTTAAGGTTTGTTTGGAAAACAAGCTAGTGATTTTTATTTTGGACATTCAGTCATATGGATGGCTGGGAACATGATCTTACAATATTTAGAATCTAAGATTTCATAACGGATCGTATATCGATTCTCTTAAGTGTGTATTCTGGAACTGAATGGTTATTGAGCTCAAACTTTTGGGAAGTTTAAAGACTTCAAAACTGAAGCTGAAAAGCAACTAGGTAAATCATTGAAAACACTTCGATCCGATCAAGGTGGTGAATACCTGGATTTAGAATTCAAGGATTATTTGCTGGAGTGTGGGATCCTATCCCAACTCACAGCACCTGAAACACCACAACAAAATAGTGTTATAGAGAGGAGAAACCAAACCTTATTGGATATGGTTAGTTCGATGTTAAGTTGCTCATCATTGTCACTTACATTTTAGGGATGTGCACTACACACGGCAACTTACATTTTGACTGTAGTGCCCTCTAAGTCTATAAGCAAGATGTCTTTAGAGTTATGGAATGACTTCAAACCTAGTTTAAGTCAATTCTGTATATGAGGGTGTTCAACTCACGTTCTTAGACCCAAGACCGAAAAGTTAGACTCAATGTCTAAGGTATGCATATTCGTAGGCTATGCTCCAGAGACTAGAGGTGAGTACTTTTATAGTCACAAGGATCAAAAGTATTTGTGTCGATAAATGCAACCTTCCTTGAGCACGACTATATGAAAAACTACAAACCTCGTAGCAAAGTAGTTCTCAAAGAATTAGCAGCTGATGAGATCATACCACCTTTAATTTCTACTGATAAATGACAAACTAGTGAAACTACAGTTCCTATAAAGGAAACCATGGCGCAACGTCGTAATGGGAGGGTTGTGAGACAACCAGCTCGCTACGAACTAGAAGCACATGTCCTGGTGTCAGACACTGATAAGGATGATCAATTATCTTACGAAGAACCAATGGATGATCCTTAAAAGGTAGCAAGAAATTGAATCTATCACTACAAAACATGTGTTTTTATAGCACACTAGGATCGCGTTTTGTGTCAAAACACTAAGGAAGCTATAGGGTAGAGGCGCAGGTTTAGCATTCACCTGGGCGGGGAACCAAATTTTATCCAGCCCGCTTAAAACTTGCTCACAAAATAGTATTCTCCTCCAACCTCTCTCTCTCTCAGCTTCAACCTCTTTTTCTCAGCTCAACCTTATTTCTCTCAGCTTCAACCTCTATTTCTCTCACCGATCTTAGGGCTCACCAAATCTCACTCTCTCTCTTTGAAGACCTATGTTCTCTTTACAACAAGCACATCTTTTCTCATCTCTCCGCAACGAAACTCACAAAGCGTGTGGAACGAAGCTTTCCTCGCTAGGCGAAGCTCTCTCTTAGACACTTCTTGTATGCGTCTCTATTTCAAGTATATGTCATAGATTTTCCCATAGTTCTTTATTTTTGTTCTGGGATGTATTCATTATTGACCACTCACCTTTCCACTGGCATTTTCTCTGAAATTGATGGAATATATGGAATTGAAAAGGAAAAAATAGTTAAAGGAGGGTGTAAATGGGAAAAAAGAAGCTGCGGTAAATGAGGAGAACATGAGGAATGAGGAGAAGGTGTATCATCTGCCTGGTCAGAAGCGAGATCCTCCCGAGGAGGTACCATGTAGTTTGTCTTTGTTTTACTAGGAGCTTTGATCTTGAAATGAATTCCTTTTGATCTAATTGTTGGCTGACGATGATGGATTTTCAGAGAGATCCCATGAGGATAATTTATGAAACCCTTTATGAGTAAGTTCTACACAGTGAGATGGCCCAAATCTGGTGAGCAACTTTGTCTTAATTCTTATATTTATTTGAAATCATCTTTTGATGAGTGAAATGAGTTTGCAACTACCTTTTGTATTTGTTATAAGAAGTTATTTACTCGAGCAAAGTTAGAAAAAATATACTAGAGTAACCGAAAGGACTGTTGACTAGTACAAATAAGTAATAGAAGAGCTATGTTATGCAATCAATCTCTTTCATTGTTCTGAATTATTTTACATTAAAACTTAAAACTCAAAAACATAAGAACTCCTCTTCATTGGCCTCTTAGAACTAAGCTTCCTTAAGTCTTTGTTCTCTTCTCAGTCCATTTGTAAGATAATGTTTCTATTCATTATCAGGTGCTTCATATCGGATACATTTGGTTAATGGATTAAATATGTTGGAGTACTCTATCTTTCATCTGGTCAATGATCGTGTTCTTCAATTGCCAGAACATGTAAGATAGAGATTTAGTTAGGTGGCGATCTCACTATATGAAATTATGTATAGAATGTTGTACTTCGTCTTCAAGTTGAGTGACAAAGATTCAGAGGTCGATCTTTTCTTGCTTTGGAACAATATGGGGGTTATGGTCTGGTAGGATAAGGACAAGGTTCACTACACCAGGATGGGAAGATCTCCTTGAAGGATGTAGTCACCTTACGAGTATTAGAAGTGCCTCTTTGATGCTGCCCCGGGAGAATCTCGGGCGCGACTCCCCATGCAGCAACAGGGGAAACCTGGGGGCGGCTCCCCACGCCACCCAAGGGGGGAACCCCGAGGGTGACTCTCCATGCTGCAATGGGGGAACCTCGTGCACAGCTCCCCATGCCACTCCGAGGGAACCCCGTGCGTGGCTCTCTATGCCACCTCAGGGGGGAACCCCGAGCGCGGCCCCCCATGCCGCCTCGGGGGAACCCCGGGCGCGGCCCCCCCATGCCACCTCGGGGGAACCTGGGCGCGGCCCCCATGTTGCCTCGGGGGCGGACCCCAAGGGCGGCTCCCCATACCACCTCGGGCGGAACCCCGAGGGCGGTTCCCCATGTCGCCACGGGGGGAACCCTGAGCGCGGTTTCCTATGTTACGTCATTTTAGGGATGTGACATAATTTAGGCATGGTGTCACATCTTAGTGTGTGACCATGTTTTAAGCGTGACTCTTATTGGTGTCAGTTTTTGTCTAGACACGCGACTCTTATTGGTGTCAGTTTTTGTCTGGACACGTGATTTGCATGCGATTAAAAGAGACATGTGTATGGTCCTCACTCAACCACATCTATATAAAGGGGTCTCTAGCACCATTATGAGGGGAACCAATTTCACCACTCCCGAGACCCAAACCTCAAGAATATTCTCTCCTCGAAGTTCTCGCTCACTTTAGAGTCTTAAAGGCATTTGTTATCTTTCGGCGGCTGTCTGTGGTTGCTTGTCCTTCACCATTCAACCACCCACTCTTACGTTCCCAGGCATACTTGGCATATACCAGATCACTCATACACACATTATCCTAACTCCCGAAACATTTTGGCAACTCCATTGGAGAGTGATCTGTCTACCATCTTCTTCTCTCTTCGAGTATGGCTGAATGTAGTTGAATGGCGAGAGCTTCTTCTCATTTGGAAGGAGAGAATGTTAACCTAACTATTGAGAACCATGACATGGAAGATTCTACTTCCAGGGAGAGAATTAACCTCTCCGACGTTAGTGCTGCTACAATGACGGCGACTGAGCAGACTAACGCCATTAGAGAGCTCCAAGCCTATAACACTTAGATTCGTACCCTTCAAAGTACACTGACCACTCTCCTCGTGGGTACCTAGAACCTTCCTCCACCACCGCCTGACGTTCATATCGCCCCTCCTCACGTGGCAACCAGACTGACGTCGACAAACAGATTCCATCTATAAATCCCGGGGGCTCATCCGGGTCAGGATCGGCAAACAGTGACCAAAATGCGGATCACTCGAGCAACCCACAAATGTTATCATTTCACCGATAGCTTTCACACGTCCCATGTCAGCACATGACGTCCCGGTCGATGGCACCGACACTGGACCTTTCATTATCAAGGAGACACTACAGAAGATGTTAGAGATGGAGCATATCAAAGCCTCTCTGAGCAAGATCATAGTAGACTTTCGTCCCTCATACCCATGTGAGCTAGCCATGAAGCCATACACGTCCGACTATGTACCCCCAAAGTTCTGTAAGTATAACGGGAAGGGCGGGTGTGCTAAAGAGCACATTATACATTTCATTGATGACTTGGGCCTACACAGATGTGATGAGTCTATGAGGCTGAGGGAGTTTTCAAAATCACTGACTGAGCAGGCATACACATGATACATCAATCTAGCACCAAGATCAGTTTTAACATGGTCTTATATGGTTTCTGTCTTCATGAAAAAGTTTTTTATGTCTGAGGAAAACATGAGCATTCTCGAGTTGGGGTATGGGCGTCAAAAGAAAGATGAAGACTTGATGACTTACATCAGACGGCTCAAGGGCAAACCATTGGATTGCCATGAAGAGTGGAAAGAGGAAGACTTGGTGAAAATGTGTATCTGCGGAATGCTGAATGAGTATAGAGTGCATTTGGAGAACCTCGACATCGCCACTTTTTTCACGCCTCTATGTAGCTGCTCAACGCACTTACACTTTGGTGTCTAAGCCAAAGGTTGCAGAGCAGGGTAAGCGCAGGGGGCTAACATGGAAGCCTGTGATATACACGCCGCAAGTAGCCATAGCACAACCCCAAAGACGAGGTGCAAAACGAGACAGAAGCGAAATGGATGATCCACCACTTTTCCCCTGCTCCATGGATAAGATGGAAGCATTGTTGGAATCCTAGGTCAAGGATAAGGTCGTGCAGAGACCTTGGGTGGAAAATGTGCCCACCAGAGAAGAAATGGAATCACCTCGGTATTGCCGCTTCCACCGGAACACCACTCATGCAATCAAAGATTGTAAAACTTTAAGATGGATTTTCCATTACAAGCTCCAAAAAGGGGAGATCATTAACACAGACATAGAAGTTGTGGGAAACCAGCCCCCCCCCCCACCCCCACACGCTACATGACCGTTGTGAGAAGAAGTGGGTGATATGCTACAGAACTTGAGGAGGGGTACGCTAAGTACAAAGGCAATCATATGTTGTAAGGTCCACAGATTATGTACTCGGAGTCACAATATGCATGTTTATTTATGAAATGCCTATTCTAAAAATTACAACTATTTGTCCATGTGCATGCTTGTAGGAATAGGCAGGGCCACACGAGACCACATCTATTGCTGATAGTAGATGGCATGACCCTCAAACACTTCAAGTCGTACCGATGATGTTCAACTTTAAGTGCCTGAAAAAAACTATCGTGTTTAGCATTGTAATTTTTACTTCAACTTTTGTGATTATCAAAATAGCCCGAAAACTTATAACGGGCCCGTCATCTTGAAGTGCGTGTAAGACGTTTCAGTGAAGTTAGTTCCTGGAATGCCTTTAAGACGTTTTAACAAAGATTGATCCTGGAACGCTTTTAAGACGTTTTAGTGAAATTTGTTCCTAGAATGCACTTAAGACGTTTCAGCAAAGATTGTTCCTGAAACGCGTCTAAAACATTTCGGCAGAGTTTGTAAGACATTTAGGGAAGTTTACTCCTAAAATTCTCTTAAGATGTTTCAGCAAAGCTTGTTCCTGGAACGCGTTTAAGACGTTTCAATAAAGTTGTCCCTTAAATGCAATAGAAACATTTAAGTAAAGGTAGTTGAGTGGAACTTAGCCATTGTTGCAAATCCCTTCAAAGCAAAACTTGGCCGCCATAACGTGTTTGAAATACACAAGTTGTTTTGGCGTCTCATCCAAGGGAAGACGAGACGCAACGCCAAGTTCATTGGACGAGGCGCTGGCGTGCGCATTGAGGTCAGACGCGGTACCTCGTTCGATGTGTGCTGTCACTTGCCTCGAGGTGAGATGCAGTGCCTTGCTCGAGGTGTTGACACCTTTGAACGAGGTGTGTTGTGGCACGCCTCTAAAAGAGGCATTGTCGTGCTTCTAAATGAGGCGTTATCACGCGCCTCGTTCAAGGCGCGGCCACACGCTTCTCCAGAAGGAAGTGTTCTTGCAGCGCCTCGTTCGAGGTGTTGTCATGCCTCGTTCGAGTGATGTGACACACCTCTGAGTAAGGCATTCTCACACACCTCATTAGAGGTATTGTGACATATCTCGCCTTCAGCAAGGTGCCGACATGCACCTCGGGCGAGGTTCTCCTACTCGTTTGAGTTACGATGAAACTGTGGGGACTTCCCGAAAAATGCATCTACTCGTAAATATGGAAGATCTAAATTTATATGATTTGATGTCCGTAGTCATCAGAGACAAAAAAGACGTTTATCCCATTAACGAGTGCGAAAGACACAGGCAACACTCAAATCAGAATATATGTTCAAGCTTAACTGCTATGCCCTCTACCTTGAACATGAGGCTAATGTAAATAATGAGCCGCATCGTTAAGAGTAACGTGTCAAAGAGAACACGTGGCGTCAAAAGACAGTTACATGTGGCACTTACTTGGAATAATGTTTATCAATGCGTGATAATGACAAAATAACGCATGTAAATAATGCTCCTCTTTTATAAAGGTGGCTATCTCATTATATGAAAATAGGTTGCGAGTTGGGTGACAAAGATTCGAAGGTCTTTTCTTGCCTTGGAACAATTTGGGGGCTGTGTTCTGGTAGGATTAGGACAAGGTTCGCTACACCTAGATGTGAAGATCTCCTTGAAGGATGTAGCCACCTTACGAGTCTTGGAAGTGCTTCTTTGATGCCTCATCGGGAGAACCCCGGGCGCGGCTCCCCACGCCACTCCGGTGGGATCCCCGGAGGTGGCTCCCTATACCACCCCAAGGGGAACCCTGAGGGTGGCTCTCCATGCCGTCATGGGGGGACCCCGGGCACGGCTCCCCATGCCACTCCGAGGGGAACCCCAAGGGTGGTTCTCCATGCCGCCATGGGGGGGACCCCGGGCGTGGCTTCCCATGCTGCCACTAGGGGAACCCCAGGGGTGGCTCCCAATGCCACCCCGGGGGGAACCTCAAGGGTGGCTCTCCATGCTGTCACAGGAGGAACCCCGGGCACTGCTCCCCATGCCACTTCGAGGGGAACCCTGAGGGTGGCTCTCCATGCTGCCACGGGGGATCCCCGGACGAGGCTTCCCATGCCGTCACGGTGGAACCCCGGGGGCGGCTCCCCATGCCACCCGGGGGGAACCCCGAGGGTGGCTCCCCATGCCGCCACAGGGTGACCTCGGGCGTGATTTCCTATGTTATCTCATTTTAGGGATGTGACATATTTTAGTGTGTGACTATGTTTTAAGCGTGACTCTTATTAGTTCAGTTTCTGTCTGGACACGCGACTCTTATTGATGTCAGTTTCTGTGTGAACACAAGATTTGCATGCGGTTGAAAAGGACATGTGTGTGGTCCCCACTCGACCACATCTATATAAAGGGATCTCTAGCACCATTATGAGGGGAACCAATTTCACCACTCCCGAGACCCAAACATCGAGAATATTCTTTCCTCAAAGTTCTCGATCACTTTAGAGTCTTAGAGGCATTTGTCACCTTCCGGCAACTCCGGCGGCTGCCTGAGGTTGCTTGTCATTCACCCTCTGACCACCAACTCTCACGTTCTCAGGCATATTTGACATAAACTAGATCACTCATACACATATCATCCTTAACTCCCAAAACACACTTAAACAACAAAGCATTACAAACACCAACCAAATCCCAAATCAGAGAACATCAATCAAACACAAAGGGACATTCCTAAAACTTTAGAATTAGAAGACCAAAAAACAACCATATTCTTCCATAAAACCTCCAGATCCAGCAATTAGACTTTAAATATTCTTCTATTTCTTTCTAACCGTATAATCCAAGGAGTAGCAAAAATTGAATTTTATAGCCCCACTTAGTTCCTTGATCTCTATTTCCTCCTGCTATTTGTACCTGCTTATAAACTTAATGAAGTAATATTGGCATGCTTCTCTTGTTGTTCTATTGTATTGTCATCCATTTAGTTGGTTTTGCAATATGCAAAAACCTGTAGTATAGCTTTTAATATGTATCTATTTGATACGAACAGGATAAAGAATAAAATAAAGTGAAGCAAGCATGTAGATTGCTGGTACAGCAGTTGTTGACTCGGTTGAATCTGTTTCTTCAAATATCCCAAAAGGCAAAAACACAGTCCCTTCTGAGGAAAATGATACGCCCCAACCTTCTGTAGATGATATTGTTTCTGTTAGAGTTGGTGCTCAATTAAGAGAATTAAAAGCTCCGTTGGCAACCTTAGTTGGAGATCATAGTAAAATCGTGGAAGAATTAGCCAAGGTTGCATCAATGGCTAGTGCTGCATTTGACAGAGTCAAAGAAATTCATGAAGAAGTTGCCAACATTTCCAGAACCTCCGTGAATTCAGAGTTGCAGAATAAATCGAATAAACAAACCCCTCAAGATGTTTCCTCAATGAGGCCACTGATTCTGAAAAGACATTGACTGAGAGATGTGAAAGAACAAAGAGACGTGAAAGATAGGCCAAAGGTTTTATGTCCTGGCATTTATGAACTCTTCTACTTTTTGGAAGTTCATGCATTCCTCAAAAGCTTGTGCAATCCTGAAAACTGTATTTGTTGTGAATTCTACTTAATTTACTTAGTTGTACTATTGCTAGTCATGTAAATTTGTTGTTCGGAGTCTTGGATTGAGACAAACAGTATATAATAAAGATAGATATTGGTTTATTTTCGAGTGTATCTTGTACTCGAAGTGACTTTTGAAGCAACTGATATGATTGGAGAAAAAATAGTAAGTGTATATTTCATAAGAAACAACAAGCCAGGATAAAATCAAGCACACATTCTGTTGAAGAAACTGATATGATGGGTTAAGAAATAGAAAAATGACTCGGTTCAGACTAAGCAGAGTCGACTGGACGGGGTTGCAAGAAATGTGGACATGTTCCCTGATGATGTGTGTGGAGAACAAGTTGGGGTTTTTTCAAAACAGAGTTAAACAAACAGCGTGAGAGGTTCAACGTGATGCTTTAAGAACCATAGCACTTCAGTCCAAAGCAGGCATAATCCGTCCTAAAATAAACCCTACTCATTTTTCTGCAGAAGTCACTGAATCCATGAAAATGAAAATGATATTTACAAACAATTAAAAAAAGGGGAAATTGACTATTCTGAGCTTCGAAATAAATAGATAAGAAAGGGAATAAAGGAAACAATCCGAATTTTATTTAATTTGTTTCTTCAACATACTTCCCTTGTTTAAAAACCAATCATGTTCTCTCTATTCATGAAATATACAAACGACAGAGCAAAAACTATTAACAAAACATTGACAACATAAGGCCACACCAAAATCCAGGAAGTACATACTAAACTTCAGCAATACTTGACTCCAATGCTTTCTCCAACCGGGCTGCAAATGGCATGGGATTCCAATTCACCCTCTCTTCCTGAAAACCAGAAAAAGAAAATAATTATCTACTTATAGTACCCCAACTTCAATTATATACTTAAAGATACAGCGAGGAATAAATAAATGATACCTCTCTGTTTCTTCGGGATATGTTTGTCATTCCTCTACAACGTGAGCCCAAACCTGAATTGGTATCCTGCACAGTATGACTCCAGTAGCTCCCAACAGACCCAATAATGGGTGTTTCATCAGGACTGCGGCTTCTTGATCTTCTTGGAGATGAAGTTGCAGAGAACTTTTTGATGTCTTCAAGTGTCAATGCCCCTAAAATTGGTCTATCTTCGTAACTAGAGGCTGAATTTCCTTTCTCCAATGGTGAATTTCCATAAGAATGAGTACTACTCTTGGATTTGGGAGTACTTTCTGATTCAAGCAGCCAGCTTGAGAGGCTTGTATCTACTGCAATATCTTGGTCTGCAGGCTTCAAGCTATTAAATTTTTGTCTTGAAATTTTAAGTGAGAGTTTAAAAGTCGGCTCTGGACTAATTGGTATATTAAAATCCTTCTCTAAATTAATATTCTCCTTTTCTTGATGATGCTGAGGCTGATCTTGTAGGACTGTTTTCTCTTTGGCTGTTTTCCATTGAGTGAGGTTTTCAACTGGGTTCAACACAGAATGAACATACTGACTCCTATCTCGAGCATTTCCGTTAAGAACCGATGTTTCCTTGTGTTCGAAGTCAGCTAAATCATGGACCAGAAAGGGACTATTAACCTCCTTTTCACCGAATTCTGCTGCACAAACGTGTTTCTTAGAACCTATTGACAGAGAAAACAATGACTCTGAAGATTCCTCTTGGATTACTATACTTTTCTTATCAGCATCCCCATCACCTTCTTCTTCCTCATCCAAAGGGGTCAACTCTAGGTCTATGTCTGCATTTTCTTCATCGCTGTTTACGTAATTTTCATACCTATGGCGTGGAGGAGTAGAAAGTGAATTGGCTTTAAGCAAATTTGGAACAGATTCACTTTCTTTCGGTGCTTCTTCTAATTCCGTGCCACTTTTCTCATCATCTTTGTTCTCAGCCAAATCATCATTAATTTCCAGAGTAGATTCAGATTCGCAGGGTTTGATTTTCGAATCGAAGCTCACTTCCTTTTTGTCACCGCAATATAGTTGTTCTTGAGGTTTCTCACTGAGTAAAATTAGGGTTTATGGATAACAAACAAACACATGTAACATTAAATGAATCTCTAGATAGAAAAACAAACAGCTTAAAACCCATTAAATCTAATAGAATCGTTGGATTGAAGGTCCAATTAGAAAATTCAACTGGCTTACTTTGAGGGTTTGATGGGATGACTCTGGTTTTCAGGCTCAGAATCTGCGGAATGAATCGCTTCAGCTGCTTTACGGCTCTGAGACGAACAGATTTTCCGAGAATATTAAACTTCAAAATTGAAGCATTAAACGTTCCAAAAACTATAAAACAAGAAAATCCCATCGAAAAAATAGAGCTAGTAAATAAGCTTACATGATCTTTGGAAGGAGTTTCATCCGCCGATTTTCTATGATTCCGACGCTTAGAAGTACCGAAACAAGCTGAAAAGCACTTCATAATTAGCGACAACAGTGACTTTCTCTAAAGTGCTTTTGAAAATGATAAGACTGGTTATGGAAGCTGTTCATCGAAATGAGAGAGCGGGTTAAGCTTTAAGATTTTTCATATAGTCAGTTGGATTCGAAAAAAAAACAAAATATGACCGTTATACTCAACAGCCAATTGTTATTTATTTTTACTACAATATCTTTTTTGTTTATTTATGCAGCCATGGGCAAAAGATGGTGGTCTTTTCTTTTCTTTTTTTCATTTGTTCACTGTGTCCAGACTAGCTTATATCCAACCAATATCATTCCTAACTTAATTTTTTAATTATTTATAAATTAATTTATCGATCAGATATGATTGATCTCATCTGATCAGTAAAAATTTTAATACTAATCATTTTAATGAGTTATAAAATATTAATTTATCAATAATTATTATATCAATTGATCATTTAAAATTTAATTAATTATATTTTTAACATTAGAAAATATATGATCCCAAATAATTGCATACAACATTATTTAAATTTTGGAATCGAAAGGTATTCAAAAAGTTTTGCTAACTTCAGAGAAAAAAACACATTATTTGGACAAATTAACTATTTTTTTCTTTGTTGCATAGTGGAGGACTTTTCAAAGCAGATGTTGATGTTAAACCCATAAAATTGAGTAAATAAATTACAAAAGAAATGACGTTTCTAAATTCCTAAAACTAATATATGCAGACTAATCATTATTGTGAGTGAGTAGTGTATTTTTTCTTATGTCACATGAACAATATAAATTAATAAAAATATAATTTTAATAATAACGTGAATGTGTAGTGAATTATCTCACATCACATATATTACTACACCATAATTATATTGTACTAAAGTGTTTCTATAATTTAATAGAAGTTAACATATAGTACATCCTAATTTTAGGTACACAATCACTACTTCGATTGTTCTACATCACAGCTTGTAGCTCTTAACTGTAAAATAAATATCCATAATATCCTCTATCAATGCGGATGACGATGAACTAGGGAGGTTCTTTTTTATGATCTAGATAGATGGTTTCCGTTTCAACGATAAAGATATATTTTACATATATTTCAAAGCTTTTTTTAATAATTATCTTTCAATTTAAGTGGATTTGATTGTTGAAATTTAATCGTCGGTCTAGATCATCAATAACGATCTCTTTCTACACATATATAGTAACATTATATAAAATTAATACAAAAAACTCTTATATCTTAAATATACACAAAAATTAACACTTTTAAATGGCCTCACGAAAAAAATAACATTTCACAGTGTAGACAATGACCATTATACCCTCAAACTATTCATTTTTATTCTTTATCCTAAAATTCAATTTTCTCACCTCGAATTATTATTTCTCTCCTCTCTACTAAAATTTATCTCCCTTACAACAAAATCTTCTCTCTGGTCTCTCATTAAAGATTTCAAAATTATCTTTCTCTTGTCTCACCATTATTTCATAAATTCTCTCTCAACTATATTTCCCTCACCTCTCCTAATTTTCACACAAATTTCTAAAACCTTTGAAAATCTCGTGTGTACATATATACACTATTGTATATAATAAATATACATATACATACCACCACACACATATATGCATATATAATGTGTGTTATATAGTATAACATTTATACATATAACATACACGTATATAAAACATATATAACATATAAAGTATATACGTTATATATGCCGGTGCATATGACGTGTGTGGATATATATATATATTACTATAGCCTATTCAGAAATTTCTCAATTTTTTTAAAAAGATTTCCTCTAATCTCTCCCAATATTTTAAATAACTCTCTCATCTCTCCTAAATTTTTAAATCTTTCCTCCTCTCCACATCTCTCTCACTCTTCAAAAAATTGGAAGGGAATGAGGGAGAGTGTGTGACAGTTAGATAAACTATCTAATAAAGGGTTAGATGGTAAATATACAAATTGTCGAGATAATTTAATTTTATTTAGAAAAATTGTTATATATATGTTTTTATTAGTAGGAAACACTTTATTGATTAAATAAAAAGAAACGTATTATTATTATTAGTAGGAAGCATATTTTTGGTTAAACATATTTTAATTCAACCATAGAAGCGGAGTCTCCCATCTATTTGTGCTAAAAGCAAGGGGAGGGGGAGATTTTTTGTCAAATGTCAATTTTTCATTTGAGTGGTATTTTTGAGAGTATCATAATTTTTTCTCTTAATTGGGAAATTTACGGTACCATGGGTGTATCCTACTCCATCAAGTGAAAAATTAACACTTGATAAAATTTGTTGAAAAAAATTAATTTTTTAACAAGTGTCAATTTTTTATTTGAGAGGGTACAATACTGCCCAGAGTACCATAATTTTTCCCCACTTAATTAATCCATCATCTAATAATGCATCCACTACCATTACATACGTACATTCTTACTCTTCCGCGTGTAATATTACATACGTACATTCTTACTCTTCCGCGTGTAATATTAATGCAACTTGATGTATTTTAAACAATAGTAATATTATATAGCATTAGTAGGAAATGACAATATAGGTGACGATTGATGTGAGAGTACTCATACACTTTCTAATGTCGAGATTATTATTTTTACATATTCATTTTATCACATCTCCATTATATTATATACAATGTCTACTCATAAAGTCATAACGGTAGATATAATTATTAATGAGCAATTAAATGTTACATGTCATTTTTTTTAAACAATCTTCTTTCTTGGTCCTCTCATGATATCATAATTAACAAATGAGCTTTATCACTTTCACAAGCTTCTACTCAGGTTGATTTGATTTATTACAAGTTCTTATTTTTCATCTAGCTGGGTCCAATTCAAAACGATAGCTTTAGCTTATCAACTTAAGTTTTATATGAGAATTGAGGACAGCCATTGTGGACACATATTTTGTCGATAGCTCTATTGCATAATTTCACAATATTTAGAATTTTACTAGATTGTAGAAATATTATTCCCACTTGCAATCACACCACCTAGGTTTTTTTAAAAATAATATTGTTAGAATTTGATTCTTGAAATATGACCGTACGGAGATAAAATGTATGGAATGTTAAAGATAATTATATATAGTAATTGTAGTTGGTATGCATAAAAAAGGTAAAAGCATTGAGATGTTAACTTTATTATACTCCATTTGAAATATACAGTTGAGAGATTGCAAGTATAAATAAAAGAAAGTTTGACATTTTAAGAATAAAAAGTAGAAATATTGGAGGACTTAAAAACACCTCAAAATTGAGGGTCTTAAATACCATCCAAAGAGAAAGAGAGATATGTACATTTTTATGATTACTAACACATCGATAGTTGGATCCACTTTTATGATAATTAATCAATCAAATTGTCTGCATGACAGTCATGAAGAATGACGGTCACATTGTGAAATCAAATCAACGGAGCTCATTTACATTAATAAAAAAATAATAGAAGACTAGAATGAAAGAGAAATTAACATTTATTCATACGTCATTGGTTGTAAGGAGAAACACTATCTTTGGCCGTGAGTAGAAAAATTTTCCATGATGTTTTAGGCACCAGCTTATTATTTCTCATGTTAATAATGTGTCTGTTGTTATGACTAATGATCAATAATGATTCAGATAAACGTTATATAAACACTGAAAAAAATAAGGTTAAACCATTATTCCACTCTTACAGCCATTTCCATATACCAAACATGCCCCAACAGACGAGAGAAAGCATTTAGCATAAAAAGTCCTCGGATTATTGTAGATTTATCTTTTGTTCCCAAGGAAATTTTTATAAGTTACGCCAGCTTCCCATTTCCCTAAGCTTCTCGCTTTCTTCTTTCTCTCTCCTCCTCCTATAGATTCACGTTGCATTTGTCTCTTGAATATTCTCCAACTTGGATATTTTTTAATAAAATTTGTTTTTCTTTTATTTTAATATTTGCAGTTCAGTCTTTATTTACATGTGTCTTTCTGCATGCTTTCTCTTCTGGGTCTGCAGCCATAGCCCATCTGTTACTCTCTTCCTCTCTTTCAGTTCATTTGTAACTGCAGTTCTTTATGGTATTTTGAATTTTTTTCCTTATGTATGTTTAAATTTTATGTGGGGTTGCAAAATTATTTTCCAAACAAAAATTGTTTTCTATCTGTCTCAGTTGGGTAAAAATATTTTCGTAATTTCTGAAGGGAATCCCCAAATGTTTTTTTGTTGTTGAAAGGAACCTAACAAACTTAAAAAGGCCACCAAAGTTGTTGGAAATGGCGATTCTGTGGTTTTGATTCCTTTCTTGGACTGGTTAGAAATAAAAACCCATTTTGAAACTTTTTAGCTGATCATGAAAATCCCACCGGCAGAAGCTGAAAAGGTTGGATATGGGTTTGAATTTGTAGTTATGAATTAGTTGGGGATTCCGTAATTTATTGGACCAAAATATTCGGGTAAGCTGAAATTTGGTGATTCTGGTGAAGAAGAAGGAGGAAGAAAATGGAGCCGTTGAATCAGAAACTGGAGAGAGTAGTTTCACAGAGAGCTCTGCAAATGGGAAGCTCATTTCCATGTCAAATTTGTGTTATGGGTTTTCTTTGTGGAGTCTGTCTTACCTATCTGTTTCTCGCTGCTCTCACTTCATTTGTACCCTTTGAATTTGACCATATTTCCTTCCCTGCCATTTCAATGGCGGTTTCATCCTCCAATACAAGCTCAGAATCAATCAGTAAGTGAATTTTATTTATTTTTCGTTTCCACTTTCTTTTTTGTTGGAATTTTATTATTATTATTATTATTATTATTATTATTATTCTTGGTAAATTATCAAGATTGACTGCTCTTTCTATCTGCTTCTATTATTAAGTGCAATGGTTATTTTTAGGATGAAATATACAGGAAAACTGAAGAAACTTGGGAATTTTTTTAAGATGGGTAAAGAATTAATTACCAAGCTATATTTTATTAATTGGAAAATTGGTAGTTGAGAGATTCTCATTATTGGGGTCTTATTATTCTAGAAAATTGTACATGGGTGGAAAGCCATGATTGGAATAGTGAAAGACTCAAAGGGTGTCTTCAAAGGTACTTAAAGCTAGCAAACTTCTTGTATAAACACTTAATACTCACTTAAACAGCTAAGCTTTTTGACTTAAACAGCAATATAATCAACTGTTTAGCTTAATCAGGTATTTCTTCTTTCAACAAGCTTCTAATAGAAGCTAAAATCTCCACTTTTCCGATGTACTGATCATCATATATGGACCGGGACTGTTAGCCCAGTTGGTCAAAGTGAGGATTTGCCTCCATGTGAATGTGAATCCAGGTTCGATCCCGCAAATTTTCCATGACAAAAAAATCATCACAAATGAAATTAATATTTTATGGATGAAAAATAATTCTTGTTGTTTGTAGATATAGTAATCATTTTTAGGAAAGCAGCCATTTAGGAGTTTTTCCTTGTATAGTACTTTGAAATTGATCTTTGATACCTGGACTCTGACTATGCATAAGTGTTGAGTAATCGATGCGTTTATAGATACTTATTTCATATTTATTGCTTGTTAACAACCAATTAATACCCTTTTTCTGATTCTTTAATTATGATGTGTGTTTATAAATTCAGACCGCAAATTTGAACTAAGGGAAACCAAGAGGGTAGAGGAATCTAAAAGAAGTATAGAGGGGATTAATGATGAGTCAGTCTCCTTACTTTATTCAGCTTGGAGTTCTTTACTAAATGAATCGGGAAATGCAGAAAACGAGTACCTTCAGAAATTCGGACTAGACAAATCTAATTTGCCAAACGCTCCTCATTTTGAAAATTGCAAGTTGAAAACTATAGTAAATGAGCATCTTGATAAGCCTGCCGAAAATGAGAGCTTTCCTCCTTGGACTGGTTGGATGGGATTTTTGGATATGTATCCGGTTTCTGCAATTAAGGAGAAGCCGAGTTACCATAGGCATCTGGCCACGTCGGAAGGCGCTTATCCTCCCTGGGTATGTTTCAAAAATTCATAAACTTACGAATGATTTTACTTATTAGAGATTCAGTTTTTGGATTTGGATTAAGTAATTTTTTTTGTTTTTATGAATATAACAATCTGATTGTAGCAGTTAATTTTCTGCAGATTTTGTATATTATTAAGTCTCATACAGTATATAATAATATACTTTTTTTATTGACGGGCATTGACATACTGATATCTATTACGTTTTTAGTAAATCATGTCTCGTCAATGGGTGTAAGAACCCCCCAAAGTATATTTTTTTCTTCACTTTCTAGCTTTATATGCTAAGCGGATGCCACATTGTTAGTCATCTACGTTTTTAAACTTTGTAAGCTATTTGCAGGTTGCAGGATCTGATGAAGAAAATTACCCATTGACTAGAAAAGTGCAACGTGACATTTGGATCCATCAGCATCCATCAAACTGCAGTAATCCGAGTGTAAGGTTTCTTGTAGCTGACTGGGAGCGATTGCCTGGATTTGGCATGGGAGCTCAGATTGCCGGAATGTGTGGTCTTCTTGCCATTGCAATCAAAGAGAAAAGGGTCCTTGTTACCGATTATTACAATCGAGCTGGTCATGATGGTTGTGAAGGTACAAATTGTGGTTATGATTACGCGTACTCTTTACCAATCATAATTTACAGAGATGATTTGACCAATTTTTTTTTACAGAGATGAGTAACCAAAATTTATGTGTAGGTCAATCTCGCTCTAGTTGGACATGCTACTTCTTCCCAGAAACGTCCCAAGAATGTCGAGAGCGTGCATTTGAGCTTCTGAAGAGTGATGAAGCATGGAAGATGAAGATCATAACGAAGAAAGAAAGTTACAGTTCAAAGGAAATATGGTCTGGAAAGACTCCTAGGCAAGCTTACGTCTTCTAAATCTCCTAACCCATCTAAATCTCCTATCCCGTCGTTTACTACAGGTAGAAAAATATCATCGCACAATTCTTATATTACGTGCCATTAATCCATCCAGGCTTTGGGGTCATCCTTGGAGTTATTTGCAGCCAACTACAGAAATAAATGGGAGTCTAGTTGCCTATCATCGCAAAATGGATCGCAGGTGGTGGAGAGCACAGGTACATCTTTGTATCTTCCACTTTATCATCTCCATGAGCTTAGAAGCTTCTTGTGCTTTGAAATCTCACCTGTTCGGTTTAACTATCTTAAATATTGAACTTGATTATGATCTCATGACCTGGATGTTAAGGATTAAAACGCTCTAACCCTTTACTAGCGATAGCAATAAATAAAAAACACAAAAGTAACACACAAATTTATACTGGTTTACTCTCATTGTGAGAGTTATATTCACAAAACCCCCAAATGCTATCTCTGCCTAGCGCGTGATTTGGCTCCACACTAATGCTGTGTGACATGCTTATAAAGTAAATGCATATATGGTGGCAATTTTATGAAATGATATGATGTTGACATCATGTTCAGGCAGTTCGATACTTGATGAGATTTGAAACTGAGTATACATGTAACTTAATGAATTCTGCACGCCATGCGGCATTTGGAAAGGAAGCGGCTGAAATGGTTCTCAGAAGTCTTAATGGCAAATGGCCAAAGGTTTGTTAAGATGGGATATTTATCGAAGTCTCCCTTCCCTTAGGCCTTGTTTATATCGAAGCTATCGTTTTTTATCCTTGTCTCAGGAAATTGAGACGGAGGCCAAGTATGATATAGAAGAATTTGTATGGTCAAATCATAAACCATGGTTGCCTAGGCCATTGTTAAGCATGCATGTTAGAATGGGAGATAAAGCGTGCGAAATGACCGTAGTTGAATTCGAACAATACATGATTCTCGCTAATCGCATTAGAAAACGCTTCCCGCACCTCAACACCATTTGGATTTCAACTGAAGTGCAGGTTTTCACACCATACCCCCTATTTTTGTCATAACGTAAGCGTTTTTATATGTTTTACATGCTCTAACTTTGTATTAATCTTGCAAATACTTGTTCTTGTTTCCAGGAAGTAGTTGATAAATCCAAGAGTTATTCTTCCTGGAAATTTTACTACACAAATGTGTCGCGTCAAGAAGGAAACGTGACGATGGCAAATTATGAGGCAAGTCTGGGTAGAAAAACGAGCACAAACTATCCTCTTGTTAATTTCTTGATGGCGGCTGACGCTGATTTTTACATCGGAGCGTTGGGTTCGACATGGTCGTTTCTGATAGATGGTATGAGAAGCACAGGTGGGAAAGTAATGGCTGGATACTTGAGTGTGAACAAGGATAGATTCTGGTAGAGCTTTACCTCAAGCTTTTATTTTGTAGTTGCTTATGATGTATAGCAGATTTATTTAGCAGTTCGTAAGTTTTGTGATGTAAATATCAAATTTTCTATTCATATTTAGTAAGCAATAATAATCCCGTTTTAATGGATCTGATATTTTCTTCCCTTCTGCCAAACAACAGATATAAAAACCCATACTTGAAAAAAAGGCAAAATTTCTTTGACAACCCTTTCACACAAAAATCATACGCATTTGAAAAGTAGTAAATAAGTTCACTTTTGAAACTTCGTTAGTCTAGGTGAAAAGACAATGTTGTCCTTGATCTAATTATTTTTTTAATCTGAAACAAGAAACTGACTCTGGACTTGGAATTAGCTGAATTCCAATTTAAATATTAAAAAAATTAATTTTAACGTTTTATTAAAATAAAGAATAATTTTAATATTATGCATAATATATCAGTGTTATTTTAAAATTTAACGGTCTTTGAATATTTTTATCAATGAAATATAATGAGTGGATGTGTTTTTTTTTATAATAACATGAGTGAAGGTATGTGTCATTTTAAACGAGAAGAGTGTCCGTAATATTTAAGTAACTATATAGAGTATAAAAAATTTTAAAAAATAAATTGGGTGTCAATTTAATTGAGAAAAGAAGAAGCATTTTTTAGTTCAATATTGGGAAAAAAGTTAAGCTTGAAGTCGATTGCAGGAAAATTTCTGGTTTGCTTTTAAAAGGCTTATTTAAATTTACTAAGGCATTTGCCCACAAATTTTTACAGATTTTCAAAGAATAGAGGACAAGTATAAATTGAAATATACTTTTAGTATGAATTTCAAAAACTTTGGAATAATATAACAAAATAGAATATAGAGGAAATCAGTTTACGAGGTCAAAGGAGATATTTGGTAGGTTGGATTCTAAGAAATATTGTTATTATAAGAGAGAATTTCAAAGAGATAATGGATAAGATTAAGATCACTGTTGATAAGAACCACTTGCACAAGATTATGTTGTCAGCGCAGTTCAATGAAGCAGACACTTTTATAGGACTGTTGAAACTTTCTCAGTTGAGCTGTGTCTTGTTTTTCAAATAAAAATAACAGAAACTTCACCGAGGGTCAGGGAGATCATCACAAACTCTCATCTCAATATAATGAGAGACCTGATAATGTTTTATAAACAAACTCAACTTCTACCACTATAATTTCCAAATATCCTATAGTTTGCTTATAAAGAAAATATGAAATCAATAGGTTTTGTATTAACCTAACCCTCAACGACATTTTAGAGAGAACAACAACACAGAAAAAGCAAAATTTCGAATTAATAATGACTTGGAAAACAGAGATTATTCAAGAAAACCAGAATGAAAACAAGCTACAAAGAACGAGAGATTGTTTCTCCCCAATTTCACTTCACTTAAGAAAACACATCCAAAGATCCACCCTTGTTGATCAACAATAATTGGCCACCAAACAAATTAACCCCTTACATCCTCCTCCACTCACTACATGATCTTGAAAGGAACAAATCAACGTTAGATGTACGTACAGAGAAGAAACAAGGCTTACCTCTTCTTTCTCTTACAATGGACCTCAGCACGGTCGATTATGATCAGAAGTGTGATGAAATTAATCTTCCACATCTTCGCTCCCGTGATGTCCCCCATTCCCGCCTTTGACAGCTACATTTTTCCTGTGTTTCTTAGTTTTGGCTTTCTTTGCCTTCAGGCGACGTTTCTTCTCATTGGCATCAACCCATATATAATCTGATGGTATGTGGAAGGGGTCAGTTTCGTCCTTATACCGATGACTATCACTGTCACTGGATTGCCCACCACGGCTTCCTCTCATCCATGAAATCCATGATGAAGACCCTTCTGATTCCTTTGACTTAGCATCCTGGAAATGTGCTGGACTGGATGGAGGGGTTGCAAACTCTTCTAACGGTTGAAGCTCCTCAAATTTTGTGAAAGTGACAAGGACTCTAATAGTTGGGACAATAGGGATGGCAACCTGTAGAATGTAACTCAAACAATTTAATTTTTCATATTCCAGGCAAATTCTAAAATTGTACTATTTGTAGTATGTTTATTCAGGCAGTATAGAAATTCATTGTTTTGGTTTAATAAGATAAATCTCATCGCGGCCTCCAAACAAAAAGCTACGATAACATAAAGAATGGAAGACACATGAGCAAGGAGAGGAAACCGGATCAGCATGTAATCACTTTTACACTTTTACATCCTTGAAACACTTGCAATTGTAGAATGGTACTTGAGTTCTGGGAAATTTTCTTAATCAGTAAAATCAGCAAGTTCAAGAAAAGATATTTTAGTTTTCATATCTGTTAGGAAAAGTACAATAAAAAGCACTTTTATCTTCAACAGTCGCACAAAAGGCACCTCAATAATAACTGCCCCTTCAAATGAAAGGCAAACAATCTTAGCAAAGATTGCCCCTAAAGGTACAATACATGATTAAATAAAATAAACCAGAAGTTAAAATGAATAGTGTAAGCAATAGTAGCAATGTAATCCTAGAAATATAGTAGCAGACATGACTAAAAGGGTTTAGAATGATTAATAGAAAGAGAGATGTGATTAAGAAATTTCTGTTTACCTTCACAGGAAATGTGCCATGAGGCAGTTTGGTTGTCAATAGCTCCCTTAATCTCCTGACAGCTTTCACCTTATTAGCTAGAATGTCAAGCAAAGGCAAGAGCTCATCTGTTTTCAAAGGAAAATCTGGTGTCAACCATAATACCGGTCTCAAACCCTTTTTGTACTCGCTCTCATGCTTAGACTCGTTAGTGACCACTTTCTTCTTCTTTTTCTTACTGTTTTTATCCTTTCCCTTCTTGACATCCCCCAAGTCTTCTGTAGAAAATTCAGATGATAGTTTTTGATGATCAACTGATCTCTGATTGCTACCTTCTGGGGTCAACTTTGAAAACTTCTTCACAATTTTTGAATCATCAGGATCATCACTGTTATGCTTTGCGCTTTTCTTATTCCAACCAAACCAACCCTTCTTTTCCTTGACAACACCATTAGAATCACAATTTTCGTAGGAACCCAGTGAACCATTTTCTTGACAATCAAGGACCCCCTGTTCCTCATCCTCACACACGGTATCTGAGTTTCCCATACGGAGGGCAGAGTCCAACTGCATTCTCTCTTCAGCTGTCAATACATCATCGTAGTCATTATCTTCACCTCCATTCACCAGTCTTTCTTCATCATCCACAGCAAATAACTCCTCGTCAGTCATAGCTCCAGGAACTCGCCTTGACTTCACACTCACCATCACATGAAGCATATCATATATTTTTGCTTTCCAATTTCCAACCATCTCAGTCCTCTCTTGTCGTCTCCAATTTAAATGGGGAACAAGCTCAGCCTGAGTAACATCAATGCCCGGCCTGTACATGTTTGTCTGCGACATTAAGGTCACTTCATGGGAAACTTCTGCTTCTGTCGGTTGCGCACCAGCACCTTCCAACGCATTCGTGATCTCCTTCTCCTTATGGGCAAGAACAATCAGAGAACCGTGCGGTAGAGTAACATTTCCATCCTCTGAAGAGTAGCCCTCACCAAGAAAGAGAAACGTTTGATCAGAACGCTGAATTCGAAAACCATCAAAACCAGCTAGTGTCATGTCGGCCCGAAGATTTGATCCACGTTTCCATATGCGATAAGTATCAGATGGGGCGATTCGACCAATAAATGGAATGA
This sequence comes from Datisca glomerata, assembly GCA_003255025.1. Taxonomy (NCBI): domain Eukaryota; kingdom Viridiplantae; phylum Streptophyta; class Magnoliopsida; order Cucurbitales; family Datiscaceae; genus Datisca; species Datisca glomerata. Next base: position 160,920 of record QANY01011507.1, read on the forward strand.
CAGAGCTCTCAAAATGGAAAGTTATCTCCATATAGAAGTCACGAATACGGGCCGCTGAAGCAACAATACGAGGAAGTCTACGACACCATTTTGCCCAAGCCAGGGGCTGGTAGTGCCGTGCAATTATCATAGCAATTGATTCCTCTCTAGTGCAGACAGCTTCCTGGAGAGCACTCCAACCATGCTCATTCTGAAGGCTCCAATCTGCACCAGCTGCCATCAAAATCTCCGCAGAGATTGGGTCTCGGAGGCGTACTGCAAGGTGAAGAGGAGTTTCACGGCCAGGAACGTCACGGCGATCAATAACAGCAGAGACAGCATCAGCTTTTACCTCTGCAGCAAGAGACTCCTGTTCGGTTTCAACCTCACTGGCCTTGGTAAGCCGCGGGAGAGAAGAGACAATACGCCTGAGTCCAGCATGGTCTCTACGCGCAACTGCCAAATGAGCTGGACTGTGGGCATATTTAGAAAAATCTTCCATTTAGTCTCTTTACGTTTTTCTCCCTCTGTTTCTAAGCCAAAATTCCATCCATTTTTGCCGAAACTCAAACTATAACCTATCTGAGAAGAACTCGATCTTATTTTTAGATCTAGAGTTAAGAAGAATAATCAATTTGTGGAATAATACTCACCATCACAAAAACCAACAAACATTAGGGTTTCCTCCCAATGGAATCTCCAGAAATTGCTTCAAAGGATAAACCGCAGCCAGCAATCCAACGCCACCAGCTCGGAATTCCTTTTATTGCCTGAATTCTGACTAGTAATGCAGATCAAACCCTTGAACCAACTTAAACAGCCTGATCTTGAGCTCCATTACAGCATATAAAATCTATCACCGAGCTCAAATCTGGAAAGTGATCAAAGATTAAAGAGCGATATAAGACTTGAGTACCAAATACGAAAATGTAACAGCAATTATCCAAGCCAGAACCATTCTCTCTCTCATTTGGTCTGCAAGAAATATTTGTAAAACAAAGAAAGTTCCTTTCCTGATCTACGAACACCTTTCATTTCCAAAAAGATAAATGCCTACACTCAAGTTAGCCTTACACAACTATTCACTTCTCTTTAGAAAAAAAAAATTCCATATTTTCTAACCTCAACCAAGAAAAGGCAACAGAAAGGGAGCAAAATTTCACTTCCTTTTCTATTCCTCCACTTTCCAAGCTAAGAAAATAAAACGGACCTCCCCTCTCACCAAAAAATTGAACAACAAAGCAAGAAAGTACCTCAGAACGAAGAGTTGTAAGAATCCGAAATTGTGCGGGCCCGATCAGCGTCGTTCTTTCACTGAGGATCGTTCTTGCTTTTCTTCTCTCTCTCTCTCTCTCTCTCTCTCTCTCTCTCTCTCTCTCTCTCTCTCTCTCTCTCTCTGCTGGTTCTTTAGAGCTGTCCAAACCTCAGCTCACATGTAAGAGAAACGCAGAGAGTAAAGAATTAGACGTTTCGGATTTTAGAGATGGGATCCAACAATTAGGATCTTCTTCACCATTAATGCTGAGAGCTGTACTTGCAGGAGCACGATTCGACTCAGTCCCTAACTCGTTCACCAACTCAGATCTCTCTTTTTTTCTCTCTCCCTCTTTGGACAGTCCCTTCTTTTCATTTGGACAGTCCCTTTACTTTGTGCTTTTCTCTCGGTGTTTTAGTGAAGAAAAATAATTACCCTTTGTCTTCACAACATATTACTAATATTGCCATTTTCCAACTATTTCTCGCGGTTACTAATGAAGTGATATTACTGACTAGTACATTGATTAATACTACCATAACCAATGTTTAATTATTCATATTTTAATTTAATAAATTATTTTAAACATTAAATTATAAAGAATTGATATAATTAAAATTTAATATATAATTTAGACGTCAAGAATTACTCATATTTTTTAAGTAACTCTATGATAACAAAAGTTCATGCTATACTATCTATGTTTTTGTCCCGTTCCAATTTTTTTATAAATAATCCATCATTTTTATTTTTTTTAAATTTGATCTTTAATTTTTTTTTAATTTTAACCTTTAATTTTTTAATTTTTAACATTTGAATATTTTAAACTTTAAACCAATTTTAATTTTTAACTTTTAAATTTTTTATCCAAAACACATGTCTCGTCCCGTCCTGACCCCCGTCCCGTCCTGCTCGGGATTTTCCCTTAAAACGGGCAGGACGGGACTTTAAAAAATTATCCTATACCGATCAGGACGGGACAAAAAGACTCAAAAATCATTTCATCTCGTCCCGTGTACACCCCTAATTCAGACCAAGCTCATTTAAACAATTGAGCTAAAACTAAAAATCAATTAAAAAAATAGTTTTTTTTCAAACTTTAAGTAAATAGTCAAATTTTTTGGCATATCATCAATAATTGTTTTGATGAAATTGTAATGAGACGATTTTACTCTTGATTTAGTAGATTTAGTGATATGATTTTGCTTTATATTTTTAATTAATTAAATATCAGTAATTAATAGTTTTAGATTCGAATTTGGTTTCCTTGATTTTTTTAATTAAATAAGCGGTGTAATAAGATTGAATATCTTTCCTTAGTATCATTGTTAAGGCAATATTCTATCAAATTAATTATATCATCAATACCTGATATTCAGCGAATTTGAAGAAAAAATTAGTTTGGCTCGTACATCTTCATTTTTCATAATCTATAGATAATTCTGAAGTTCCATTATTGATTTCTTCATTAGAGATTCAAGTATAGAAGGTTAGTAAGTTATCATCGTGTTATTCATCATTCTTCTTCATCGATTAATCTATTTTCATGCACTGATGTTCAGAATTTGAATGATTTTTGGGGTAAAAACAGTGGTATATAATACCAATATAAATTATTTTTATCATTGTTCCAATTTAATTCAGAAATAACCAATTTAAGTCATTAACATACAGTTGAATAGATCAGCCACTGATTGCTACAACTAACGTGATTGCCAGTTTAATATTCAATCATCTATTAATCAATGGGCTCCATTTTTTCGTTTTCTCACTGAAATGATTTTAGGATTCTTCTCGAAAAACTTTTTAGTTTTTTAGTTTGTAGATGGTTGCTTGATGAATTTTCAAATTTTTTTTAAAAAAATTGTGAGCATTAATTACTTCCTTAAATTAAGCATCTTTCAAATCGCTATATCATCTATATAACTCTGATATACCTGAAAATCTTTCAAACACACCATATTTTAAAAAAAATGTTGATTGGAGTAAAGTGAATATTTGAGCAGTTTTCAAGGAATATTTGAGCGGGATTGATGTGTTTTAAAATTATTTCGGTGGTATTGGTTGAACAGTTATGATATTTTAATTTTCAAAAATTTTAGCATTAATTAGTTCCTTAAATCAAGCCTATTCAAATTAGTATATCATCTAGATACCTATCATAATCCTTCAAACACACAATATTTAGATTATAGTTATTTTAATTTAAAATTATTGACAGATTAAGAAAGTTATTATTTATCTAAAATTATTAAAAAATTATTATTTCTTAAAACAATTTTCTAAACTTATTTATTCTGTAAAATTTGATTTGATTTTTTACCTTGATAGCCCAAAGTCTGAAAAGTAAATTTGAATCAAAGATGTCTAATCTATGGCTTGCCCCATAATCTTTCTTCAACCACTACGATAACCCTTTTAGGTTGAGAAAAGGTAAATGTTGCATAAACTTACCCTTTACTTCATTAAAAGAAATCCATCTTTTTGTAATTGTCTCTATAATGTTCTTGATCTGCAAAGTATGCTTAAAGTATTTCTTTAATCATTGGTTTAATTTGATTATAAATTAAGAATGTTGCTTCTATCCTCACATTCTTGTTGGGCCAATTTGTAACCTTTTTAGCTATTTTCTTGTGAATACTTAATTAACTCTATTTTGATTTTAATATTTTATTTAATAAGCTAGTAGTTTGGATGGTTGGATACCAATTCAACATCACAAATAAAAAGATTTATCGGTGTCTCACATAAGGTAAGGTAAATAATTATCGAATACATATTGATCTAATTACATAATAAATGAGAAAAATAACATTCACTAAAACATATAATTTATGTTTATTAGTGCATTTTTATTTATGCAAAATATTGTTTTGTAGAATGTAAAAGATGTTTAAATGCTCAAACTATTTGCTTTTGGATTTGGAAAAGATTAAATATCATATTTAACCCAAAGTAGTGTGGTAAAGACATTCTAACTCATTGGGAGATCAAACCAATTAACAATTTGTTCTTTAATATGTTGTATAATATTAATAATTAGTAGCTGGGAACTCTGTCCTATAATAAGATCATTATCCCAAGGATTGGTAAAAATGATAAAGTAAGGCTAAAAAGAAGTATGAAAACCTTTTTCTATAAGGTTATGAAAGGTCACAACAAAATTTGCAAAAACTAAAATTAATTCTTAAACAATAATAGAAATAGACAATTTTTTTTATAATTTTAATTAATCTATATGATTGTGATGATTGTATGTATTTGAAGGAAAATTCGACATTGCTTCTTCTTTTCTCTCATGCATTCTATATGTTATTATTAACATTAACGTAGCATACATGACTAGTATTTGAGATTTGATTTGCTATAATAAAGGTAGATATTTTCAACCCAAATTAACAATTTGCTTTTTTGAGTGACTTATATGACCAAACCAACCAAAAAATGAAATGACAATGGAAACACAAATTGATTAAATTAAACTTGTAGTATTCAAATACTATTCAATCTAATTAGGTGTAATTCCTCAATGTCTAATGAGATTACCAAGTGGGCATTACCATAGTTTGTTCAAGATAATTGTGTTGAACACTACAATGTTGCATAGTGAAAATAATCATACACACACACACACGTTTCCTTACTAATTCAAAAGCCTGTAATTGAGGGGATTAGTATAAGTAGGGAAAACAAATCATAATTCAAACAGTTCACAAGAATTAGTCCAATTTGTGAGGCTTGACTTAATTAGTTGGGTCGCTTTTGTGTTCATTTTGCTAATTCATTTATGTAATCTTAATTATAATTATGTTATTGACCTGACAATTGATTTTGTGCTCTTCATGACAATCAATGGCTAGACAATTTTGTACTCCGGTTTAGATTGAAAATTAGTTCACTCATTTTCAAAAGAACTATATTCAATCAATGTGCATTGTATGTTATGTTTAGACTTAATTATGAAGTGATAAATAAGAAATATAAAAATATCAATGTTAACTATTTATATTAAGATTATTAATGATGTGTTGAATAAAGAATTTGAATAATTATTTTCATTAAAAAATATATTAATGTCTTTCTTTAAATTCATTTTTATATGCAAACAAAACACCTAGGGGAACCATTTGAGTCCTTTCAATGGAAGAACTTAATGACATACTAGAGCCTCTCCCTAACCAATCTAACCACAGTTTTCAAGATAAGAGGGATATCTAAAATTTTATCTTGACAAATTCTCCTATTTCTTTCTAGCCAAACAACATAAACAAAGACTGTGAAAAGCAAGTTAACAATTTGAGATCACAAGTCTTTGAGAGGGGTTGTTATGAGGAGCCAGGAAAGGAGACCATTCCTAGTCCCAACTGTGCAATTAAGCTCACATTTCAACAACAAAGAGTCCAGCAAACCTCTAGTAACTGGACAAGAGTAAAAGAGGTGCTCGGCTGTCTCACTACCTTGGGGACAGAACACACGGGACACTCTTATCTCTCTATTCCATTTAGCAACCAGGTGCTTTAGTAGGCAGCTTCTTGTGGCAGGCCAACCAAGTAAGAAATGAACATTTAGGAATGTGGCCAGGGAACCGCGCCAATTTGGACTAGGGGGCAAACTACCTAGGGGAAGAAAAAGCTTCATAAGTGCTTCTCAATCAGAATTTTCCATTAGAGGCAGGACGCCATCTCCAACAATCTGGCAGGGAAAGACTGAGGGATGTCTAAGGAGATGTCATACTGAGTCAATTTTGAGCCATGCCTGTGATAGGCCAATTCCAAGTACCATTATGCAACAAAACACTCACAAGAGTGAGCAAGCTCCACCTTTCATGTGCTGCAGTAAATTAGATTTCCATCCTTTATGCCAAAGAATGCATTGGTTTTTTTTTTTTATGAATTTCTATGTTACTAATAATATAAATATAACATAATATTCATTTTATAAATTACTGATGAATATATTATTATCCATTATATAAAAAGGATTTTAAAGTACTTTTTTTTACAAATAGTCACGTTCTTAGTTACACAATATTAAAATTTTAATTTTATAAACTATATATAAATTTGATTTGGCAAACGAACTAGATCAAGAAAAAGGTGAAAACTAATTTGTACTATATTTCAAGGGGCTCAAAGAGTAAAAAAATCAAAAGTTTCTCACAATTTATTTCTTAAGAAATGATTATATCATAATATAATTTTTCTTGATTGATAAATATCTTATTGATTTTCTCTAAATTCACTTGCATGAATTTATGTAACATGATCTGAATTATTATTCATTGTATAAAAATGATCTGAAAATTCATTTTTACGGACATTCATATTTCTAATTGTCTAATATTATAAAAAATTATTTTACTAATTTTTTTAATAAAATTTGATTATGTAAATGTATTAAATGAAGAATGAGGTGAAACTGATTTGTACTATATTTTAAGGGAACATAACCGATAAAAAAATAAAAAATTCTCTTTTAAACCTATTTTAACATAGTATATATATGAGAAGATTATGTTCTATCATTTCAGATTGTTTATCAGAAACTAAATAATCTAGATCAACTTGATGTGAAAATCAGGAAAAAAGTTTTGATTTTCCTGATGTAGGCCGTTAAAAATGTATAAACGGCATGTAAAGGATTTTTCCCTTCCTCCTCAAGATTAAGGAAAAAATGTATTGATGTGGATGAAATTTGTATTAGTGTTAGTGATACGTAAAGAAATGCTTGATAATCTAAAAATCCTCTAGAGTCCAAAGTCTGTCTTTTTATTGAATAGATTGGCTTCATTTATATCTCCCCAATTGTATGGGCTTAATTAAAAATAACCAAAAAATAATTAAAATATCAAATGAGGTCAGACCTAGGATAACACCCATTTGTATGATCTCTTTTCTTCTTTATTTTAATCTGTCACACTCAGCCACCCATCAATCACTATCACCTGGCAGTTCCCTGTGGTTCCGAGCCAATTAGTGACTTACCAATTTATCTTGTCCAAGTGATGTAGTCTCACTCGATCAATCATGGCCACTTGACTGTCAGTTTGAACCCTCATTTCTGTTCTTACGTTCTGTCCCGCCCAGGAGGTAATGATCCCCCGTTCTCGAGATGTCGGTTTCCATTTTAGGGGCGATGATCTCATGTTCTCGAGATGCCGGTTCTCGTTCCGGAGGCGATGATCTCTCGTTCTCGAGATGTGGATTCTTGTTCTGGAGGTGATGATCTCCCGTTCTCGATACGTCTCACAACTTCAGCCAGTCATCTATTTCTGATTTCTCAACGCTTCTTATGAGTCATGGGTGAGTCCCTTTTGTTCCTTGTGATAGTGAAGTATTTTTTACCTGCTCATTTTCCCCTCATTGTATTTCTACGATGTGCAATTAATACTCTCAGTATGCGTCTCATTTTTTGGAGAACGGCTATTCTTGATCCACTTTCATCAATTCAGGATCCTCTTTTATTCTGCAAAACATTAAGTGTTGTGCAAGAAAAGTCATACATATTTTCAAATAATGAGATAATGTACCATCATTGCCTCATTTCCGGGGTTACTGACATGTTTCTGGGGTTACTGATAGCGTGCGCGTGGGCTTCATTTTTTTAATTCTCTATGCGTTGCTTCGTTTTACGTTCTCACATCATGCACGTTTTTTATCCTTTAGGTTTCCTTTTATCCAGTTGTCATGTCGTCATTGGCTTGCCTTTTAAGTAGATTGTACGTATCCATTCATCACATATCCTTCTATGTGCCCGTCGTTTGCTAATATTTTTTCATTTTGAATTCATTAACCATTTGAACCTGGCTTTTGCATCCGCTACATATATAGGGCCTTCTAATCTCCCACATTTCTCTTTCATGTTTAATCCTTACTCTATAAGTTCTTGATCTCCTTTCTTCTTCCTCGTGTTCTTTGTTTCCTTCCCTTCTTAGTTTAGTTATGGCAGAAAAACCATTCTGAGTTACGATGCCCTTAGTTAGGAATCGGGAAGAGTTATTTGCCCATCACAAAGATGCCTTCCCGTCTGATGTTATTTGCGGTTTTGGGGATGAGATACCCAAATCTTTTCCTTGTAATCATTCGTACCAGGTTTCCTTACCCCCATGTATATAGCGTTAGGAATAAAACTTCCCTTTTTTTCTCTTTTATTTAGGAATTTGTTAGTACCTTTCGTCTGGCTCCCTCGCAATACACTCCTAGTACGTATAAAATTTTCTTAGGTATTGAAGCCCTCAATAGGAGGCATAATTTATCTATAGGAGTAGATGAGATACGCATCGTATACTCCGCTAGGCGGTATGATACCTCTTATTATCTGGCCCATCGTGCCACTAAGAAACGGGGAGGCTTAGTTATTGATTTGTCGCTCGGGGACAAAGGCTGGGATGAAGGGACCCTCTGGATCGGCAAAAATTGGGGCGGTGATGATCGTTTGACCATTCCTTGGTTATGGGTAGAGTTCAGTAAGTAGCCTGAGCCCTTTGTTTCCTCTTTTCTCATTTCTTCTCTGCTTCTCTGCTTCTTCTTTTATGTATCTTGTTTCTTCGTGCAGATTCTAACTTGAACAATAGATCATTTATCCTGAAAGACGTTGAAGCCCATCTTCGTGCCACTTATAGCTGTCCCGAATGGGACTGGAGAGATCTCCTTGATCCAAGGAGAGAGGTCAAAATCGCGATCACACCCGTTCCGGTCTCCCAGTCCGTTGCCTCTACAACCTCTACAACAGAAGCTCCTCGGGCCATCCCTGTTGCGATCCCCACTCGGTTTTTCCATCAAGTAGTCCGGACAAGTTCTTTCGAGTCTTCGGAGTCAGAACGGGAAGAAGAAGACTTTAACTGGGAAGAAAGGGAGCGTGAGGTTCAACGAGAAGTTATGCAGAAGGAAGCTAAAGAAAAAGACGCAGTCTTTAGTTTCACTTAGAACGAGTTGGAGATGTCAAAGCATCTCAAAAGTGATATGTTTGGGATAGTTGGCGGGGATGAGATGACCGTTCATCATAAAATCGGGACTAGCAGTGTTCCAAGCAGGTCTGTGTCCCTGGTTCCTCCCCACGTTCCAGTTGCTGTGTTGTCATCTGCCTCGGCTGATCCTTCGGTCCCATTAAATGAGAATATTTTGGGTCAGGAGGACGCCACATCGTCTCCCCCTTCACCTGTTCAAAGGTTATCTTCACCTCCTACCAGTTCCCAGGGCGCACCCGTGGAAGAGGACGATCTTTGGAAGTGGGTGCGTTTCTCGGTGGCCCTGCCTGTTAGAGGTTCGGTGAGCTTCCTGAAAGATCCCCTTCCTTCTCATGTTGTTGCGAAGGGGATCAGGTTAGACGTGGATTCTGCCGCACTGCATCAGATGTCCGTTATGGATAAAGTCGTTGGCCTTAGTCATGGTCTAATGTAGGTAAAAACTTTAATTGTTCTCGTTAATTTTTTGTGTTTGGTTTACATCTGTTCCATTAATCACTTAGCTATTTCTTCCTGGCAGGCCATGACATATCATAACGGGCTTCAGGTTAATTTGCATGTTATGGAGCTCCAGCTGGCGAGTTGCATAAATGAGTCTGGGAGTGTCTAAAGTGGGTTGAGGCTGAGTTATGACAAGCTAATGCCCATTTGACTGCTGACTTAAACGCGCCTGCAACTGAACGGGTAAAGCTGGAAGCATCTATAATGGAAGCGGAGATGGTAGCTGAAGCTAGTGGGGAAAATCTGGTAATAGTTAAAAGGAAGTTGGTTGAGGTGAAATTGTCAACATGGTTGAGAAGATGGCCTATTCTTTGGGGTATCGCGACATTAAGTCTGACCAGACTCTTTGCATTCCTCTCATTCCTCCTCTTGAAGATTCCGTTGACCCTGAGGTGGAGGCCCGTGCTAACCCCGTAATAGAGACCCTTGTTGCCACCTCAGAGGTTCCTACTGAAGCTACTCATGAAGGGGAAACTGAACTCTTGGCGGTTTTTCCTTTATAATTCTTACCTTTATGTTTTGTTCTTTCTATCTAACTTTGTAGTTTTCCTTTTAATGAAGCGATCTTTTTGCAATATGTGCTTCATGTTTTTCCTAACGGTGATAACTTATCATTCCTGTAAGACAATGCTGAGCAACCAAATTTTATCCAAGAAACTCCAATGCTTTCTAACACTTAACGAGATTTTTAAGAGTTATCTCCTTAGCTATTTTGTGAAAGGTAATGCTTCAAAAAGGTGTAAAGAGTTTAGCTCCCCTTTTTTCTTCGCGTTCGTTCTTCTTTTTCTTTAAGAGTTTTTCTTAAAAAAAAATTTTGCTCAGACAAGAGTATGTTTACCTGTTTTGGCTGTTTATACTTTCTATCCATTTGAGGTTGGAATTCCCTTGCTAATTGCAGCATAATGGGTTCGTTCTCCATTCTGTTTGATGAAATTATTTTGTCATGGAATGAGCTCATTTGGAGTCACATGTTTCCACTTTTTTAGTCTTCTTTTGTTTTGAGATTAGGATTTATTAGGTGCGCCCAATGACTCTTCATGCCTCAAGTTTTTCTTTTGGAAGTAGGGCTTATAAATTGCATCTCCCAATAACTTTTTATGCCCTTAGTTCATTCTAAGAGTAGGACTTATGAGCTGCCCCTCCCAATGACTTTTTATGCTATTAAAAAGTCATTTGAAATATTTTTCTAAGTACTAGTTCTCATGTTTGGAATCCCCGTTTCCTCACTTTTTTCTGAAAATAAGATCTCATTTTCTGATTGTAACGGGTCCTTCTGATCAGGGCCGCTTGTCTTCTTCCCTCTAGTTCATCAAGGTCGTTTTTCAGGAGCTCCCCATTTTGTTGTTCGTTTAGTTCAAACTTGATGGTAGGGCTTCCAATTTCTACGAGGATGATCGCTTCTGCTCCATATGATAATGTAAACGGAGTTTCTCCCATTGTTTCTCTCGGGGTCGTTCAGTATGCCCATAGGACTGCGGGTAACTCTTCTACTCAATTTCCTTTTACAGATTCTAGACGCTTCTTCAATTTATCAAGTATGACTCAGTTCAATCTTTCTGTTTGTCCATTCCCCTGAGGGTAGTAAGGCGTGGAGAAGTGATTCGTGATTTTCAGATCTTTACAAAATATTCTTATCAAGCTTCCCGTAAACTAAAGTCCATTGTTATATACCAAGGGGGATCCCATGCCTGCACAACAAGTTCTTCCATAGGAACCCTTTAACCTCTTTGTCACAAATTCTGGCAAAGGTTTCAGCCTCGATCCACTTAGTGAAATAGTCTATTGCAACTAACAAAAAGTATTTTTGAGCAGGCACCATGTGGAGTGGTCCAACAATGTCCAGGGCCCATTGCATGAACGGCCAAGAACTAACCACAGTTTTAAGTTCCCCGGGAGCCATTTTTGCTATGGGTGTGAAACACTGACACTTGTCACATTTTTTTGCATACTGTTTAGCATCTTGATGCATTTGGGGCCGGTAGTATCATTCATTCATTACTTTATGGGCTAGTGATTTGCCCCCGGTGTGCTTTTCGCATATGCCCTCATGAATTGCTACTAGTGCATACTGGGCTTATTTTTCTCGTAGGCACTTCAGGTATGGTACTGCAAACATTTTCTTATATGATACTATGTTAACCATCGTGTACTTGATGCTTCGTTGTCGTGTCTTTTATACAAGTAGTTTATCTTCAGGAAACGTTTGATTTTTGAGCAAGCGGATTATGTTGTCCTACCAACTGGACTCCCGTTCAATTTCTATATCGGCCACGTTGTTAAAGGGAGTGAGATGCTTGGTCCTTTCAGAGCTTCTACGGGGATATTCATTCTATAAGGTAGGTGTAATGAAGATCCCAGGTTTACTAGGGCATCAACATGCCTATTCTCCGTTCTTGCAATTTGTTGGATTTTATTATTTTTTAACGTTTTAAGGAGATCTTTCTCCCGTAAGTATTTTATCATCCGTTCATCATTTGCTATGTATTATCATGTGACCTATTTTACGATCAGAATGGAATCAAAGAAAATCTTAACTTTAGTTACCTCATAATCTTGTAACAGGGATATTCCAATCCCTCATGGAATTTTTCCACAATTTTTCAAAAAAAGGTTTGCATCTATCCGTTGACCTGGAGATGAACCTGTTTAGGGCGGCCAATCTTCCCGTTAGCCCCTAGATTTCTTTATGGTTCCGCAGGGACCTCATTCTATAATTTCCTTTACTTGTTTCGGGTTTACTTTGATTCCTTGTTATGTAGTTAGATGTCCAATGAACTTTCCCGCTGACACCCCAAAAGTGTATTTCTCTGGGTTTAGCTTCATGGAATTTTACCTTAGCACAGAGAAGAATTATTCAAGGTCCTGAATGTCGTGTCCCCGCTTCGTACTTTTGACCCTAATGTCATCAGCATAAACTTTCATATTTTTTCCAATTTGCTCATGAAAAACTTTGTTTAGCAACCTTTGATTGGTCGTGCCAGCATTCTTTAGCCCAAAGGGATGACTTTGTAACAATAGACATTGTGCTCAGTAATGAAGGAAGTCTTTTCCTGATCGGATTGGAACATCTTTACTTAATTGTAACCTGATTAAGTGTCCATGAAGCTGAGCAGTTCATGCCCAGAAGTGGTGTCTATCATCTGATCTATCCTTGGCAGCGGGTATTCGTCTTCGTGGCATGCTTTGTTTAGGTTAGTAAAGTCAATGTAGATTCTCCATTTTCCATTCTTTTTTTCGCACCATTGCTACATTCGGGGTAGTTCACCTCTCTGATGAAACCTGTCGCTAAGAGCTTATCAACTTCTTCTTTGATCGATTATTTCCTTTCAGGAGCGAAGCTTCTCTTTCTTTGTTTCATAGGTCTCATAGTGGGATTGGTGTTTAACCTGTGGTAGATGATTTCCTCTGGGATGTCGGGCATTTCCTGCGCTGCTGCAGCGAACACATCTTTGTTTTTCCTTAGGAATTCTATCAACTTCTTTTTCTCACTTTCTTTGAGATGAGCGCCAATGTTCGTTATCTTTTGGGTCCCTTTTTCTAAGCATAGAGGCTCTTTTTTCTCTCATGTCTCGTACCTTGGGTCATTCTGCCCATCTCCCTATAATTGCTTTAGACCCACGGCTCCCTGAGCCTTTCTGTGACTTTTTTCTTTACATATTCTAAAGCAGTTACTAAACAGATACGAGTTGCGCCCTAGTCGCCTTTTATTGTTTTCACTCCTTCTAGGGACGGCAATTTCAACACTTGGTAGAATGTTGAGAGTACAACTTTCATTTTATAGAGTCAAGTCCTTCCTAGGATTGCATTGTACGGGAAAGTTGTTCCCGACACCATGAATTCGTTCATATGGTTAAATAGGCATGCGCTTACTTAAAGCGTTACGGTTCCTTCTGAATAGCTAATGGCTCCGCTGAATCCGATCAATAGTTGTGATGTTCCTTGTAATTTTTGATCGCCCATGGACATTTTCTCTACGGTTTCCCAATATAAGATGTTTACTGCGCTTCCATCATCTACCAAGACTTTCCTAAACAAACAGTTGCCAACTTGAATTGAAATAACGAGGGCATCATTGTGGTGCTCATCGTTTTCTAGACTCCTTTGCTAGTTGAGTGTTTCAGCTGATGTCACCGTAGGCCATTTGCAGTATATCTTCCTTTCCTTTTTTATCGTCCTTTCTTGTTCGGTTAATGCTATAACCGTGTAGACGATGCAGATGGGTTGTTTCCCTTTATTCTTCCTATCCTATTCCTGGTCGTCTTTCTTAATCTCACATATCCGTTCATCTCTTTTCACAAATTGGCTAAGTACTCTTCTTTGATTCGTTGTTCAATATAGTCTTTGAGCTGGAAGCAGTCTCGCATGTAATGTCCATTACTCTTATGATAAGAGAAATATTTGTCTTTGTCTTTGTAGCTAGGTTCCTTAGTGAACAGGGATGGTATTTTCATCCAAGATTTATTTTTGATTATCTTCAGTATTTGGTTGACCGAGATGGTTAACGGTGTGTAGATCTTGTCTCTCGGGTGAAATCTGTCAAAATCTTGCCTCCGTTGGGGATTCCTGTTCTGTTGGGCCTTCTTCCCATCAACTCTTTCTGTTTCGTTATGCTTCCTCCCTTCAGGCCTTGAGCTCATTTCCCTCTTTAGAGAATCTTCTTCTTTCTGTTCAACCGTTCTTCGCATACTTCTCTTCTCTTCCTCCAACGTAATATAAGCTTGTGCCCATTGAAAAACCTCTGCCATGGAAATGGGCTTTACTTTGAATATGTCCTCAAAGAAAGGTGATTTCGGGTTCATACCTCGTCGGAAGTCCAATATGGTGAACCGGTCGTTGCAGTTCTAGATCTTGACCATTTCATCTTTAAAGCGATGAGTGTATTCTCATAGGGACTCCCCTTCCTTGGTGGTGATCGTCATTAGATTTTTGAGTCTTCCATGACGGTACAGTATGTTGAGTGTTATTCTGTAAAAATTGAGGATATAATAGCGAAGTTAGTGATTGAGTGCATTGGTAAGGAGTGGTACCACTCCAAAGTCATCAGCTTGTCGTCGTGTTGGTACAACCATGTCTTGCCTGAATCGTCAGAGATGGTCTACGGGATTAGACTTTCCTTCATAACATTTGAACCTATGCAAGGTGAATTTTGTGGGTACGGGTGATGCTAGAACTTCTGGGCCTAACAGTGTCATGATAAGAGACTCGAGGTCCATTTTCCCGTACTTCTAAGATTCCTTATCTCTATCATTTTTTGGTCGAACAACTCATCGACTGCTTCGTTTGACATGATTCGGGGTTGCCGAAACTCTCCCGTAGTTTCCTTGTCTTTCATCTCATTGGTCGCCCTCAGAGTGGGTTTCCTATTCGTCATCTTTCACCCGTTGACTTACTTCTGCTCGTGTTTTCGCGAGTTCTTGTTGTAACGTGTTGATTTGCTCTTGCACATTCTGCCATGCATTATGCATCGCTTCAGTATTCCTTCTTTCCATCTCGTGCATCCCGTTAAAGATCATCTGCAGCATTTCTGTGGACGGGGTCGGTTGATCTACATGCTCGTCTTCATTTCTGGGCATGTTGTTTCCATTTAGAGCTGTGTTGGATCTGATTCTAGGCATGTTTATGGTTTTATAGGGTAGATCTCTTGAGCCTTTTTTCTCAGGCTCTCAATGAAAGCACCAAAATGTAAAAAAAATTTCCTGTCCTCCTCAAGATTAAGGGGAAAATGTATTGAATTAAGGGAAAATGTATTGATGGGGATGAAATTTGTATTAGTGTTAGCGATATGTAAAGAAATGCTTGATAATCCAAAAATCCTCTAGAGTTCAAAGTCTATCTTTTTATTGAATAGATTGGCTTCATTTATATCTCCCCAATTGCACGGGTTTAATTAAAAATGATCAAAATATGATATGAGGCCAGGCCTAGGATAACACCAATTTGTGAGATCTCCTTTTTTCTTCATCTTAATCTGTCACACTCAGCCGCCCATCAATCACTAGCACATGACAGTTTCCTGTGGTTCCGAGCCAATTAGTGACTTACCAATCTGTCTTGTCCAAGTAATGCAGTCTCACTCAATCAATCATGGCCACTTGACTTTCAGTATGAACCCTCCTTTCCATTCTGACGTTCTATCCCGTCCAGGAGGTAATGATCCCCCGTTCTTGAGATGTCAGTTCCCCTTCTAGAGGTGATGATCTATCGTTCTCGAGATGTCGGTTCCCATTCCGTAGGCGATGATATCCCGTTCTAGAGATGTCAGTTCTCAAGATGTCGGTTCCTGTTCTAGAGGCGATGATCTCCCATTCTCGAGATGTCTACTGACTTCAGCTAGTCATCCGTTTCTGATTTCTTGATGCTTCTCATGAGTCATGGGTGAACCCATTTTGTTTCTCGTGGCAATGAAGTATTTTTTACCTGTTCACGGTCAATATGAAAACATAATCTCTCATGTTTGAGAGAATAAGAGGGACTCTGAATCTATTTGGATATAAAAAAAATTACTATTAGGAAATTATTTTCAAACAATGAATTTATTTTTTCATTTTTTGCTATTATTTATTACTAAGATTATTGGATAAGAGATTTTGACCATCTAATCTACCTAAAAACGAGTTTAAAGTGTACTTACGTCAAATTATTGTTTTATTTAGCTCAAATTCCTTACATAAATATTATTATCTGAAACACTTGTTTCGAAAACAATTCGAAACACTTTTTTTATAAGTTATGATAAAGTCAATCATTTTATATTTTAACTAGTTTTTTAAAAGTGTGTTGTATGTGCAAATAAAGTTTAATAAATATTACTACTACGTGTAAACTTACCTTTTTCTATTATTTGCATTTTCATTGTGGGATTAAAGTAAAAGTTTTTAGATTTCGTAGGTTCAATGAAATTTTTCTTTTTCACTTTTGTATTTAATGCTTGCTATATTAACATACACATAAAAATGTCAATAATGAAATATTAAGTTAATTTGAGACTTATTTTTATTTATAATTAGTCTTTTAAGATTTTAGATTAATAATAAGAGAAACCTCTTTCAAGATGATAATTTAAGTAAAATAGTTAAAAAAATTCCATATAAATAGTTGAGATAATAAATACAAAATAGTTAAGAAAAACTTTTCATATGAGTAATTGTGATAATAAATGCATTAAAATGATAATGTAAGAAATTTAAAAAATAAATTAAGGATAACATTGTTAAAAAATATATTTCCAACTTTTACACTTTACACTTTTATATATAATATAATATAGATAAGCCTTTCAAAATACATAAAATGTTACAAAATTAAATATTTTTTAAAATGCCTTAAAATAATTTTTAAACGAAATCGCTGGCAAACTGACTACTAAGAATTGATAAGCTCAAATTGAAAATGTCAATAAACATTGAAAGATTCAAACAAACTCATTTCTTAAATATAATTATGGCCAACATCTCTACACCATTCCTTTGTTTAATACATCCTTTTTTTCTTTTTGCTATGACGTCTTGTTACATTTTCAAACAGCCACGTACTTGATTAGATTGCTAGCTAGAAGGACTAACTAGTATAAGATGAGAAGACATCTCTTTGACGTGAAAGTGAGAAACTATATATCTGAAAGATTAAGATTACTTTGTTGGTTAACATTTCAGATTGTTATGATTTAATGATAAATATATTAAATTATTTTGTTTGTTTTGATGGAATGAAGGAGAATGTTATAAGTATAATTGTCAAATTTCAATTTTAACGTTGAACTAAATTATATTTGTGTATGACTTGTGAGTGATTTTTGGACAATTTGGACAAAGTTTTATATGCCTTAAATTCAACATATTCGGAATCAAGAACTCCCCTTTTAAATTTTTTTGGAAACAATTTAATCCCTTTTTTTTTTATCAAACGACTCAGATCAAACAAGATACTTATCGTCGTCCTAACATGAGAGAATTAATATCCTTGAACATGACATGTATTTCATTTATTTTTACCCTTTCTTTTCACTTCTTGAGTTTCAGCCAAATATATATGAATCAAGTTTTTTATTTATTTTCTCAACATTTCAATGTAACGAAGCAATAAAAACGCGGTTATTGTGAATTTATTTCGCTCATATTTGATAGTAGAATGAACGCATGTACTAAACAAGCAACCTTTTTTTATTTTAATTTTCACCCTATTTGTGGTTTCAATTTTTTTTTCCAGATTTTGGCCTTTCCCATAGTTCATAAAGGAGATAGAAGGAAATCCTTGATATTTTTTGGGTTTTCGTATGGCCTTTTGTGGAGTCCCTTGGTTTCATTCTTATCATCAATAATCAAAATTGTCCCCTCTTTGCTGCTTAACTTAACACCTCTCGGCCTCCGTCTTCAGCTTGCTTCACGTCACATCTCTCTCTCTCTCTCTCTCTCTCTCTCTCTCTCTCTCTCTCTCTCTCTCTCTCTCCACAATAACTTTGATGGTTGTGATTTGTAAAAGATTTAGTTGTACTTGACATTGTTAGAAAAACACATGAAGTTAATTTTAGTACAAAAGGTCAGTGTCAGACTAAGGCTAATCAAGCAGAGTATAATTTATCAAAGGTACTTGATTAACTATCATGTCTAAAATCCCAATACAAAATGATGGCAACTGCCCTTGTACCTGATGTTAGCTAATAGACTTAATTACTCATCTTTTTCGTTTCTCTTTTTCTTCATTTTGAGGGTGTAAATGACAATGCGGTGGTTGAGAGAAAATCTGGGATTAGGAACACAATTAAATGAACATATGTTAATGAAGTAATTATGGTAGCACTTTTCCGGATGTTATGAGCAGAGAGATTGTACCACAGAAATAATTTATGATAGTAATGAAAGAAAAACTCGAGATGTTCAACATTCTTTTGACTAACTATATCATACTCGATGGATTACATCGGGACTTGATCGGGGGAATGATAAATTGCGCATTAGTATTATCACGTATAAATATTATCCCGTATTCTACCCCGAGTTGGTTTAAATGCAGAAAGAGAGAACTCTGAGATTGTCTGTGAAAAAAGACTTACTTTAAAACTCAAAATCCATGTATAACTTGGCAATGAAACAATGGGAGCTTCAAGAGTAGCATTCCCAAATCCAATACGGTGAATAATACATTCTTATACTTTCCCGCATACATCTGACGATAAGAAAAAAAATATGCACGCGATTCTGTACGTATAAATTATGGATTTCATATGTTCACAAAAAAACATCATCGCTATAGTTTATCGAATCGTTGGGTTACATCAACTTACCGACTCGGGGTCAGGATTTTCTGGCAAATAGCTCACACGCTATTATATCATTCACACACTCAGCGGTCCGTCCAGCACCTAAGACGGGAACAAGGTTGAACACGGGTTCGTTTCCAACTTTAAACGTCTGATTGATTTCAGCAAGTTCAGCGAACGTATAGGTGAATATGAGAGAGAGGGTCTCCAATGTCACATTCAGACTTGTAGGGAAATATATCCTCAAATTCTACAGAAGGAAAAGATAATACGTCAAAACATAGTACTGAAGGGCAAAAATGGAGTTCAAACTCAAATGATTTCACATGAAAGAGCACTCTCTTCTTGGGGTTCTCAGCATAAAACCATATTTCACTTATTAAGAAAGGAGAAAGAAGGAAACTTTGCCCACTGACCGTCATGTCTTCCCATGCAAAGCCATTCTCCATGATAATTTTATCAAGAAGATAGAGGCAAAATCTTGAAACAGTCTTCAAGTGTCCCTCGTTGATCTGATCAGAGCCTGGAAAGTCGGAACAGATTTTCCTAGCAAGTTCACTCGTAACACACAACACAGCTGCACATATCTTTTGATGAACTACACATTTTTGAATGCAAGAATCATGCCAGGGAGCATGCTGAAAACCCCAGTAAGTAGCATTCAGTACGCGAGATCTGTCTAGCACAATTCTGGTCACAGCGTCCATATTCTCCTCCGGAACATAAAGAACGGGCTTCACTTCAACAAGCGCTCTGCAAGATAACATATTAAGAAAGATGGTAACATGGTTTATTACACCACTTTGCAGAAAAACTATACGCTCAAAACCAATTGCTCAAGTAGTGTGGTATGGAAATTAGATAAACTTTGACTCTGGTACTTCGCAATACTGAAGTTGACCAAAATGGGTATTTGAACTCTTAATGAAATTTAGAAGTGCAGGAAATATAATTCGATCACCTGTCACTTAATTTCCACAAATCTGAGTTGCAATAATGTTCATAAACATAAATCAGACTCTTATAGGCCCAAAAAGTTCTTTAACAAAATAATTCATTCTTCTATGTGTAATCCTTTCAAATGATACACTAAACTATTATACGGAGCATCATTCGAAGCAGCAAGTGATCTGATTAAGGGATAAACATGATGGTATACCTTTTTGGAAGATTGGGAGAAAGGATATATAAAAAGATGGGATCAATCACTTTAGACTTGCTGACTTTATCCGAATGCAAGAGCTTCATTTGCTTAAGTACAGCTTCCAGCTTCTCCTGAATTATGTATCTTTCTGATAGTGGAATATCAGCTGAACAGTACACGATGAAGAAAATAGCAGACATCGATATTGAACAGTTAAAGCAATTTGCCACAGCTTCACTGTTTTCTAGCGCTTGTTCCAGTTCGGAAGACAGGCTCTCATTGCAAAGTGTCATAGTGGAAGGATTAAGCCCCAACTGCCCAGCCATGTGAAGAATCTCCTTGTGCAAGGTGGCCTAGAAACAAACAAGTAAGTTCATAATATAAAGCAAGGAAGAGTGTATTTTAAAAACGTTCACAATGCTTTCGAGCAAATAGTATTTTACAAATGGACCCTGTTTGTTAGGAGTTGGAATTTAGTTTTTCTGTTTTTTGAAATTGAAAAAAAAAACCCAAATTTTTTTTTTCCAAATGCGTCCTTTATTTTGAACTGATTTTTAAACTACTTTTAAAAACGTCTTCAGAAAATTTATAGTAAAACACTGCTTGAAAACTACCACCAAACACATCTTCATATTCTTTTCTTTTTTTTTTCAAAAACAACATCGTTTCCCTAGTTTTCACTTTTTCCTGAAAACTCAGTCAAGTCACTAACCAGGTAGGCCCTGGAGAGGAAACAAAATTACGCTAGAGTCGGTTTTAACTTTTAACACAATAAAATGAAGGCAATAAGATCCCAAAACTGGAGAAGCTATTGATCTTATCCAGAGACAGATTTTACAAAACAAGATGCAAAGTTCAAGATTTTACGAGTTCGATTGAATAACATTGACGGTGGAGTAGAATTACCTGGCTATATGGTCCGATACAACTAGGAGCCCAGGAGGATATACTTTGTACATGAAGAACATTTTTTGTTTGGTCAGTTGCCGCTAAAACTTCAACATATGCACTCCCTAAACCCACCTGCAAAAGAGGTAGTTCGATGGTACTGCGTGATGGAACACCAAAAGGGCACCTCTCCTGTGTTATATATCGGATATATGTTTCATTAGCTTGAGCGAACTGATTCATATCAGCAATGTAAAGATGAATGTAGAGCACATTCTCCCAAACATAACCATATCCTAGAAGCTCTGATTCAATTTTCTTCAATACCGCCTCCAGATTTTCTTGCAAATCTGGCAGTTAAGATTTCAGACTCATGCATGAGATAATAAACTAAATTGAAAGCAGAAAAGACACAGGTTGAACCAGGCAATTACTACAGAAAATTGTAATTGGCAATTCACCTGATGAAGTTTTGCGAGAATCTTGTAACCAACAACATATGGAGAATATATCGTCCTTTATCGCGCGTGAAATTTGAAACGTATGCTCCCCAACATCAAGTGAATCAGAGGAAGAAGTATGGGAGATGACTTCACATCCTTCGACACAGTCTCCAATCACTTCAAATAACAAATCTATTTTATCATTTTTTAGTTCGTGGTTATTATCGCTGCCACCTGAAGAGGGCTCGGCCTTATTTTCCAAATGAAATGCTACAGGATGAAGCACACCCACTGGTGCTATGGAATCTGGAGAGTGCATTACAACCTTAAATTCATCGAGCACAATCCTAGCATTCTGGAAAGTTGTGATGTCATACAGTAGATCCAGCAATCTCATACAGATAATACAGCTAACATCGGAAAGATGTATTGAATGAGTTAAAAGAAGTTAATTAGCAGGGAGTACATTTTCATTTGGTTTAAATGTCTGGAGGGCCGGAAAATTTTCTTTATCTAAAATTTGTCAAGGTCTTTATTTACAAATCATAGATTCATGAATATCATTCCAAAGTCAAACAAGTAATTCCTCATAAGAATTATTTATATGGAAGTTTCCTCTTAAGAATTAGTATAAATGATATATAAAGAGTTATCTGTCTTAAATATACTGGAGATGAAAGGTAAATAAACTCAGCCAGTTAGTGAAAGTAGTCCTTGCAGCACAAGGAGTTGCACTTTTTCTATCAAGCAAAGAGAAAACTCATGACATATAATAGGCCTCGTTGCGCAAACAGTAAAGCTACTTTAAGTTTTTACTAGGAAGATCTAGGGATGAACTCACAACAAAAAGAGGGCAATCAAGTGTCAATGTTTCATATTCCCCACCTTCACCACATATATTTATCCCATACAACCTGCAACAAGGATGCAAAATGAGAAGTTGACTTTATTGGTATCCTGCTCAAGAGGGCCTACAGTTTACAAAACTTCACACGAAAAATACATACTTGTGATTAATACATATTTTACCTTTACCCAAAAAAAGAGACGTACTTGTTCAATTTTCTCAGATAGGACTCCAAGGATGCTAGATCTTTGCCCAGGTGCTTTGCAGGGTCCAGCCCCATGGCAGCAACCTGTGATATCATGCGATGACAAGATGAGCAGTAAGTTCCATCCATAAATTCCATGTCTCATTAGTCTATGTATCTCTCATTAACATTAAGCGATGAATAAAACTATTACTACATGAAGAAAGTGTATTCACATGGGTTTTAATTTTTGAACATTAGGCCTACGCATTTAGTTATAGAAACTACACTAAGACAAAGTTCAGTTTAACTATATGCCTGATAACTTAACAGGTCAAGGTGAAGAATGTTAGTAAACAGATCAATATGAAGTAAGGTGAAAGTTGACCGTTGCCAATATCATCAACTAAATTATTACTCAAGACAGGTCAGAAGTACCTTGACTGTGATTGCCACTATTCCATTCTTTATCTGGTTCAGAAGGAGACGAACAAAAGAAGATATGAGAAAGAGAACCATATGAGATGAGACAACAAAGTAGAATAAAAATGGTTGGTCTTGTTGAAGTATAACTTACCATTTCTTGAAGGAGAAATAATTGGTCTTGTTTCCACAAAAATGCCAGAGAAACAAGCCCTAACCTTGAACAAACATTCTCCACACGCAGTCTCTGATAGTCAGATGCAATAGCACCAGAAGATACTGCATTGACACAAGGTATCCGTCTTTTTACTTCACTTAACAACAGGTACATATCTTCAACTTCATCACCTGGAGTGATTCTGTAGCTAAGCTTCTGATGCCTAGAAATATTTAAGAAGAAAATAACCCGAAAAAGTGTAAAGAATAATTACACTATTCAGAATCAAATAACCTCCGCTGACACATTCTTTTCTGAAAAATTAATTTTCTTATAGAAATCCAGCTTACATTAATCCCGTTTAAACTCAAGAGATCTTGAATAGAACTTGATAATGAAGCTAGTCATATTACCACTCCTTTGCACATTTCTTTTATTAGTCCACATCCCAATTGTATAACATTTCATAAACTTGTCTCCATTAGGGTCTTTGTCTTATAAATTGTATTACACACATATTTTTTATTCAGTTTTTTTTTTCTTTTCTTTTTTTATCGGTTATTCAGTTCTTTTTCTTGCAAGTAAAATACTTGTATCAGCTCTTATGCTGTAATTTGTAATGTCAAAAGTTGAAAATTTTTGCTTAAGCAGACAGGAGTAAAGACTATATTTACACTTGAAGTAGACCTTTGATCTTAGAGTTATTTATGTATTCATACTAAAATTCTTCATATGACGTATAAATTAAACATTAGCAAGTCATCTGTATAGATCAAATATTTACTCCAGGAGCCTCTTGTCAAGGACATCTGTAATCCATGTCTAAAATAATTTAGTATCATAAACACGCACATTCTAGAATTCTATCAATTGTTTGTGACCAAGTGCTTATTAGGTTCCAGATCTAAGATTGTCCACCATCTGCAAACACTATGCTACAAAAATCTGTAATTAAATGCCACAAATTATTCAGTAATGAATAATCACCAGCAGTATAATCTGATATAGGAATAGGATTGACCTCAATAAAAATGAACACAAAGAAAAAGAAAGTTTCTCCCATGACATGCATTCTAATCCCGAGATTTGAAAACAAAAGAACATTTTAAACCTCCCCAAGTTATTGCTTTTACCAAAGAATTCCCCCTTAAAAGGCTTGCCTTGAGGATCCTTGTATGCGCCTTCTAAACAACGGTATTCCCATGCATTCTGAATATCTTACAATTATCTGGTGTCCAACCTGAGCAAAATTTTCCAAACATAGGTGGATAAGTACACATCAAAAGATTTCACTGCTGTAGAGTGAGTCTGAAGTTCACCGCAGAGTTTCAACTGAAAATCTACAGACCCTTACTTCGTCCATGTCAAATCAACTACGATAAAATACAACCCTCAGAATATGTCCTTTACCAACCAAATCCTATCAAATGACTAATGTAGGAAGCACCTTATCACTACGTCAAAATCAGGAAAGTAGGCACCTGTGCTTAAGATAATAGGGTCATATTGGTGCCTTTACACTCTATGATTGTCTCTCTAGATAACAAAAAACATTATCTAGAAAAACTAATCTTAACAATATAGGTTATGAGGATATTTATTTTATTTATGGATTTTTAATCGGTTATTTATTTTATTTATGAATAGAGCCACTAATTGAAATACTACAAAAAAATAGACGTATTTGAAGCAGCACATTATACCTACTTCATATGGTCAATAGAATGACAAAATTTCTATTTTCCTACTTGTGTTTATCACCAATAAAAGGATGCATATGCCTTAGGATGGGGGAGAGAAGGCAGAAAGAGATATAAAGACTTACAGTTTGATACATGTAGCTATCAAGCTCATCCACTGTATCGTCCGCTGGCATCAAGTTTGCCAATGCAACAATCTAAATAAACAATCACATATCAATTTTCAAGCAGAGATGAAATTATAAAACATAAAAGGATATACCCCTACACAATAGGTGAGGAAACAAATTACTACAGGGAGCGTGGTGACTGAAGTTTATTCCTAGTCTAAAAGTTATCTCACTGGTGCCAAATACGAAAGCCAGTGAAAATAAGCTTCGGATGAAGTAGCAATTTCTTCTAGGCTACAGGCAATATTATATCCACCTTTGAACTTTAGAAGTCTTAGTGTAGTAGTTTCTTTTCATCAGATACAGACAAGATATGTAGAATTCCAATGTCAAATATTGTGAAGCCTACCGATAAAAAAAAGGTAAATAAATATTGTGAAGCTAAAACTTCAAAATCATAATCCGCATTTCCCAGACTTTCTCTGGTCAGAGATTGCCACCCCAAAGAAGAGGCTGACATGAAAGATTCTTAGTTTCAACTTTCTTTATTTCCAATGTATTCCGTGAACTCAATCAAGTCTGTTGCTTGGCCGATATACTTGGTCTCCAATGGCTTAATCCTAGCTGAGTTCTTCACTCCCAATTTAATATAATACCTTTCCAACTTCTCATGCTTCATCTTTCTGCCACTTTTCAGCTACCAAACAATAACAACCTCCACTCCTGAACAAGTATCAACAACCTAACCATTCTACAGATTTCAAAAAGTCACGAAAGAAAACTCCCTTCACTTAAATAACTTTTTTTTTCTCAGAAAACAAAGAATGGATGAAAGAGAGAAAGAAGTAAACCTCATGACCGTAATCGATACACTTCATCATGGCGTAGCAGCTGTCCTTGCCGCCGCTTACTAAAGCTATCACCTTCATCTCTGATGCCGGACCGCTCACCCTGTATCACCCAAAACAGAAATGGTAGAAAAGCCCCCACGGTCCACAGCATCAACGCATCTTTATTCTAAATAAATAAATAAATAATGAAAAAAGAGTGTTTGGCTGCCAGCGACAGTAGAAAGGATTAAGGAAAATAGAAATGGTTTTTAATCGGTCAGTTAGCAAAAAAATTTTGCTAAACCAATTCTAGATAATTAGTTTTTTCTCATTTAAAACGAATGATATTTCGTTAAAAAACGTGGAGTCTGGATTACATTTTTCAGTTCACATTTGTCATTTCAGGCAATTTCTCAAAACATGTAGCTTCCGTCCAACATTTTGGCTTCTCTTAGATGATCCAATATTTTGGCTTTGATTGTTACTTTCTAATTCTTCACACTATACGCACGCACAACAAAAACGAAATTAATTAATTGAAATTTGATGATTATTATTATAATAAAAATAATTTTACGTCAATCAAGTAATTGATTAAGTTTTAGGTGATCAACTATCGATCAAGTATAATTATTTTATCAAATCATTTTTAAAATTTAATCAATTATTTAGTCATTTTAGAATTATTCTTATAATAATAATTAGATTATATGGCCTTCCATTTAGTTTCACCGAGTCATATCGCCACGTAAATATAAGCAATAACTTTTCACACGAAGATAAGATAATAATATTATCATCACGAAACATGATGGTTACAACCCGTTATCATATTCAACACCTTCCTATGGAGTCCTTTTTATACTGTAAATATAATATATGTAATAAGATAAATTTTTTCTTAATAAAAATATTATTTTTCGCGAAACACATGGGTGCAAATTGACTAGTTTATTATATTTGACATAAAAAATAAATAGAATAAGAAACTGAAAAGACGAAAATGAAAGAAATTGTAGAAGACAACTAAAATAATAATTATACTGTGAGCACGTGATTGATTAAATTTCAAGTTATCAAGTGATATGACAATCATTTATATGTTGAAATTTGATAACTCATTCAAATGATTTTGACAAAGTAACTTATAAATTATTGTCACATCATTTGATCACTTAAAACTTAATCAATTATTTAATTAGCGTAGAATTACTTTTAATATTAACACATACTAGACCACAATGTAGTTCGACAATGAGATCCAACTGACGCTAAGTTCATATATTTTTTAAATCAAATGAGCAACTTAATATTCTCTCATATAAAAAAATGTTAAATTTCATTAAAAATTTAAGGTGCTAATCTTATTTTTTTTTCTAAAAGGTATCTTTTATAACCCAAATCATAACCTCAACTGTCATTTTGTTGGAATACTGAAGAAGGAAATCGGGAAAGGAAAAGGTAGATATCTCTCGTCTCGTAAGAACTAGTTTAGTTTTTCTGATTCAGAAAAAGCTTCAAGTGCTTGGAAAAGCAAGTGCAAAATCTGTTCCTTTAATAAAATTGATCATTAAGATCATACTTACAATTACCTTATAACCATTACAGTTTTCAAGAACATTTTCAATACTCCTAAAACACTAAATCTCAATACTCTTTCATATCAAGAGCTCACTCATCCTCTAAACTCAAAACTCTTTCAAATCAAGAGTTCACTCATCCTATCAAGAGTTCACTCATCCTCGTGTCCGTAAATCAATAGAATAAGTACTGAATTTCTCATTACTCCAAGAATCCTAGAAATTTTTCTGACCATTAGATGCAATCAATGCATTATAGATATTTCCAAGGTCGTGCAATCAACTTATAACAATCATGATTAGACTCATAATCAAATCTTCACAAACTAAAACAAATTTAAAGTAGAATATTTGGTATTTCTTTTTCATTTAACAATGGAGAAAAAAGGAGAGATCCTCAAGATTTGTATTTGCAGCATCGTTCCAAGGGTAGGGGGGATAAACGGTAATCGAATATATAAATAACCAGAAACGAATTCCCAGCAAATTAAAAAAATGGAAGTGAAAAAATTCAAAATAAAGAAGACACTGATACTCTCACCGAATAGGTCATCAAACACATGAAAGCTTCAAAGAACCAGCCACTAACTTCACAGAAAGGGAGCGATGAAGAGGGTAAGAACTTGGTACAAATTGAGAGAGGAAAAAAAGAGTTTTCCTTCCAGAAAATTAAAAACTACTACCCGGAAAGGGATCCGTTCTAATCATCTCGTAGCGGAAATCCATCTCAGGCCTCTCGATGATGCACGGGATATATATATTTTCTCTCGTCAGTCACCTTTAACCGAAGCGACGCATGAAGACTTACATCTAAAGACCACCAAATTATAAAACATACTCCACTCGGTCAAGCTCGGAATGCCCTCTTAAAATTTTTTGTAGGTGACTATAGCAGCCATTGAGAAATCTGATCCAATGGGTTCGTAGTTTCTATGGCCAATCCGCCACTTTCAAAAGAAAACTTGAAGCTCTTTCCTTTCAGGACCTGTAGGGTAAGTAGACTACTTGAAACATTGAGCAAAATTTTAGGACACAGAATCGCAATTCAAATTCAGAATCTATTACCACATGATTTTGTACACTTACGATCTTTCTTTCTTACCTAATTGAAACTCAGAAAGGGGCCTCAAGGGATTCATCCCAAACCTCAGCACTTCCATTGGAGGCATCTTCAACATCTTCTTCCATTGAAAGCCTTATATATTCTCTATGTGCAAATCGATCCCACTCTGTCAATGTTGGATTCTCACGCTCCTGTACATATAACAACATCAAGGCCATCACAACAAATAGAAGCAGTACGCGTATATAACTTTTCTGAAGACAATCACATAAATAAATGTACCTGACGAATGAGAAATGGATCACGAGTTTCAAAGGCCATAAACTTATTAAGGTTGAATAGGATGTTGAAAACACTTCCAGAAAGTTTACAGCCTTTCAAATCACGTAGGGTGACATAGCTTTCATCCTACAATGAGAAGATATCTTGTCAAGAGACAAAATCATCATCTAACCAATGGATTCTTTTGGAGATGTTCACAGTCAATACTAATAACCAACATTAGTCATTCTTCCTTTAATATATTTCCACATGCATCCTGATACAAGAGAAATTGAAAGAAAATATAACATATAAAAGTAGAAGATGAACCTCTGGTCCAATCATGTCAATTATCTGGCATAAAATATCCTCAAAGAGCACAGGCTCCTGGGCCATGCATTCCATTCGATGCAACTGCTCCTCATAAAAGAATTGCAATTCATTCCGGGTCAGAACTCCATTTCCATCCAAATCTATGCACTTAAACCTATAAAAAAACAATAGAACATCTCAATGAAGTGAATATTTATGATCCCTGTCGAATTTCCAGATTAATCCTAAAATTGAGTCTTTATCCATGTAAATATCTGCATGTTGGTAGGCAAGACCCTTCTGAGTCCTCTTTAAGGGTCGAACATACTACTGATGGAGCAATGTGATAAATGAAGAAAAAAAGATTGTAGAAAACAGTATTCTAGAGGAGTCAAAGAGTCTAGACTTTCTTTCCTGCCTTGATGCACAGAAACAAAGGAACAACCCAGATTGACTTATCATACATTAAGGCTTCAAGCATAAATAATCAATAAAAGAAGACTTCAGAACTATATACATGAATAAAGCTTTCAGTGACACCACACCAAATCATCTGCATTTCCAACATTATTTCCATAAATTCCTTCTTATATCTTGATCTTTAACTCATCTCACTTTATCATTTTTATTAGCATCAACTCACATTCTCTCTATGTTTATTTGGTACTAATCAACAAAAACGGCTAGATGATAGATCGGACAATCGAGAGACACAAACATACCAGTACTCCAAACTTGGCTCAGATGATTTATCTTCTTCGGAGAGTATAAAATAAACAAAATCTTCGTATCCCATCTTTCCTTCAACCTTACTAGTAAACTTTCTAGGAATCTGAAACCATATAAAGCAGTTGAAAAAAAAAATCAGAAGTCATTCACTATATAGAACGCACAGTAAGAAAGAAAGACATCTCCAAAATGAAAAACATCAATATAGAAAATTTCAATAATCTAAACTAGCAGCTTGTTCAGTAGAAGTAAGGCATCATTTAACAGCAACAAACCTGCGAAAATATTCTATCAACAATCCGGTAAGTAAGTGCATGGTTCCCATATCTGATAAGGTTCTCTTTGTCGATTAAAAAATCATGGTCTGTGTCCAGCTCCCAAAACTTGCAGTATATTACGTAGAAATGTTCATAGGAGAAGTACCTGCAATTAAAGGTTTATATCTTACCATTTTCATAGTGTAGCTTTAGTGAGCATTCATTACAACAGAATTGGGCAAAGTAGTGCGGGTAAATCATCTATTCTCACACCACGTTAATAAAATAAAGAAGACAAACCAACAGAATTCCATCTCTTGTATCTACCTCAAGACCTTGTTGATGTCCTCCTCTTCATCTGCGTGCTGCATGGCATCAATTAAGTTTCCACGCTTTAGCTCTCTGAGGGAAAGATGACCATCTCCAGATCTATTTATGTAGTAGAATATTCTGTAGATTACAGTTTCAGCTGGTCCATTGCAATAGTAGTTAAAGTTAACAAAAATCCCAAACGGAAGAATTGGATCTTTCATAGCACTAGATTGCAATCTAGACCCAAGCAAGTCATTTAAATTATATTAACAGGAAATCACTCTAATCTCAACCACTGCAAGGTTGTAGAGATTGGAGACCACGGCCTAATCAACGTATAAAATGTAAATTTCGAATAAAGAGAGAGTTATCGAAAGCAACAGCAGAGAACAAACCAAAAAAACGGGGGTCCAAATTGTGAAATTATACTAGATAATAAACACCTATAAGAACTTGCACGGAAAGCAACCTTTTATGTATTACATCACCAACTACTATCTAATTTCCTATAACAATGTCAAACTATCATACTACAGGCACATTAAACTGAAAGCTAGAGGAAATAAATTAATTAGGAGAGGAACCGACCATATCTTTCCTGAAACTCTGGTGTGCTTTGCAAAAACTCTAAGCCTGGATGAGTAGCCAGTAATTCCCGAAGTACAGGTTTGAAATCATCCTAAAAAGATCCAAAAGAAATGATAAACAAGAACCATAAACAATGTTTCCAGGAGGGGGAGGGAAAATTTAACTACTTCTAGTTCATATAGCAAAACATCTTAAACAATAACTCATAACAATTTTCAACCCAGAAAAAATCGAGTACAAGAAAATTACTGAACAAACAGAACCTGAGTGAGGTACTTGAGCTCTGGCTGCTTCAGGATACTATATATTTGGGATGCCATGTCCATTGTCAACATATTGCCATTGATCCAGTAATTAATAAATGCATCCCTATAATATGATTGCAAACTTTAGGCAGAATACGAATTTGCAAAGAAAGCGAACTTCTATTATATATTGTTCAAAAATATATCTTTATGCTACATAGTGCTTCTTATATCAAGCATAATAACTTTCTGCCAATAGATGTGATCAAAAATCTTATCTAGGAGAAATCAAATTCAATCAAAAAATTTCAACGACCTAATAATAACTTGTAGGGGGGCCATTGGAGTTCACTGATTCAGAGGAAGCATATCATTAGAAGATGCATGCAGCAAAGACAAAACCCCACTCTATCCATAAAAAAATATTTATCCTATAGAGACTTCCATAAACTCTACTGTTGATCCAGGCAACAAACTATCCATAACATTACCAACATAGGACAACTCTAAATAACGATTACTTATTAGAAATTTAGAACCAACTTTGCCTAAGAAGCTAAAACCATCAGAAAATCAAATATGTGCCCTAGAAACCTCAAGTTCATGTAAGAGTATAAACCGAATCTGTTAAGTAAAAGGGAAATGAAGGCAGAAGTGTGATTAAGCCACCCTCTCACCAAAGCACCACTGAGGAGTCAGGTGATAGACGCGGAAAGCTCTCCTCCAACCTCTTAACCACTGCCAATCTCTAGGTTAGGACTATAGCGAACTAGTACACATCACAATTTCCAACCACAGGGTACACATACTATAGAATTCCCCTCATTTGTTTCTTCGTGTTTCCACAAATAGTATCCCATAATATTGAACACCTTATGAACTAATTATATTATCTAAAGTGATTCCTAAACCCCTTATTCACCCAATAAATATGAAACTACTCGAATTGCAAGAGAAGATGATAACAAAGGTACAGAAAAATTCATTAGCACTAGCATTACCAGATGAGCAACTGGGCTTTGATCAATGGAAGACTGAATGTCTTTTGTCGGGTTTTTATTTTTATTTTTCTTTTTTTGAAATAAAAAATAACCAAAAGCAAATGTGTATTCCAATCTTAACTTATTTTGAATACTATTTTTAAACAAGTTTTCAGAATATTAATACTGTAACACTTCTGGAATACCACTACCGAGCATGTTTTCGGATATTGAATTTTTTTGGACACCCTTGTTTTCACTTTTCGGAAAATGTGTTTCCAAATCACCAACCATACGACCCTAAACTTTTATGAAATTGATTTCAAATAATTGTTCTTTTATTAGTTAAAGAAAAACCTCACAAACTACAAGATATAGCTTGTATTCTATGAACGTCATCTCCAATAGCCCTCTTAGTAAATATAGCTTTAGCAAAACTCTTTACACGAAACTGTAGTCAGTTACAAAATATGTATAGCAATAATTGCAATTCTCTAGACAGTCCAATTTCACTGATCCACATTTTCTTCCACTAAGATAATATAGTCCATTGTCTGCACAATTTGGTGAGCGGATAAGTTGAACTTTTTTTATCAGTAAAAGATAATTGTATTATTCACAAAATCCCCCAAAAGGTATACATAGCAAAAACTATTCTAAGTGAGGTATAAGCAAAGAGTTCGCAATATGTTTTCAGTATCAAAACTTGAGAATACACAACTAAGCCACTCTAGAAACGCCCTACAAACCAACACAAAGACTTTACAAAAAGAAATTTCCATTCCTTTAATAACCCTAGAATTCCACTCCTTCCAAATGAACCGGAAAACGGCTAAAAAATAACATTCCAAAATGCTGGTTTAAGCATAGGAGATTAGCTTAGGTAAGCCTCAAACAAAAGGTAAAGAAAATTTTCTGAAATTAAATATCTTCCAAACATATGAAGAAGGATAGTCTACTAAAACAGGATAAGACCTTAATTTAGTAGGATATTTAGCAAAATCAGTAGCATAAATAAAAGTTTTAACAAAATCAACTACAACAAAAGAGATGCACCTTGTCACAAATCCAGTGCTACTAACATCAATCTTTTTGAAAAGGGATGTCCAGAAGAAGGACGGCAGCTTACAGATTTCCTTCGTAATTGACTTAAACTCTGACACAGACAAAAGGGCAGTTAATAAACCAGGCATGGGTACAGTAAAAATATACTTAATGATGTCTCACCGTGCATCTGCAATCCATCCGGGTGGCCATAGAAAAAATGATTGATTCGGAGCAAGCACTGTTCTTTTAATTCAGTTGGAGGTGGTCGCCCATTTTGAAAGTAAAACTGCAAGAATTGCAAACATCATTTTAGAAAGTAGAACTGCAAGAACCTAATTACAAAAGAAAAGCACAAGGCAATGCAAACTAGCAACATATGTAATGAGTTTATACAAACATAAGCAAGCACACTTCAATTATAGAGATTAGAAGCAGAATTGAAATACAAGTTTCAAACCTGAGGGATCAACTCTTTGACTGGCTCGCTAAGTACTTTCAGTGGAGAGCCTAAATTAGACGGACCAGCCCTTTGTTTCATTATACGAGGGGAACCAGATGTACTTCTTGGTGATAGCGGAGGCGCACTGCCTGCGGGAAACATGGAAGGCAAGGAATTGCTTGCAGAAGCATGAGGACTAGAAGAATTTCCAGGGACATTTAAGGGAACACCAGCCTTTGCATCGTTAAGCAATGATGTCACCTGCAAGATGCAGCCATTTAAAATAAGAAAGAGTCAAATTCTCCATTAGAAAATTTCTCTCATATAAGAACTTGTCCCGTTGTGTAGGAAATTCTCATGTATGAAACCCAAAAGATTAAACTGTTAAAGAATTATTGTACAAGAGAAAAGGAATGGAAGAAATTCTCATTCAATTTGCAGGGATGTATCGTAAATTACACTTTTACATAAAATAGACACCAATAAAGCTACTGCAAAGTATGACACAAAATTCTAGTAGAGATTTACTATATGTTTTTTACTAAAATATTTGTCTGGTTGTATCAAAAAATCATGATAGAAAACCGACATTTGGAAGATATTATGTAAGTGAGATTTTGGCGGCTCACGCGGCGACATGGGTTTTTCTTTGCCAAAAAAATCGACTTACTGAGCTAGAGCCAGGCGCAGTGGCACCACAGGTACAGAGGACAGAGCTTATTACCAGGGATTTACTTTCATCGCTTCTCGACGAGAGAAGCAAACCCGCAGAAGAACAAATTTTCTTTTTCTTTTTTGGGTAATGTCCGCATGAATTTTACTGAACTGGAAACCAAAACACTATATTTGCTTATGAGTACTTGTTTGGTGACATCATTATTCCTCATAGGAATCGAAAGAGTACTCATACTTAAACAAGCTAGGAGATTATTATTTATCACAACTTGTAAAGCAGAATGTGCAAGAAGCAACAATAAATATTATCCATAGTACAAAGACTAGCACTCCACTAATACTCCAACCCCCCCCCCCCCNCCCCCCCCCCCCCCAACGCAAAAGAAAAGGCCAGAGAGGTTAGACCTCCACCAACACTACCATGGCAGACTAAAATAATCTTCAAGACCTCACCAGCCAACACTCCATATCCAAATCACCATCAGCTAACACTCCACAGCCACAGACCACACTGCCCATTCTAGCAATTGTTAACATTGACGACCTATCTCAAAGCTCGTTGTCACTTGTCCATTCATACTTTAATACTCACACCAATAACTATTGGCTTAGGAAGATTACTTATTTTAAAAAATTGGAAGATTGAATATTTTTTCGTCCATCCAATTTTTTGTTAATATTTCCAATAATAATTTCCACTTATCCGAAATTGGTTAGCCAAATTCCATATTTCTAACATAATTGGTCTTAACTTGACAACATGCCAGTTGAGTTAATATTAGAAAATGAAAATGTCCACACACATGCTTCTCCGTTGAACGGAAATCTACTACACTAAAATATCAGGAAACAATTGATCAAAAAGTTAGTCAACTTTCGCATGAAAGAAGGTAAAAGAACGAGAGTTCATGCTATTGTTTATCAAACTTTTCATCGCCCAGCTCAAACTGAACGCGATGTAATCAAACTTATGGTTGACGCTGTAGAGAATATAAAGCCCATATGCGAAGTGGACGCTAAAATATCAGGTAAGAGGTATTGTATAGGTCCCTGATGCACAACCACAACTAGAACATCGTCTTGCTGAGAGCAGTCATGTATAGCACCAATCCCATAAGCCCTACAAACTAAGATGTATCTAATCTCCTTGCACATTGGCCTAATGCTTTATATCGTTCATTTACATCAGCTTCAACACGAAATTATACCCAACAAGAGCCACGGAACGACCCAAAAACCATGGATGCTATAATTTCATAGTTTATACTGATGAACGTTATACTGTACATCAACACCAAATAAAATACTTGGATGCTATAAGTCCTAGCAGCAGAAACCAACTTTACTTTTCAAAAACCGAAGGAAAGGAACCCATAGGACTCCAGAAACACGGAATAGACAAAGCATTTCATAATCAACTGAGACAATGCAATAACTTATCCGTAATTAATAGAGAATTAAAGGCAAAAAATACCAGTCGATAAGTGTTTGGAAGCGAAAGCCACTGCTCAAAAAGCTTTTCGACAAAACCAGGGCTCGATTTAAGAGCCAAAGGAGAGACCTCGGATAATTGCAACAATTCAGCGTCCAAAGACGCCACATCGCAAGAAATATCCATACTCATTGAAACCAGTGCCTTCACATTCACTTAACCAAATCAGGAGTAAAACGCGGATCACTGAAACCTAGATTCACAATCTAAAAGTGTAAAAAGTAGTATCTCAATGCCTCTGGAATCGGAAAAATAAAAATTCTCAATCAATGATGCCAGATTCGTAACCGTGAACAGAAGAAACCCCAGATCTTCCCGCAATTGATTAACCTTTCCGATTGTTCAGCTTTCCGGAGAAAGCAAATGATACGACCAAATATGCGAGACTAAAGAAATGAAAAGTGAGAGAAAATTTCTAATAGATGAAACATTCAGAGAGAGAGATCGAATCGATTTCACAGATGTAGGGATAGAAATTTTCAGGAATGTGCGTCTCCGTGTGTGAGAAGGAGAGAGAGAGAGAGAGAGAGAGAGAGAGAGAGAGAGAGTGGAGGGAGGTATTTGCGAAAATACGAAAATAGGACCTGAAATTGTGAGAAATGGCTGAAGAGGTCTTACACGTGGCCGTTTTCTTCTAAGCCGTAGAAATGACGTTCTCCATCACGTGTTATCGTCACTTTCGTTATTAGCCGGAAAATGAAGGAATTTCACAATTTGGAAGGTAATGAAAAAGAAACTAGAAAAAATATATTCTTTTCTACAGCAAGATTTACAGGTTGATTTATAGTCAGAGTGAATCATTGAATCAGCAAATCGAAATTCTTCTCAATGATATTAACTTCTCTGAACTGTGACATTTAATTCCTTCGAACTTTCAGTTGAAAATTCTCAAGGATATTGTCATTTCGATTGGAACTGAAAAGCTTCGCCCGTTTCGTTTTTATATATACTGTCATTTCAATTTTTCAGCTTAGTCATTGTCAAAGCTCCAGTTTGTTGTAATGGAGGACTCCACCAACAGGCGTAGAAGAGAAGTGGCACTGAGCTGACGGCAATAGCGTGTCACTGAGCTGACGGCAACAGCGAATCGTTACGTGGATAGTAGAAATAGTTCCAGCTAATCATAAACTTGGGCAGGATAATAAGAACGGTGCAGTCAAGGAAAGTAAGATCTTCTAGAACGCCAAGACGACCCCTCACTGCAATTGGAAACTAGTAGGAAAATGACTGAAGACTCTGATTGTGAAGGAAAAGCTTCCGATTTATTGGATCAGTTCGAACGAATTTTAGAATCTGATCCTCTAATGTAAGCATTTCGTCTTATACGTCGTTAATTGTTCTATTTGTCGAGGGTGTTAGCCTGTTCTGTAGTCCCTGAAAATGGATAAGCTTCAATTTGGTGATTATTGGGTAATAAGGCTAAGTGATTACTCTGTAGTCCCTCTTTTTGAATGTGCTTCGTGATTTTGCTGGCAAACTATAACAGTATTAAAGTACTCATGTGTCAATTCTACAGCAATGGACTTCTGGGATAGTGATATTTCTGTGCAAACAAGTTTTCTTAGCTTTAGATGATTTCCTCTTTCTGCGAATTTTCTTTATTTGTGCTCTTGTGGTTTGACAAGAGAAATTTGCAGCTTCTGGTCAGAGAGATGGTTCTGTTTCGTGTTTGTTAGTCTTTATATTTTGCTTGGTTCTGTTTCCTAACTTCTACGGGTATGCTTGAATCCAGTGATGAAATTGGGTTTATACACCCATCTCAGTTTTCCATGCTGAATGAAGAGGCAGGACGCTCAGAAAGTTCTTCAATTGAATTTATTTGTTGTAGTGATACCAATTTTTGGGTAAGGAATCATAAGTTGGGGATATCAACACAGGTCCTACTTCCTTTATATAAAGCAGCCAGAAAAGCATTTGTGGGTGCAATTAAAGAATATGGTACAATTAATAATGGACTTGATCAATTTGGGCTTACGATATCTCCCTGTGTGCTCTCATCCTCTGCTATTTTTGAAAATGGAATGAAACACAGCAAGGCTGTTTTGTTGTTGAGCTGCGATTTTGGCACTGCTTGGAATTTCAGGTTTTTTTTTCTTTCACTTGGTTCCTCTCTTCTGTGAACTTGCATTTTGTGGGTGCCACGACCCCTTTACAAGAAGATAAAAATTTTGTTCAATGCATGTCTAGTGGTTATCGTTGTTTCTGCCTTAGTTGACCTTGTGTATCCATTACATTATGATTAGTTTTACTGGAGAATTCTGCTCTTTTATCAAAAACAAGCTTGCTTTGTTGCGCTTGTGAGCTCATATCAACAACTCAATCCCAGAAGAGACTTGCTATTTCAGCACCCTGCCGTCATCATACATTAATGGTTTGGTAGCTAGTAGTCCAATCCCAAAGTCAAGTCCTTTGCCCTTGCAAAACTTTAATTTTATGATATTACATTTATGTCTTATAAAACAAACTTACTCAAAAACTTTTGATCCCCTATCAGTTTCAATTGTCCACTCCTAATTGTATGATGTAAACACAATGCAGGAAGTCGATTCTTTTAAAAAAACAACATCTTCCTGTATATATGGATGAACTTCTCCTTTCAGCACTCGTGCTTTCATATTCTCCCAAGAGTGAACATGCTTGGAGTTACAGGTAATTGTTTGGTTGAGCTTTTCTTTGGAAATTGGAGCAACTGTTTGATATCACTTATGAGTTAATTATACAGTCTAAAGTATTTGATAAGAGTGGCGGTCAATGGCTTTTGGGTTTCTTCCACTGTTTAATAAAATCGTTTCTTCTTAATTGGCTTATTTCATTCATATGGTTTTACATTTGTAATGATCATTCAAATATCACTATTGACACCTTTCATGTCTTTTGTAATAGCTGTTTTTTTCCTTTTCATTTTATAGCTTTCTGTTGGATATGTTTTTTAAAGCACATATTCCTTATTGGCAGGCGGTGGGTGATCAAATTGATTGCTCAAAATTTCTCAACTCTGCATGATATTGTGACAAAAGAATCTGAGCTAGTGGAAAGAATAGCTGAGGTTTAAATTCAGTCCAGGATCTGTGTACTATTAAAACTTTTCTAGGTTTATAGAGCTTTTTTTGTTAAAGTAGGCTATCTCTCATTTATTGTGTTTTTTCCTTGTTTAACTGAGACTACCTGGAGAGAGGAAAAAAAATCTTCCACCCTTTAGCTAACTTTAATATTTTTGTTAAATTTAATTCACTTCTCTTCTCTCAACATTGAGAGAGTTACGAAGTTAAAGTATTCTTCCAGTCTTTTCCTATCAGTGCTTTCTCAAGCCTTGACCATTAGTTTTATAACCAACTTTCGCGGGAGGTGCTTCCCATCCCCAAAAATATCTGGGCAGGAGAGGGAGCTTGAAGAACACCAAATTTAAAATCGATCCTTCCTTGACACTCTTGATAGAAAATCCAAATTTTATCAACTTTTTTAGAAGCTATTTGGAATTGTGTTATTGCTACTATTTTCAGTTTCTTATAAAGAAGCAGATTTTGTCATGGTTTTTATTTTCAACAAAAATAAAAATTGTTAACTTTTTTTGGCACTAAATAAGACCTACTTGATAATATATTTGTTTAATTATCTGCAATTTAATTAGTTTTATCAATTTGAACTTTTTTGGATAGAGGCCAGTTAGTTAGCCTACATCTTACAAACTGGTATCCATGTGTAAATTGGGAATACCTGCTCCAGTGCAGACTCTCATTTAGTACCAACTACCATACAAGTGATCAAGAAATTTTATTTGTTCTTTAGTTTGCTAGCATCCACATAGTTCATCATGTTAAGAACACCGGGAACTTTTTCCTTGATTTTGCTTCACTGCATTTCTGGTCATTGCTACTTTTGATATCCATATTACAATTTATGACTTGTTTTTAATTTTAGACTCTTGGACATGCTGCGACCATTTCTTTTTCTGTGTAATTTGTGAAGATGTAAATCTTGTTCTTAGTAGAATCTATTGGCTTTGCAGAGATCAAAGATGAATTACCGAGCATGGAACCATCGCTGCTGGTTAGTTTCATACATGCTAAGAGAACAGGTCCAACTATCTCTTGTATACTAGTCTCAGTTTCTTATTAAGAAATATAGTAATAATTCATCACTAGTTTCCAACCGGTAAACAAAACTTGTCTTTGTAAGTTATAGTTAATGCTTTGACTGTCATTGTATACTGAGATAGATATTTAATCTCTTTCTTTCAATTTAATCGTGATAGACTTATTAACTCCATCCACCTTTTAATATGTGCGCCTTCAGGTGTGGCTTGAGTTGAAGAAAACCAGAAAATGGGCAGAGCTACACATTGCTGATAATTGTTGCTTTCACTATCGTAGAGTGAGTTTTCTCTTGTAGAATTAAACTTCGATTATAATGGTGAAGTTTCCTGGTGGTAGGGTCATGATTGTAAGTGTCACCTTCCCACTCAAACAGGAGTGGAAGAGAGGGGGGGGGGGGGGGGGG